>NW_026844150.1:620234-767669 GCF_029531705.1 Pantherophis guttatus | reverse complement strand
CCCCCCATACATACACACAGATATGTTCGAGCAGGACAACCCTATATACCCTATGGTGCCACACACAGAACAGCGCACAAACTCTGCTAGAGGGAAGCTCCCCGAAGATGGGCTCCAGCACGAATCCGAAAGCTCGGAAGTCAAAACTTCCGGTTTTGGTGATCGACTCGGCCTGCCACGTTATCCTGGGATACGTCTATTCGCCTTAATTCATGAGACCCTACAGCATTCCAGGCTGTCCAATCTCTGCTTGAAAACTTCCACTGATGAAGCAGCCACAACTTCTGGTGGCAAGGAGTTCCACTGATTGATTGTTCTTTTTTTAATGTAAATTTTAATTTGTTCTTAACCTGGGGTTTTAAATTTGTCTTGGGCTAAATTGATTTAATTCCATTTTACTTCTGCTCTTAATTTTTGTATTCTATGTGTTTTATTCTGTGCCTGTTCACCCGCCTGAGTCCTCGGGAATTAAATAAAATGAAAATGAAAATGAAATTGTTCTCAATGTTGGGAAATTCCTCCTGAATTCCAGATTGCTTCTCTCCTTGATTAGTTTCCACCCGTTGCTTCTTGTTGGCGCTTTGGAGAATAGCTTGACTCCCTCTCTCTTTGGGGCAGCCCCTCAAATACTGGAATGGTGCTACATGCACCCCCAGTCCTCCTTTTCATCAAAGTAGACGAACCCAATTCCTGCAACCGTTCTTCGTGTGTTTTATCCTTCACCCCGTAATCATTCTTGTTGCTCTTCTCTGCATTCATGTCTCCAGGAGTTGTGGGTGCTTCATCCCTGGAGGTTTTGGAAAAGAGACGGTGTGGAATAGTCTAGGGACTCCTGCTTGAGCAAGGGGTTGGACTAGGAGACCTCTAAGGTCTCTTTTCAGCTCTGCTAGTCTAACAAAGAGAAGGACTAGGGGCGAAAGGACAGCAGTGTCCTAATATTTGAGGGGCTGCCACAGAGAAGAAGAGGGGGGGGATCCACCTGTTCTCCAAAGCACCTGAGGGCAGGACAAGAGGAGCAACAGGTGGAAACTAGTCAAGGAGAGAAGCAACCTAAAGCTAAGGAGAAATTTCCTAATGGCGAGAGCAATTAATCAGTGGAACTCCTTGCCACCAGAAGTTGTGGCTGTTCCAACACTGGAGGCTTTGAAGAAGAGATTGGACCACCATTTTTCTGGAGTGGTATAGCTGAGGCAAGGGGGTTGGACTAGATGACCTCCAAAGGTCCCTCCCGGCCCAATAGCTCCTATATTACATCTGAACAGCTACCCAAACAGGGTGACAGAAGGCAAATCAATGGAAGGAATTCACTTGGCACGAGAGAGCAAAATGGGGGGACGGGGGACGATGGTGGTCGCATATATGCCCGCTGAGGAATTCTGGGAGTTGAAGTCCCCAAGTCATAAAGGGCGCCATCCTTCCCCACCCCCGCAAAACAGAGGAAACCCAACTCAAGGGCGAGCGAGCAAGCTTCCGGTGTGACACTGAAGTCCTCAGCAGCTACACAAACACAAACACACACAGAGAGAGAGAGAGAGAGAGAGCATCCTCGTTCATCTCTGAGGTCAGCAGACATCCTGCCTTTCACTTTCAATTCCTTCAGCTGGGTTCCTTCCTTTTACAACCTCCCCGTCCTCCGTCCTCCCACACCCATCACTTCTAAAGTGACATTAAAACACGGAAGCACTGAAAAGATAAGGGGGGGAAAAAAGGGGGGGGAACATGGCATAGGGGCTGAGTCCCAGCTGGCCTTGGCAGAAAAAAACAGAGTTGGAAGAAGGGACCTTGGAGGTCTTCTAGTCCAACCCCCTGCTCAGGCAGGAAGCCCTATGCCATTTCTGACACACGGCGGTCTCGTCTTCAAAACCTCTGAGGTTTATTTATTTATTTTTTTCCTCCCTTTCTAATTTGGGTTCCAATTTGTCTCCTCTAATTTGAGATCCTGTAAGCCAGAAAATGGGAAAACCCATCTCCAAAAGTTTGGGACGACCAGAAGCCAGAAAGCACATTCATTATCCAACATAATTGATTAATGATTGATTGCTTTTTAAGGAGAGACAGAGAGAGAGAGAGAGCAGAGAGAGAGAGAGAGAGAGAGACGGACAGAGAGGGAGAGAGAAACAGAGACAGAGACAGACACACAGAGACAGAGACACACAGAGAGAGAGAGACACACACACAAAGAACGAGAGACAGAGACAGAGAGAGAAAGACAGAGACAGAGAGAGAGAGAAAGAGAGGGAGACAGAGAAAGAGACACACACACACAGAACGAGAGAGACAGAGAATGAGAAACAGAGAGAGAACGAGAGGAGACAGACAGAGAGACAGAGAGACAGAGAACGAGAGAGGAGAGAGAGACAGAGACACAAACACACACAGAGAGAGAGACAGAGAGAGAAACAGAGAGAGAGAACGAGAGGAGAGAGAGAGACACAAACACACAGAGAGAGAATGAGAGAGAAACAGAGAGAGAACGAGAGGAGAGAGACAGAGAGAGACAGAGAACGAGAGAGACAGAGACACAAACACAGAGAGACAGAATGAGAGAGAAACAGAGAGAGAGAATGAGAGAGAGACAGAGACACAAACACACACACAGAACGAGAGACAGAGAATGAGAGAGAAACAGAGAGAGAATGAGAGGAGACAGAGAATGAGAGAGAGACAGAGACACAAACACACACAGAGAGAGAGACAGAGAGAGAAACAGAGAGAGAGAACGAGAGGAGAGAGAGAGACACAAACACACAGAGAGAGAATGAGAGAGAAACAGAGAGAGAACGAGAGGAGAGAGACAGAGAGAGACAGAGAACGAGAGAGACAGAGACACAAACACAGAGAGACAGAATGAGAGAGAAACAGAGAGAGAGAATGAGAGAGAGACAGAGACACAAACACACACACAGAACGAGAGACAGAGAATGAGAGAGAAACAGAGAGAGAATGAGAGGAGACAGAGAATGAGAGAGAGAGAGAGACACAAACACACACACACACACACACACACACACAGAGAGAAAGAGAGAGAGAGACAGAGACAGAGACAGAGAGAGAGAAAAAAAAAATCAGACAAACTTGTGACTTAAGGAATACCACAAAATTGTTCTGCCCCAGCTATGGGCCACAACAAAAATAGAGAACAGACATGGATTGATGGCACACAGTTCACAACAAATATCGAGCTTAACAGGCAAGATTCATATACAGGTAGTCCTCGATTTACGACAGTTCATTTAGTGACCGTTTGAAGTTACAACGGCCGTGGAAAAAGTGACTTTGGTCCGTTTTTCACACTTCGGACCATGGCAGCATCTCCGCAGTCGGGTGATCAAAATTCGGGCGCTTGGCTATTTACGACGGTCGCAGTGCAGTGTCCCGCGGGGGGAAGGGGGGCATGTGATCCTTTTTGTGTGACCTTGTGACAAGCAACATCAATGGGGAAGCCAAATTCACTTAAAACAACCGGGTGACTCACTGAACAGCTGTCGTGATTCACTTAAGAACTGTGGAACAAAAAGTCGTAAAACGGGGCAAAACTCCCTTAACTGTCTTGCTTAGCCACAGAAACGCCGGGCTCCGTTGCGGTCGCAAGTCAAGGACTACCCGTATTGTCTTAACACAGCTCCGTGCTCTTCCTTTCTTTCTCTGTCACCGGCTTTAAAAGTTCCCTTTTTACTTTCCAGTGGCAACCAAGAGACGTAAAACTCGAGCCCAGATAGTTTCAACTCTCCAAGGAAGAATGGAGAAATGTTGTAGTTAGTCCCCGACTTATAACCGTTCGTTTAGCGACCGTTCAAAGTTACAAAGGCACTGGAAAAAGGGACTATTTTGAAGCCGGATTCACTTAACAACCATGTGTTGCTAACTTAACTGCTGGGAATTCAACTCAACAACCGTGGCAGGAGAAGTTGTAAACTAGGTCAAAATTCACTGAACTGCCTCGCCTTAGCAAGAGAAACGCTTTGGGCTCTGTTGTGGTTGTAAATCGAGGACGACCTGTCCTTGCAAACGGAGGGTGTCACCAATCTGGCCTGCTAGAGACGCTCTTGTCCTCTGCTGAATTCTCCATGGGGGTGGGGGACTGAATTTTGACCACATCCAGACGATTTGCCGTCCCTTCCCCCTCAGCCTCAGCCATGCTGGGAGAAAGCAGCTAATAACCTTAGGAGATACTACCTATAGCAGGGATGGCTAACCTTTTTGCCATCGTGTGCCAGGAGGGGGTGGGTGGGGGAGGATCGCGCGCGCATGTGCCCACACCCATAATTCTATGTGCCCTGCCTCTCTAGGAGTCTCTGGAGGCTGGGGACAGCAAAAAATGTCACTTCCTGTCCAATTGGGAAACGGGCCGTTTCGGGCCTCGGAAGGAGTGGGGAAGGCTGTTTTCGCCCTCCCCAGATGCATAGAGAGAATCTGGAGACAGGTGAGAAAGAAAAACAGGCCTTCCCCCCCAGGCCCTCCAGAGGCAGGAAACATCCTGTTTCCCTACTTCTGGTGGGCCCAGAAGGCCTGAAAATCAGCTGGCCAGCGCATGCATGCATGCCAGAGCTGAGCTGGCGTGCCCATTGATATGGCTACGTGTGCCACCTGTGGCACGCGTGCCATAGGTTCGCCATCACGGACCTATAGTATCTTAAAACTAAGTCTGTAGCGTCTACAGAAATCAAAACAACCCGTTTATGGCTACATCTGGGTTTTTTTGAGGACGTCGCTTTACAAACCAGGTTACCCTTTCCGCCGCTGAATTCCTTAAAGGGGATCATAGACCATGATTTATCAGATCAGCCAGCCCATCGCACGATGGTTTCACTCCTACGTAACTCACAACGCCCATTCTTTGTAGGAAGTACCGTGTTTCCCCAAAAATAAGACCCTGTCTTATATTTTTTTTGAACCCTGAAATAAGCGCTTGGCCTTATTGCCATGCGCTCAAAATAAGCTGATTGGGCTTATTAACAGAGATGATCTTATTTTGGGGGGAAACAGGGTATCATGAACGCATGTTGTTGTCGTTCAGAAGACAGGTTTAGTTTATCGGACGGCAGAGGTTCAGGGATGGGATCTCTTATTTCCCTCTGCCTTGAATCTACCCCACACCCTGCCTGTTATTAAGGGCCTATGTCTGCTGCCTGAATCCAAACTGAACCCCTTGCAAGTTTATCTGATATCCGAAGGTCAATAGAAGCATCCAAAATTGAGGTAGGATGTGTATATAACATGGGGTTTCAATAGAAGAAAATGTTTGGGGTTGAACTGTGGGAAGCTTGCCGGCTTTTCTTGCAGACTTTTCATGACCCAACTAGGGAATGCCATCAGTGCTCACTAAGGAAGGAGGTGTGCTGTTTATATGTTCCCTGTCAGTGTTGGTGGGAATTCCTGAATTAGGTACTACCCTCAATTAGGAGGCGCTCAGCAGTAATCAGCACCCTGATAAGCAGAGATGAAGCCCAGAATTAGTTATCAGAGCAACTACCAAGCATGTGATCAAAGAACTACCGATTCAAGGAAACAAGTCAAATAGGAAAAACAGCCTAATTAAGGGAGCACCAAAACCACTTCTAACATTGACAGGACAAACCAACTTCGATATAAACAAAGAGGAAACCGTTCTAGTAGTGATGATGTTCCTTAGTTGGGTCATGAAACGTCTGCCAGGAAAACAACCAAGCTCAAAGAGCATCGACCCCATAGCCCTCCTCTTCCTCGTCCTCCCTTCCAGCACTGATAATGTTCACTAGTTGGGTTATGAAACATCTGCAAGAAAATAACCAAGTCAGAGACCACCAACTACCCCACAGTTCTCCTCCTCTTCTTCTTCTAATATCTGATAATGTTCTCTAGTTGGGTCATGAGACGTCTGCCAGGAAAAACTACCAAGCCCAGAGAGCACCCAGGAACCCCTAACCCTCCTCTTCCTCCTCGCCCTTCCTCCTTCTATGCAAACCCCTCTTTCCCTTCTAGATGCTCCCTAATTGGATCATGAAATGTTTGCAAAAAATAAAAAAAACCCCACCACCACCATGCTCAGAGAGCACCAAGGAGCCCAAGCTTCTTCCCCTTCCTCCTCCTCTCTCTCCCCCTCCCTTCCAGCCCTGATGAGGTTTCCTAGTTGGGTCATGAGACGTCTGCCAGGAAAACTACCAAGCCCAGAGACCACCAAGGACCCCACAGTCCTCCTCCTCCTCACAAACCCTCCTCCCTTCTAGCACTGATGATGTTCCCTAGTTGGGTTATGAAACGTCTGCAAGAAAACAGCCAAGCTCAGACACCACCCAGGACCCCACAGTCCTCCTCTTCTTCCTCCGCCCCTTCCTTCCAGCAGTGATGAGGTTCCCTAGCTGGGTCATGAGACATCTGGAAAACTACCACACCCAGAGACCACCAAGGACCCCCCAGTCCTCCTCTTCCTCCCCTCCCGCACTCTGTCTTTCTCACAAACCCTCCTCCCTTCTAATTAATTCAATTTATAATCAATTCAATTGATATGCCGCCCCTCTCCGAAGACTCAGGGCTAGTACTGATGATGTTCCCTAGTCGGGTCATGAGACGTCTGCAAGAAAACCACCCAGCTCACAGACCACCCAGGACCCCACAGTCCTTCCTCCTCCTCCTCTTAATACCTGATAATGTAACCTAGTTGGGTCATGAGACGCCTCCCAAGAAAACCACTCAGGACCCCTCAAATAAAAGGTGGGGGGGAGAGGAAGGAGGACTTGCTGCCTCTTTTCATGTGTATATATATATATATATATATACACACACACACACATATATATATATGTAATAAATAAATAAAGTTTTATATAATAAAACTTATGATTATGATATAAAAGCTCACAGAGAAACCCTCCAGGTGGCCCCACCCCCACCTCTCCTCCCTCCCCCCCCGCAGAGCCCCTCCCTTCCCTCCCTCCCTGCACTCTGCACGTCCTCAGAGGCGCCCTCGCCGGCCCCTCTACTCACGGTGCGGGCCTGCCGTCGCAGGAGGTAGAGCAGGAAGCTCCAGAGCTTGGCGGCGAAGGCCAGGAAGGCCCGGAGGCCGAGCAGGCACTGCGAGCGCATCATCCCGCCGGCGGGGCCCGCCGCGCCCCCGGCCCGGCCCAGCTCCGCCAGTTTCCAGCGGGGGACGGAAGAGGAGGAAGAGGAGGAGGAGGAGGACGGCAGGGCCCTCCGGTCAGCCCGTGCCCGCGGGCCCCGCCATCCCGGCTTCCCCCGCCGCCGCCTCCTCCTTCCCTCCCTCGTCCGCTCGCTCGTTCGGCTCCGCTCTCCCGGCTGAGGGGGAAGCGCTGCCCCCCCTCCCCCGCCGACGCTCGCCTCCGCTTTTCCACAGGGATCACTTCCGGAGCGAGCGGACCGAGCGCCCAGCGACTGCTTCCGGGGCGCCGGAGAAGGAGGGTGGGAGGAAAGGCCATGCGCGTCCAATTAGAAGGCGAGGGAGGAGGAGGAGGCGGGGCCCGGAGAGCGCCGCGCATGCGCTCCCTCCGCTTTATTAAAATTAAAAAAAAAAAGAAAAGGAGCCCATCGAGGAATTTGAAAGCGTGAGGATAGGGGAGCCGGCCAGTCAGCGGCGAGGCTCAGACGCGCATGCGCCGTCAAGACACAGATACATTAAAAAAACCCAGAAGCGGAAGCGCATGCGCGGAGAGTTCCCGCTTTCTTTCCCTCACACAAAAGTTGAAAGGCACAGACAAAAAAACAAACAAAAAACCCCGATTTAAAATACGAAAAATTATGTCAAAGCATGAGCCAATTTTATGTTTTCCCGATTCTTTCGTAGAGGGAGCCGGGGAAAGAACCAACTATGGAAAAGGGAGGCTGGGTTTATTTTTTTTTTGATACGGAGCTGGATATTTAAGGACGGCGGGCAACACTGCAGGGTTGTTGTGAAGTGGTTTCTTTTTCCCCCACCCCCACCCCCAAAAATGAACAAGGCATTTTTAGGTTTTATTTTCTCCTCAGTCCTGGAGTTGGAGCCTCTCCAAAGCTGCCTTGAAATCTAGTCATTAAGAGTTATGAAGCGATTTATGCCTTTTTTTTTGTCCATTAAAAAAAAAACAGAATTATATTTTCCTTTGTGTAAATAAAAAAAAGTATATTTGCCTTAAAAGTGAAGCAGGCGGGCTCTTAAGGCCGTATTTCTCAACTGGGGCCACTTTTAAGATGGGTGGACTTCAACTCCCAGAATTCCCCAGCCAGCATAGCTGGCTGGGGAATTCTGGGAATTGAAGTCCACTCATCTTAAAAGAGTGGTCTAACCTGAGAAAGCCTCCCCCCCCCCTCAAAAGATGCAGTCATTTAAGTCACCCACACCGCTAACTTTGTAAAAATATATATATATATACAAATCAAAATTTTAAAAGACACCGACAAGGTGATGGTTTATCGTTTTTATGTAACTAAGATGATCAAAGGCCTGAAGATTTTACAGGAATTGGGTTTGTGAGTCTAAAGAAAAGAAGGATTGGGGGGGGGCCGTGAGAGCAGTCTTCCAGTATATGAGGGGCTGCCCCAAAGAAGAGGGGGTCAAATTATTCTCCAAAGGCAGGAGAAGAAGCAACGGATGGAAATTAATCAAGGAGGGAAGCAACCTGGAATTAAGGAGGAATTTCCTGAACAGTGAGAACAATTAACCCGTGGAACAGCTGGCCACCAGAAGTTGTGGGCGCTCCATCCCTGGAGGTTTTCAAGAAGAGATTGGTCGACCGTTGGCCTGAAATAGCATAGGGTCTCCTGCTTGAGAAGGGGGCTGGACTAGAAGACCTCCGAGGTCCCTTCCAGATCTGTTATTCTATTCCATTGTATTAGAGCCAGTCCTGTCGGCATTCAGATGAGTTTATTGGCTGCCCGGCTACGAATCTCTCCTTCCTCAAAAGGATGGCTGATACCAAATCACTCCTCCTATCCGGGATCCAAACCGATTTCCTGAAAGTCGCTTTTTTTTTTGGTTTTTTTTTTACTCCTGTCCTTTTCCAGACGAACGAAGCAGCAAATCTGGACTGTTTTTTTCTTCTTCGGGTGGCCCCGGGTTCCGATTTGCCCTGCCAGTCCCATTCCCAGCGGCCAACTGGTTCTGTCCGCCATCGTTGTCAAGAAAAGCAGCTCTCCGGGAAGAGGTGGAAGGATTCCAGTCCCAGATCTGGAAAAAAACAGATTTCCCCCATTTCTCCTTCACACATCCAAGTCGTCATCGGGATCTTCCTCGTCAAAGTCATCGGCCGCGTCCGGTTCGTAGTAGATTTTCCCTTCCTCGGTTGATGTCTGTAGCAGAGAGGACTTCCTGGGAGGGAAGGAGGAAGAAAGCAGAGGAGAAGGAAAAAATGTATTTGTCTGTCTATCATCTCTCTCTTTCACACATCTCTATCCATCCATCCTTCCTTCCTTCCTTTGGAAATTGTGGGTGTTCCATCACTGGAGGCTTTTATGAAGAGCTTGGATAGCCATTTGTCTGAAATGCTACCGGTATGAGGTCTCCTTGAGCAGGGGGTTGGACTAGAAGACCTCCAGGGTCCCTTCCAATCCTTTGATTCTATGGTCTGCCTATCTAACCTCTCCCTCCCTCCCTCCATCATCTATGTCTGTCTGTCTCTTTCTATCATAGGTACTGTCTATATCTACAGTATCTATCACCTATGTACGTCTGTCTCTCCTGTTATTTATCTATTTATCTATTGATCGATCGATCAATCTATCATCTATTCCTATATATATATATATATCTTTCTATCATCTATTCCTATCTCTCTCTCTCTCTCATCTATTCCTATATATCTCTCTCTATCTTTCTATCATCTATTCCTATTTATCTCTCTATCATCTATTCCTATCTATCTATCTATCATCTATTCCTATCTATCTATCATCTATTCCTATCTATCCATCTATCATCTATTCCTATCTATATCTATCTATCATCTATCTATCATCTATTCCTATATTCCTATCTATATCTATCTATCATCTATTCCTATCTATTTCTCTATCATCTATTCCTATCTATATCTATCATCTATCTATCTATCATCTATTCCTATCTATCTCTCTATCATCTATTCCTATCTATCTATCTATCTATCTATCTATCTATCTATCTATCTATCTATCTATCTATCTATCATCTATTCCTATCTATCTATCAATCAATCAATCAATCTAATCTTGAGGTTCTTAAGAAGCCCTTTGTCTGAGAAGTTATAGGGCCATGATGGCGAACCTATGGGACGCGTGGCACATGGAACCATATCACCTGGCACCTGTGGCTTAGCCCGCTCGTCTTCCGGGTTTCTGCCGTGCATGTGCACACAATGATCAGCTGGCTTTTGTGTGTGCGACAGTGCCCGAAACCGGAAGAGCTGGTCTTCTGTTTTTGGCGTGAGCATGCACGAGCTGACTGGCATGCACATGCGTGGCAGTAACCGGAAGACTTGCTGGCCGGTTCACATGCATGCACCAGAAACCGGAAGTATCATATCCATCGCGCACATGCCCCCTGGGCAGCTCCTCATTCCTGGTCGTGGCCCTGACGAGCACGCACGAAGTGCTCCCTTTTCCGCACTCGGTGCCAAAAAGGTTCGCCATCACTGTAATAGGGTCTCCTGCTTGAGCAGGGGGTTGAGCTAGATGACCTCCAAGGTTTCTTCCACCTCTGCTATTCAACTTATTGATGAAATTGATGAGCCGTCTATCTCCTTATCCGAGCAAGGAACCAAGATGCGTTCGACGTAACCTCACAGAGGTACGGGGTTCCTTTATTTTTTATTTATACATTTGCATCCCGCCTTTTATTAGTTTTACAAATAGCTTCAGGCGCAAACGTATCCAATATACCTCCCTCCTCTTTTCCCAACAACAACCGTGTGAGGTGGGTTGGGCCCAAAGTCACCCAGTTGGCTTTCATGCCTAAGGTGGGACTAGAATTCACGCCTCCTGGTGATTGGTCCAAAGGCACCCTGCCTTCAAGCCTAAGGTGGAACTAGAACTCACCTCCTCCTGCTTTCTAACTTGGTGCCTTCACCACTAGGCCAAAGTGGCTCTCAAGCAATGTGTCAACTGAATTATAATACATGTTTTTTTTAATATAATGTTCCTTAAAAGGAATATGCCAACTGAATTTTCGTTCCACTCTAAAGCTTGTTAAATGGCCTCCATTTAACTGAGTTTTCCCCTCTAAGACTTCACGTTTCTGGATTTCTTCTGTCCTTCAACAGGAGCTTGCCAAATACTGTAAGCCACCCCGAGCCGTTTTGTGGAGCGACTTGGGCGGCGTATAAATTTTAATCGGTGGATAAATGAAATATGTGAGAGGAAAGAGACCAAAAATCCTTACTTTTCCTCGCTGAAGTGGTACGGGAGAGGCACCGATTCCCTGGCTTGGCGCTCGGCCTCCGTGAGACGCAGGTTGAAGGTCAGACGGGCCGTCGGATCAACCTGGAAAGATCTCCAAGATCAACGGCGTTCGTGGATCAAAGGAAAAGGGGGGGGGGAAAAAGATCTCCCTGTGCTGAAGCAGCCATCTTGGTAGTGTTTTTTTCAAACTTTTTAAGATGGGTGGGCTTCCACTCCCAGAATTCCCCAGTCAGCCATGCCTGTTTCTCTTTTTTCCTTTTTATCCTATCCTTTTAACGCGGAGAGATTGCAGAGGAAGGGATTATAAGAGAGTAAGCGGATCGCAGTGGGTGTACATATCAAAAGGAACGCATTACTGCCAGGCAATTCTGGGAGTCCACCCATTTTAAAGTAGCTAACTCTGAAAAACCCGGATTTACTCTAAGGAAGAGAAGGAACACGGATGATTGAAGGGCGATCCCAGGGAAGACTGGGTGGATTCAACCAACAGATGGGTGGATAGATTTTGGAGTGCAGGGGTCCAAATTTGAAATGAGGAGAAATTTCCTGGCTGTGAGAGCATTGAAGCAATGGAAGAACTTCCCTCCAGGAGTTGTGGGTGCTCCATAGATGGAAGATTTCAAGCAAAAGTTGAACAGCCATTTGTCTGAGACAGTATAAGATCTCCTAACTTGAGGCCTAAGGGTTGGACTAGAAGACCTCCAGGGTCCCTTGGATATGTCAAGAGATGGATTACTCGCTGGTCCTATCCAAACAGAGGCAGGAACTCATTAAAGTGTTCATTTCTAACCAATCCTCAACCTACAACAATTCGTTACACTTACAATGGCACTGAAAAAAGGGGACTTATGACCACTCCTTGCACTTACGACTGCCAAAGCATTCCTCACGAAGCATTCCTCATCTGACAAACAGCCCACCTGAATCCCCCCCCCCAAAAAACCCAAACCCTGCTCCCAATTCATCTGTCACAAGCCCAAGGCACGTACCTCTGCGGTTTCCCGTCCTTCCTCTGCCTCGTCCTCTTTGGAAACGCCTTTCGGTGGCAGCTCGCCGAGGAATTTGAACCCATACCCCGGGAGGATGCTGAAGAGTTCTGTCTGGGGAGGGAAGGGCAGAAATGAGGGGTGGGGAGGGGAGTAGAGGGGATACCAATAACCTGCCTCGGCTTTCCTTGGCAAGCATAACTCTTTCGACTCACAGGTAGTCCTCGACGTACGACCACAGCGGAGCCCAAAATTTCCGTCAGTTAAGTGAGACAGTTGTTAAGTTGAATCCCTGCAGTTGTTCAGTTAGTAGAAGGGTCGTTAAATGAATCTACCTTCTCCGTCGGCTTGGCTTTATCAGGTCGTGAAAAAGGGATCACGTGAACCCTTTGTGACCGTCATAAACATGAATCAGTTGCCAAGTGTCCAAGTTTTGACCACGTGACCGTGGGGATGCGGTCGTTAAGTGTGAAAAAATGGCCGCAAGTCACTTTTTCTCAGTGCCGCTGTAAGTTTAAACAGTCACTAAATGAACTTGTTGTAAGTGGAGGACTACCTGTATTTCCATTTAAAGAACTCGTTTAGACTGGTGTGTGTATGTGTGTGTGTGTGTGTGTGTCCAACCTTGGGAGCTTTTGAGACCTGCGGACTTCAACTCCCAGAATTCCTCAGCCAGCATGGCAGCCATCTTGTCAGAGAGCGGAGGTGGGGGGGTGGGAAGCTGGAATTCTAGTCCTCATTGTTACAACTGAGGTGTTTCCAAGCAAGAGGGGTGGCAATTATAAATTTAATAATTAAATAGTGAACAAACCGCCATTCAGCTTCCGTTCAGGGAGGGCTCGCCTCGAGCTCCTTCCCAAATGCCATAGATTGCATTTTATTTTTATTTTTTTATGATATGGAGAAACTATTTATTTCAATGGCATCTCAAACAATTAATGGCCTTAAGATATTAATCTCAGGGTCTGTTATAATCTATGTATCTATGTATATCTAGCTCTCTATCTATCTTTACGGGCGGCGGGGGTGGCGGTCCCAAGAGACCGTCTAGCGACGACGGAAGCCAAACCGGAAGCCTAGCTCTCTATCTATCCACGTATCTCCGTTTTCTTCCTTCTTTCCTTCCTTTTCTTCTCTTTCCCATTTCTCATTCTTTCCTTCCTTTTCGTCTCCTTCCATCTCTTCCTTGCTTCTTTTTCTTCTCCTTCCCATCCTTCCTTCCTTCCTTCCTTTCCTTCCTTTCCCTATCATCTATCAGCCAGGTGCAAGGCAAAATTCCATTTCTTCCACATACGTCCTCATTTAACGCTGAATGGAAAGACACTTCCCTGCATTTCTGACCCCAAAGCCGAGCTTTTGCAGCCTGTGCTGTCTTCGCCGTGGGTCAAAGGAAGCCCTATCTGGCCCTCCTCACCTTCTGCAGAAGCCTCTTCCCCCTCTCTCTATGGAGGACGACAGCGGTTTGGGGGGTCCCATCCCCACTTCGTCCGCTCCCCGGTCCCGGCTGCAGGGTCACCACCAGGCGGGCCAACGTCTTCAGCACGTCCAGCTGGGCAGGCGGGTGCAAATCCCCGTGGACGAGCGCCACAATCCGGACAATTTTCAGCCCTGCGGAAAAAAAGGAGATTTTTGAGGAAACCCTAAAGCTGCTCATCCCTTCGAGCAGCGTCAGGATTCACTCGGACCTTGATGAGATGCACTGAGAACAGAGGAACAGAACTGGGTAGCGATTGAATCCTGATGCGTGTGAAGTCCAAAACCTGAGTTTCCTTGTGGAGTAAATTCTATCGATCAATCAATCAATCGACTGATCGATCTATCGGTATCTATTATAGATCTATGTATCTATATATATCTATATCTACCTCTCTCTATATCTCTACCTTCTTTCCTTTTTATTTTTTCTTTTTCTCTCTCTTCTTTTTCTTTCTACTTACCTACCTGCCTACCATCTATCTCTATCATCTATCTCTATCATCTATCTATTATAGATCTATGTATCTATATAGATCTATATCTATCTCTCTATATAGCTCTACCTACCTTTCCTTTTTTTTTCTTTTTCTACCTGCCTATCATCTATCTATCTATCTATCTATCTATCTATCTATCTATCTATCTATCTATCTATCTATCTATCTATCTATCTATCTAATCTATTTATCATCTATTATAGATCTACATATCTATGCATATTTTTATCTCTTTTTTCTACTTTTGTACCTACCTATCATATATGTATCTATATCTATTTGTCTTCTTAAGTTTTCGCGGGTGTGCATATGCAAAAAATTAAAATCTCGGGTGTTTTCCCGCGTCATTGTAAATAAGTTGGTTAAAATATTTAAAATCCTGGTTAAAATCCCAGCTTAAAATCTTCTAAAAATCCTTACAGAGCACTCTGCAAGGTCCTTTAAAACCTCAGCTAAAATCCTACCAGTGACTTTAAAAAGTTTTTCTTATAGCAACGTTTCTATATCTATATCTATCTATCTATATCCATCTATCTACTTACCTACCTACCTAAGCAATAGCACTTATATCCCGCTTTACAGCTCTCTCTAAGCGGTTTACAGGGTCGGCATACTGCCCCCAACAATTTTGGGTCCTCATTTTACCGACCTCAGAAGGATGGAAGGCTGAGTCAACCTGGAGCCTGGTGAGATTCGAACTGCCAAATTGCAGGCAGCCGGCAGTCAGCAGAAGTAGCCTGCAGTACTGCACTCTGACCACTGCGCCACCACAGCTCAATCTGCACCCCTCTGCCCCTCCCAATGCCCACCCCCCCCTTTGCTCACCAGCAGCATTCGCTCTCCTGGGCAGCTGTGCCAGCACTTGGCAGACGGAGGGAAAGGGAAGGCGGAGTAGCAGCCAGCTGAGGGAATCCAGCACGATCGTGGCGGATCCCTGTGAGGTTGAAGCCAGGCGGGACGCCAATCCCGAAGCGGAGAATTCTCCCAGGGTCAGGCCGCTGCCTCTCCCGCACCAGCCCAGGGGATCTGGGAAAGCATCATGAAACAATATCCTGGAAGAAAGCGAGTTACAGATAAGTCCTCATTGGAGCCCAAAATTTCTGTTGCTGACTGAGACATTCGTGAAGTGAGTTTTGCCCCATTTTACGACCATCCTGGCCACGTGTTAAGTGAATCACGGCAGTTTTTAAGTTGGGAATGCAGTTGTTAAAAGTTGCAAAAGGGGATCACATGAGCCCGGGGACACTGCGACCCTCATATAAACAAGCCAGTTGCCGAGTGGCGCGTTTTCGATCAGGGTGACCACGGGGATGCTAAGACGGTCGTAAGTGTGAAAAACTGGTCATAAGTCAACTTTTTCCAGGGCTGTTTTCACTTTGAACGGTCAACTAAAGGAATGGTTGTAACCAATAAAGGAGAATATTTGTCGCTGGGGGTTGAACTGGGGGGGGTTTCCTCGGTGGTCTCTGAGCTGGGTTGTTTTCTTGCAGACGTTTCATGACCCAAGTAGGGAACTTCATCAATGTTAAATGAGTGGAAGTTGAGGACTATTGTATACCCTGCTGGCTGTGTACCACACACTGAACTACAAAGTAAGCGACCCACACAAATCCAGAAAGCTGAGTGGAAGGAAGCACAGCTCACATCCGTGAGACCCAGAGTTCTTTTCCCAACAGCCAAATGTTTAGCGTTGGCCTAAATTTTGGACTGGCTCACAGTGCCGTTCCCTGCTTTCAAATTTCACACACACACACACACAGAGAAACATACACACACAAAATAGAAATTTAGGACTTACCGGGAGGTCACTTCAGTGCTCAGCCCAGCCTTGAATTCCAATTCTGAGAGATCAAAACTGAGAACGTGGAGACACTCTGCCCTAGAGAAGAAAAGCAAGGTAGCACTTAGATTTATATACTGCTTCACAGGGCTTTACAGCCCTCTAAGTGGTTTACTGGGTCAGCCTCTTCCCCCAACAATCTGGGCCCTCATTTTACCCACCTCGGAAGGAAAGATAAAAGGCTGAGTCAACTTTGAGCTGGTCAGGATCGAACTCCTGGCAGTGAGCAGTGAGTTAGCCTGCAATACCGCATTCTGCTCTGTCTCTCAGGTTCACTGCTTAGCCTCTCTTGGGCAACCTGGCCCCACTTCTTCCCTGCCTACAAGGCGTCCCAATCCTGAAAGGCCCTGGCCTGACTTGGCCTACTCCTCTCCATTTTTCCTCCCAAGCCTATAAGAGCCTTGGTGGCGCAGCAGACTAAAGTGCTGTTAAGTAACACCAGCTGCCTGCAATTACTGCAAGTTCGAATCTCACCAGGCTCAAGGTTGACTCAGCCTTCCAAGGTAGGTAAAATGAGGACCCGGATTGCGGGGGCAATAAGCTGACTTTGTATTAAAAAAAAAGAACACCACTTAGGGGGCCCCCGAAAGACCTACTAAGCAGGTATATACAAAAGTATGAAGGCTATTGCTTAATGTACTGTAAGCCGCCTTGAGTCTCCGGAAAAGGGCGGCATATAAATCGAACCAATCAATCAATCAATCAATCAATCAATCAATCAATCAATAAGCCAACGAAGCTGCCCCCTTGATCTCGAGTTCCGGCTCATCTTCCTCCGCAGATTCAGGCTCCGACGAGGGCATAACAACGTCCCTTGACAAGCAAAATCACAAAACTTGTGTCCCACTTAGTTTGGCCACGTCATTAGGGGTGGGGGGGGGGAATTCACCAGAGAAAGCCATTATGATAGGAAGAGTCAGCTGTTAATGTGGCTGTGCCAACACTTGACGATTGGGGTACTTTCCTTGGCTACTGTGCATTTTAATTCGTATATCTGTACAATAAGGTGCAGCCAATGGGGGGGAAAACTTCCTATGTTCCCCAGAGCTACCTCTGGTTGTGAAAGTTGGACCTTGAAAAGCAAGACAGGAAGAAAATCCACTCGTTTGAGCTGGGGTGCTGGAGAAGGCGCCTGCGTATTCCTTGGACAGGGGACTCTCAGTTTAGGGGAGCAGCCCATCTGTGGGCTGGCACCAAGCATTCGAGGTCGGTTTTGCCAAGCCACAGGGGTGGCCTATAAATTTGATACAGTGATAAATTCAAAGCTCCCGGGAGTTTCCCACTCACCGCTGGGCGGCAGCTGTGACGAAGCTCTTCAGCAGGGAGCGTCCTTCGCAAGCAACTGCATCTGCCAGAGGGGAAAAAGCGAAGTCGAGTCTTTTGGGTTAAATCTTTTAGTTCGGTTTTAATATCGTTCTTAATAATATTTTAATTCTGTGTTCCTTTAATCTTTTAACTATATTTTTACTTGTTTTACAACCTGCAAGCTGCTCAGAGTGAGGGGGATGGGCGGCCTAAAACTTTGCGATAGAAAGAAAGAAAGAAAGAAAGAAAGAAAGAAAGAAAGAAAGAAAGAAAGAAAGAAAGAAAGAAAGAAAGAAAGCAGGCCCAGGAGGAAAACAGACTGGTCAGCCATAGCATCTCTCTTGACCACTCATGAGCAGCTGCTTCCTCCTGGACACTCTCTGCCTTCCTCAGCTGGAACTCCCATTGGGATGTGGGGGGAGAGAAAAACTCTGCAGAGGGGATGAGAGGCCACCAGGTGATCCCCTGAAAGGGATGGAAGCCCATCAGAAGATCATCCGCATGTGATGACCACCAGATCCCCTGCAGAGGGGATGGGAGGCCACTAGTAGAAGCCCTGCATATGATAGGCCACTAAAGGATACCCTGTTGGGGGATGGGAAGCCATCAAGTGATGCCCCACATGCAACAAGCCATCAAGAAATCCCCTGAAGGGGATGGGAGGCCATTGTGAGATTCTCATCAGGCGATCGACGGCCAGATCTCTGAAAGGATGAGAGGCCACCAGGTGAGCCCCTGAAAGGGATGGAAGCCCATCAGGAGTGCCTCTGCACGTGATGACCACCAGATCCCCTGCAGGGGGGATGGGAGGCCATCAGTAGAAGCTCTGCCTGTGATAGGTCACTAAAGGATACCCTATGGGGGGATGGGAAGCCATCGTGAGATTCTCGTCAGGCAATCGACGACAAGACCTCTGAAGGGATGAGAGGCCACCAGGTGATCCCCCGCATGCAACAAACCACCAGGAGATCCCCTGAAAGGCAAGGAAGCCCACCAGGACAGCCTCTGCACACGATAAGACCACCAGATCCCTTACAAGAGGGACGGGGGAGGGCGGGCACCAGGAGAGCTCTTGCATGCGATAGGCCACTGTGCAGGAGGGATGAGGGGGGGGGCAACCAGGAGATTTCCCCGCATTGACAGGCCACCAGGAGATCCCCTGAAAGGGATGGGAGGCCACCAGGAGATCCCAGAGCTCCAAGACAGAGGCCAGTAGCAATCCCCGCTCGTACTTCGGCCAAGGAGACGACCTCCCCTCCCCTCCAGCTGTCCCGTAAAGGGGCCGCCCCTCCGCAGCAGCCGAGGGGGGGACTAGCAGGGCCAGGCCGGGTGGGGAAGGCCCCCCCCTCCCCAGCCCCTCACCCTGGAGGAGGAGGAGCCCCTCGGCGGCCCCGGACAGCAGCGCCTCCAGCATCCCTTCGCGGCTCCCTTCCGCCTCCCCTGGCGTCGCCCGCGCGCCCTGATGACGTCACTCGGCCCGCCTGAGGGGAAAAATGGCCGCAGCGCCTCCTCAGCGCCCCCTGCAGGTGGGCCTCGCCATCGCCTCCGAGGCCATAGGTGGCTAACAGAGCGCCTGATTGGAAAAACAAAAAAAAAAAAGGAAGAAGCCCCCATCCCTCCCCCTCCTCCAAAAGTCAGCTTTTGGGACTTTTTTCTCTTCAGAAAGAATTGGGGGAGGGGGGAAGAGAGGTTTCAGCGCCATGTCTGCCCGGTTAAAGCCAAACACGACTCAGATTGCACCTCCTCCTTCTCGCTGGGCCCACAGAAGCCACTACAACGCCCATGCAGAAGGGCCAGGCGGGGAACGCGGCTCTCTCGCTGTCACATCCCACGGGGCGGCCATAAGACCCCAGACGACCCTCTGAGGGAAGCCCAGCGGCGACAGAAGGGTCGCAAACCCCCTCGGCCGTCAAGTTCGACGCCGTTGCTAAGCTGAGCCGGGCCTGTTGTCAAGGACGGCCGTCAAGCGCGGCTCCGTTGCTAGGCAGGGAGGCCGGTCGTCAAGCGCGGGCCACTCGCGGAACAGGGCGGTCCGAAAGAAGCCCCGTTGCTAGGCAGGGTCGTCAAGCGCGGGCCAGTCGCGAAACACGGCGGTCCGAAAGAAGCCCCGTTGCTAGGCAGGGTCGTCAAGTGCGGCCGTCAAGCGCGGGCCAGTCGCGGAACAGGGCGGTCCAAAAGAAGCCCCGTTGCTAAGCAGGGTCGTCAAGCGCGGGCCAGTCGTGAAACACGGCGGTCGACAGAAAGAACCCCCCGTTGCTAGGCAGGGAGGCCGGTCGCCAGGAGCGTCCGTCAAGCGCGGCGCCGTTGCTAGGCAGTCCGGGCGCGCGGCCCCCGTTGCTAAGGGCCGAGCCGGCGGGTCGTCAAGCGCGGCCGTCGAGCGCGGCCGGGCGCCCTCCTGCCGCCAAGCGGGGCGGCGGCGGCGCCATGCCCCTCTGCCGTAAAGCGCGGCCGGGCGCCCTGCTGCTGCGGGGGCCTGGTCGGGGCGGGATGCTGGGCGGCGGCGGGGGCGGCGGGGGGGCGGCGGGCGGGGGCGGCTCTCCGCTGCCGCTGCTGCACCCGCGGACGGGCCGGCTGGTGACGGTGTCGCGGGGCGGGAGGAGCGCGGCTCGCTCGCAGCCCGGCCAGGAGTTCAACCACGGGCTGGTGCTGAGCCGGGAGCCCCTCGCCCCAGGAGCCCTCTTCACCGTCCGCATCGACCGCAAGGTCAGGAGGGGGAGGGGTCTCCCGGGGGGGGTCCCTTGGGGATTTGGGGGAGGACCTGGGGGGGTCGCAGAGGAGGGGGCTGCAGGAGGGGAGGGGACCCCCAATGAGGTAATAGGGGGGTGGTCTTGGGGATGGAGATGCGCTGTGGGAGGGGGGTCCCAGGGGAGGGGGAGGCAGGACAGGTGAGGGGTCCACAAATGAAAGCTAGAAACAATTGGGGGGAGGGGGTCTCTTGGGGATGGACCTGCGCTGGGAGATGGGGAAGGACCTGAGGGGTCCCAGGGGACGGGACAAGGGAGGGGAGGGGTCCCCTAATGAAGTAATGGGGGGGAGTCTGGGGGATGGACATGCGCTGTGGGAGGGGGTCCCAGGGGAGGGGGAGGCAGGACAGAGGAGGGGAGGGGTCCACAAATGAAGTAAGAGGGAGTCTTGGGAATGGACATGCACTGTGGGAGGGGGTATCCTAGGGGAGAGGGAGGCAGGACAGGTAAGGGGTCCACAAATGAAGGCTAGAAGCAATTGGGGGGGTCTTGGGTCTCTTGGAGATGGACCTGCGCTGGGAGATGGGGAGGGCCTAGGGATCGCAGGGGAGGGGGCTGCAGGAGGTGAGAGGGGAGGGGTCCCCCAATGAAGTAAGAGGGGGGTCTTGGGAATGGACATGCACTGTGGGAGGGGGTATCCTAGGGGAGGGGGAGGCAGGACAGGTGAGAGGTCCACAAATGAAAGCTAGAAACAATTTGGGGAGGGGGCCTTGGGGATGGTGAGGTGCGCTGTGGGATGGGGGCAAAGCCTAGGGGTCCCAGGCGAGGGGGGGCTGCAGGAGGGGAGGAGTAGGGGGGCAAGGGGAGGAGGGATTGCGGGGGTCTTGGGGATGGGGAGATGTGCTGTGGGAGGGGGGAGAGAGCTTTGGGGGGGGTCGCAGGGGAGGAGGCTGCAGGAGGGGGAGGAGCAGGGGAGGGGTCCTCAAATAAAGGCAATGGGGGGCTGTCACAGTGACAGGCAATAGGTGGCTGCCCTTCCCTCTGTTGGTGGGGGGAGGAGAGACCCGGGGGGGGGTCGCAGGAGAAAGGGCCAGAGGAGCAGCCAGGGAGGGGGGGGATCCCCGCGGGGAGGCTGAGGCAATGGTGGGGAGGGTTGCCCAGGTGGCGTAGGGGGGGGGTCTCCAAAAGAAGAAGAAGGGCTGAGTTGTCTTGAGGATGGAGCTGGGCAGCTGCCCTCCCCCTCCCCTTTTGCGGGGGGGGCAGAGCCTCGGTCTCAGGGGAGGGGGCTGCAGGAGGAAAGCGACGAAGGAGAAGGTCCCCAAGGCAATGGGAGGTGGTCTTGGGGATGAAGATGCTATGTGGGGGGAGACCGTTGGGGCTCATGGGGAGGGGGCCTGAGGATCAGATCCAGGGAGGGGGGAGTCCCGAGGCAATGGTGGGGGTCGCAGGGGAGGGGGCTGCAGGAGGAGGGCAGGATCTCCCAAATGAAGGACGAGCCAACAGGATGGGAGGTTTTGGGGATGGAACTGGGCAGCTGCCCTCAGTAGAGAGCAGAGGCTTGTGGATCAAAGGGGAGGGGGCTTCAGGGGAGGGGTCCCCAAAATAAGGAGGCAACAGGACAGCCTTGGGTGGGATGGAGCTGGGCAGCCGCCCTCCCTCTACCCCTCAACAGAGCCTCAGGGTGGGCAGGAGAGAGAGCTGGAGGGGCAGAGCTGACCCCCTCCTCTTCTATCCCTCCCTCCTTCCCTCCCACCCACCCATTTCTTCCCAACCCCTGTCCTTTCTCTTTACCATTTCTCCCACTACATCTCTCCGGGGTGCAAAAATGGGGGCGATAGACCCCCAAAGAAAGAGACCACCACTCAGAAAACACTTCCAGGACCCGGACCCCCATTCAAAATTAGACTTCCAGAAATGTTGACAAGCCCCCCCACACACACACCTCCTGTCGCCCCCGTCCCAAAAACAGCCTTTGAGCAAGAATCTCTGGCCGATGGGTTTAAGCTCCTCCTGGTTTGAGGAGGGTCTGAGCGCCCTTGGCCGGCGCCGAGTGCGAATCACAGCAGCCCTTAATCGTCTTTTCCTTCTTGTCCACCCGCAGGTCAACTCCTGGAGCGGCTCCTTGGAGATCGGGGTGACCGCCCTGGACCCCAACCACCTCGACTTCCCCAGCAGCGCCACCGGCCTCAAAGGGGGCTCCTGGATCATTTCCGGCTGCTCCGTCCTGCGCGATGGGCGCTCCATTCTGGAGGAATACGGGCAGGACCTGGATCAGCTGGGCGAAGGCGACCGGGTCGGCATCCAGCGGACGGCCAACGGGGAGCTGCGCCTTTGGGTCAACGGCCAGGACTGTGGCGTGGCGGCCACTGGCATCCCTCCCCGCGTCTGGGCCGTGGTCGACCTGTACGGCAAGTGCACCCAGATCACGGTGGTGCCGGGAAACGCCGAGGAAGCGGAAGAGGGAGCCTCCCGCGATGAAGGTACCCCCCCAAAAAAGCAGAGAATTGGCGGGAGATCCTATAGCCATAATGGCGAGCCTGTGGCACGCGGAGTCATATTGGTGGGCACACGAGCTCAGCTCCGGAATGCGCCAGCTGATTTTCGGGCCTTCTGAGCCCACCGGAAGTAGGGAAACAGGTTGTTTCCTACCTCTAGAGGGCCTCGGGTGGGGTGGGGAAGGCTGTTTTCGCCCTCCCCGGGCGCCTAGAAAGGCTCTAGAGCCTGGGGAGAGCAAAAAACGGGCCTCCCAATCCCACCAGAAGTCGGCAAATGGGCCGTTTCCAGCCTCTGGAGCAGTGTTTCTCAACCTTGGAAGCTTGAAGATGGGTGGACTTCAACTCCCAGAATCCCCCAGCCAGCGCTGCTCGCTGGGGGATTCTGGGAGTTGAAGTCCACCCATCTTCAAGCTTCCAAGGTTGAGAAACACTGCTCTGGAGGACCTCCAGGGTGGTGGGGAAGGCTGTTTTCGCCCTCCCCAGGCGCGTAGAAAGGCTCTGGAGCCTGGGGAGAGCAAACGGGCCTACCAGGCCCACTGTGCCATTGCGTGCCGGGAGCGGTGTGGGTGGGTCTCACATGCATGGCGCATAGAATTATAGGTGTGGGCACACGCACATGCAACCCCCCTGTACTCCCCCCGCTTTTGGCACAAGATGGCAAAAAGGTTAGCCATCACTGCCCTATAGGGTCTCCTGCTTGAGTAGGGGGCTGGACTAGAAGACCTCCAAGGTCCCACCCAGCTCTGTTTGGATTGGTTGGTTGGTTGATTGCATTGTGGGAGTTGAAGTCCACCAATTTTGGTGCCCTGGTTTGGCCAGATGCGCGAGACGATTCATCCACTCGGGCTGCCCGCCTCTCCGGCGCTTTGTTGCCTCTCTAAACCCAGATAGTCGTTGACTTAAAACCGTTTAGTGACCGAAGTTACAACAGCACTGGGGAAAAAAAAAAGGATCCATGTCTGTTTTTCCACACTTAACGACCGTTGTAGCATTTCCCCATGGTTATGTGATCCAAACTGGCCACTGACTCGTATTTACGACTGCCGCAGTGTCCCGGGGAGGGGGGACAGAGTCACGCGATTCCCTTTTGCAACCTTCTGTCCAACGAACTCAATGAGGAAGCCAGATTCGCTTAACAACCGGGTTCCTCGCTTAGCAACGGTGGCAAGAAAGGTTGTAAGATGCGGCATGAGCTCGCTTAACAACCGTCTCACTTAGAAACGGAAACGTTGGGCTCAGTTGCGGTCGGAAGTCGAGGACTGCCTGTATCAGGTGGTTGGGAAGCGAGAGTGGGGAAGGGTCTGCACAGGCTCGTTCTCCTGAGACCAGCACAGCAACCTCTGTTCTGCGGTTCTTGGCTGCCCCTTCAGGACCTTAAGCCATGATTCTTGGCTTGTTCCCAGGCAACACGGCCTGTGGCTG
This sequence comes from Pantherophis guttatus, assembly GCF_029531705.1. The sequence continues at coordinate 743,621 of NW_026844150.1, read as the reverse complement.
GTTCTCGGAAGCACCCCTGACAGCCTTCCTCTTCTCCTTCCCTTCCTCCTCCTCCTCCTCTTCTCTCTAGCCCTGGAAGCGCCTTGCAACCAGACGCGGCCGGATAAATTCCCCAGCAGCCTGGAATCGGAGAACGGTGAGTCCCTTGAAACAAGAGGGGAAAAAAATATTATAATAATTTTAAAGTTTCAGCAGCCCGCCAGCTGTCTTCCCTTAACGATATTAAACGCTGGGTTTTGTAATCGTTTTTACATTTTTTCATATAAATCACTAGAATCAAGAACTAAGGAGAAATTTCCTGACAGTTAGAACTATTAATCGGTGGAACTGCCTGCCACCAGAAGTTGTGAATGCTCCAACCCTGGAGGCTTTTAAGAAGAGACCGGACAGCCGTTTGTCTGAAATAGTATAGAATCTCCTGTGTGAGCAAGGGGTTGGACTAGAAGACCTCCAAGGTCCCTTCCAACTCTCTTATTCTATTCTAACTCAAAGTAGCGGATCTACCTAATACTCCTTCCTGTTCCTTTTTCCTCCCGCCCATAACAACAACCCTGTGAGGTCGAGTGGACTGAGAGCCCAGTGTTACCTAGATAGCCGTCATCTAGCTGGCTTTCATGCCCAAGGCGGGACTAGAACTCACTGTCACCTGGTGATTGGCCCAAATTCCTCCTAGTTGGCTTTCATGCCCAAGGCAGGACTAGAACTCATTGTCACCTGGTGATTGGCCCAAAGTCTCCCAGCTGGCTTTCATGCCCAAGGCAGGACTAGAACTCACTGTCACCTGGTGATTGGCCCAAAGTCTCCCAGCTGGCTTTCATGTCCAAGGCGTGACTAGAACTCACTGTCACCTGGTGATTGGCCCAAAGTCTCCCAGCTGGCTTTCATGCCCAAGGCAGGACTAGAACTCACTGTCACCTGGTGATTGGCCCAAATTCCTCCTAGCTGGCTTTCATGCCCAAGGCAGGACTAGAACTCATTATCACCTGGTGATTGGCCCAAAGTCTCCCAGCTGGCTTTCATGCCCAAGGCAGGACTAGAACTCATTATCACCTGGTGATTGGCCCAAAGTCTCCCAGCTGGCTTTCATGTCCAAGGCGTGACTAGAACTCACTGTCACCTGGTGATTGGCCCAAAGTCTCCCAGCTGGCTTTCATGCCCAAGGCAGGACTAGAACTCACTGTCACCTGGTGATTGGCCCAAAGTCACCCAGCTGGCTTTCATGCCCAAGGCAGAACTAGAACTCACTGTCACCTGGTGATTGGCCCAAAGTCTCCCAGCTGGCTTTCATGCCCAAGGCAGGACTAGAACTCATTATCACCTGGTGATTGGCCCAAAGTCTCCCAGCTGGCTTTCATGCCCAAGGCAGGACTAGAACTCACTGTCACCTGGTGATTGGCCCAAAGTCACCCAGCTGGCTTTCATGCCCAAGGCAGGACTAGAACTCACTGTCACCTGGTGATTGGCCCAAAGTCTCCCAGCTGGCTTTCATGCCCAAGGCAGGACTAGAACTCACTGTCACCTGGTGATTGGCCCAAAGTCTCCCAGCTGGCTTTCATGCCCAAGGCAGAACTAGAACTCACTGTCACCTGGTGATTGGCCCAAAGTCTCCCAGCTGGCTTTGATGCCCAAGGCAGGACTAGAACTCACTGTCACCTGGTGATTGGCCCAAAGTCTCCCAGCTGGCTTTCATGCCCAAGGCAGAACTAGAACTCACTGTCACCTGGTGATTGGCCCAAAGTCTCCCAGCTGGCTTTCATGCCCAAGGCAGGACTAGAACTCACTGTCACCTGGTGATTGGCCCAAAGTCACCCAGCTGGCTTTCATGCCCAAGGCAGGACTAGAACTCACTGTCACCTGGTGATTGGCCCAAAGTCTCCCAGCTGGCTTTCATGCCCAAGGCAGAACTAGAACTCACTGTCACCTGGTGATTGGCCCAAAGTCTCCCAGCTGGCTTTCATGCCCAAGGCAGGACTAGAACTCATTATCACCTGGTGATTGGCCCAAAGTCTCCCAGCTGGCTTTCATGCCCAAGGCAGGACTAGAACTCACTGTCACCTGGTGATTGGCCCAAAGTCACCCAGCTGGCTTTCATGCCCAAGGCAGGACTAGAACTCACTGTCACCTGGTGATTGGCCCAAAGTCTCCCAGCTGGCTTTCATGCCCAAGGCAGGACTAGAACTCACTGTCACCTGGTGATTGGCCCAAATTCCTCCTAGCTGGCTTTCATGCCCAAGGCAGGACTAGAACTCATTATCACCTGGTGATTGGCCCAAAGTCTCCCAGCTGGCTTTCATGCCCAAGGCAGGACTAGAACTCATTATCACCTGGTGATTGGCCCAAAGTCTCCCAGCTGGCTTTCATGCCCAAGGCGTGACTAGAACTCACTGTCACCTGGTGATTGGCCCAAAGTCTCCCAGCTGGCTTTCATGCCCAAGGCAGGACTAGAACTCACTGTCACCTGGTGATTGGCCCAAATTCCTCCTAGCTGGCTTTCATGCCCAAGGCAGGACTAGAACTCACTGTCACCTGGTGATTGGCCCAAAGTCACCTAGCTGGCTTTCATGTCTAAGGCGGGACTAGAACTCCCAGTCTCCTGTTGATTGGCTCAGAGTCACCCAGCTGGCTTTCATGCCTAAGCAGAACTAGAATTCACCATCTAATGATTGGCCCAAAGTCACCCAGCCAGCACCTGTCTAAAACAAGACTAGAACTCACCGTCTCCTGGTTTCTAACCCGGAGCCTTCGTCAGTAGAACAAAGTTGCTTCTCACTTGAATGAACCAGGCCTGGAGTCTTGCCCCCCACATCGGTAGCCCCCCCCACTTCTTCACAAGATGGGCAGCCGAGAGACACCGGGTGCTGGCATCCCGACCGGGTGCGTTGACATTCACGCAAACGCAATCGTCCCCTCGTAGGCTTCTCCAGCATGGAGCTGTCGGAGGTGGTGAGCAACACCATCCTGTCGTCCTACAACGGGAGCCTGTTAAACGTCAACCTGGGCAGCCCCCCCTCGGACTCCCCCCCTAGCGGAGCGCCCCCCATGACCTCCAACGACGCCTTGCTCTTCCACGAGAAGTGCGGCACCCTGATCAAACTCAGCAACAACAACAAGACGGCCGAGAGGCGCCGGCCGCTGGACGAGTTCAACAACGGCGTGGTCATGACCAACCGCCCGCTACGGGACAACGAGATGTTTGAGGTAAGGGGGCGTGGGGGTCCCAAATCTCTAGCGGCCCAGAACAGGAGCCATTTTCCTCAACCTTTGTGACTTTTAAGACTTGTGGACTTCGACTCCCAAAGCAAAAAAAATGTGGCCAAACTATTTTGTATTTTTTTTGATTGGGTAATATTTCTTAGTAGACAGTGGGAATGCGGTAGATGTAGATGTAATCTATTTCTTGATTTCAACAAAATGAGGAAAATAACCCATGACAAGCTAACTTAGTTCAAAAAAAAAATAGGTGGGTTAGATGGCATGATACCGTATTTTTCGGAGTATAAGACGCTCCGGACTATAAGACGCACCTACCTTTTTGGGGGAGGAAAACAAAAAAATTACCTGCCTCTGCCTCCCAGAAATTTGCCTCCTTGCAGCAAACAGCCTGTTTCAGCTTCAGCACAGCCAGATTAGCACAAGCAGCTGATTGTCGGTTGGATCGGCCTCCCGACGATCAGCTGTTTCAGGCTGCAGGGATTGCCATCGCCTAGTGCCCATTCTGATCCCCGCCACCCAGAACGGGTGGAAAATGGGGCGCGAGGAGGCAGCAATAGGTTATGGCAATCCCTGCAGCCGGAAACAGCTGATTGTCGGGAGGCTGATCCAACTGACAATCAGCTGCTTGTGCTAATCAGGCTGAAACTGAAACAGGCTGTTTGCTGTTAGGAGGCAAATTGCTTGGAGGCAGAGGCCAAAGGGTGGGTGCCGGCGGGTACATTCGGTGTATAAGAGGCACCCAAATTTTCACCCTCTTTTAGGCGGAAAAAAGTATGTCTTATACTCCGAAAAATACAGTAATTAAATGGGAAACTGATCATCTGGCTGGGAAATTCTGGGAGCTGAAGTCCACAGGTCTTAAAAATCACAAAGGTTGAGAAACATTGTAAGTTGTGTAGAAAATTTCAGGTGCTGCTTGGAGCGTCTTAAGTACAACATAATGCTCTCAATGGCTCATCAAGGATGATGCATCTGGGATTTGTAGTCCCTATTTATCTTCTCCCATCCCTGGGGAGGACAGACGCTGCTGAATCGGCCGTTCTCTTGATCCCTTCTTCTTCTTCTTGGTCTCCCCAATCATTCCTTTATTACTTTTACAAACAAGTCCAGGCTGCGAACATGTCCAACGCATCTTCCCCCTCCTCCTCCTTTCCCCAGAACAACGACCCTGCGAGGTGGGTTGGGCTGAGAGAGGGAGACTGGCCAGAACTCACCATCTCCTGATGATTGGCTCACAGTCACCTAGCTGGCTTTTCTAAGGTGAAACTAGAACTCCCAGTCTCCTCGTGATCGGCCCAAAGTCACCTAGCTGGCTTTTCCAAGGTGAAACTAGAACTCCCAGTCTCCTGGTGATTGGCCCAAAGTCACCTAGCTGGCTTTTCTAAGGTGAAACTAAAACTCACTGTCTCCTGTCGATCGGCCCAAAGTCACCTAGCTGGTTTTCATGTCTAAGGTGTACTAGAACTCCCAGTCTTCTGGTGATTGGCCCAAAATCACCTAGCTGGCTTTTCTAAGGTGAAACTAGAACTCCCAGTCTTCGGGTGATTGACCCACAGTCACCTAGCTGGCTTTTCCAAGGTGAAACTAGAACTCACCATCTCCTGGTGATTGGCCCAAAGTCACCTAGCTGGCTTTTCTAAGGTGAAACTAGAACTCCCAGGTCCTGGTGATTGGCCCAAAGTCACCTAGCTGGCTTTTCTAGAGTGAAACTAGAACTCACCGTCTCCTGGTGTTCGGCTCAAAGTCACCTAGCTGATTTTCATGTCTAAGGTGTACTATAACTCCCAGTCTCTTGGCGATTGGCCCAAAGTCACCCAGTCCGCTTTCATACCTAAGGCAGGACTAGAAGTCACCACCTCCCGCTTTCCAGCCTCTGCTGCCTTAACCACTAGACCCAACTGGACTCTGTTGAATAGAATCAGCGAATGGAGCGAGGCCGGGATAGGGAATTCTGGGGGTTGCAGCCCCCAACTCTTAAACGTCGCCCAGATTGAGAGAGAGAAACCCCCCCCCCGCTATTTTTAGAGGGAAAGAAGAGATTTCGAAGCAGGCGCCAGGGAGTTCAAGGCGCCGCTTTGTCTCCTCCCTCAGATCCGCATCGACAAGCTGGTGGACAAGTGGTCGGGCTCCATCGAAATCGGGGTCACCACCCACAACCCCAACAACCTGGAGTACCCGGCCACCATGACGAACCTGCGCTCAGGTGACTCCCCGACTCGTGCGTATCCAGGGCGGGGGAGAGTGGGAGGGGAGGAGGAGGGGATGGCGGATTTCCCGACGCCTTCGGCGGGTGGTGGGCGGGGAGGGGGTGTCTCCGTCGGGGCGGGGGGGGCGCAGAGGACCCCCGGGGGAGGGGAGTCACATCAGCCGGCCCTTGTCCCCACTCAGTTCTTCTTGTCATGCTCCACTCAACCCACGAAGGAACCATTATGATGAGCGGCTGCGGGATTCTCACCAACGGGAAAGGCACCCGGCGGGAGTATTGCGAATTCAGCTTGGATGAGTTGCAGGTGAGTCTGCAACGCCCTCCCCCACAACCCCTCCTCCCCTCCCCTCGGAGGAACTTCCCACCTGGCTTTGTGTCTTCCGCCCGCAGGAAGGCGACCACATCGGCCTGACCCGGAAGTCCAACAACGCGCTTCACTTCTACATCAACGGCATCGACCAAGGTGCGCTGGATTTCGCTTACCTTTGCTACCGGTTTGCTCGTGCACGCGCCGCTTCTGAACCGGGGCGAACCGGTAGCAGCAACCCACCATCATCTCGGGGATGAAACCACACAGGACTTTTCGGGATCCAGAGACCCCCCTCCCTCCCTCCAAGCCGGGGCTGGGGAGAGGGGGGAAAAGTGGGGGGATGCCCCTTTGACTTACAACCACAACACACGACGTTTTGGTCCCGAATCTGTGTTTCCTTCCAGTGTTTGGCCAAAAGAAAACCCCCCCACCCAGAGCGAACGATAGCTTTAGTTTAACACATTGGCTTAAATAGGGCTGCATTTACAGGTGGTCCTCGACTTACGATGGTTCATTTAGTGACCGTGGTTAGGATGGCACTGAAAAAAAAATGGACTTACGGCCGTTTTTCGCACTTCAGAACCGTCGCAGACCTCCCGACGTTCGCAGCGATCAAAATTCAGACTCTTCGCAACCGACTCGTATTTATGACGGTCGCGGCGTCCCGTGGGGGGCTGGGGTGTCACGTGATTCCCCTTTTGTGACCTGCTGGCGAGCCACAGGCAGAGCTAGATTCGCTTAACGACCAGGTTATTAACACCTGAAGGGATTCATTTAGTAACTCTGGCAAGAACGGTCGTAAAATTCACTGAACTGTCTCGCTCGGCGTCCGAAATTTTGGGCTCCGTTTTGGTCGTTAAGTCGAGGACTGCCTGGTCGGCCAAATGGCTGCGATGAAGAAGATTCTTTCTGGAGGTGTTTAAGTAGTTAAACCTTAATCCCCCACAAAAATCCTCCCACCCCCAATGTGCCTCTCCTTTCCCATCGGGGGTTAATTTTATTTCTTCATGATTTTATTCGCTGTGTTTCTACGATTGTAGATTTGAAGGTTTCTTAATGCTTTAAGCTGCCCGGTGTCGTTGGATGCAAGATGGGTGGCAAATTTCAATAATAATAATAATAATAGTAATAATAATAACCAGTATCAATTATCAGCGCCAGTCAATAATATTTGTGATACATTTTTAAATGTTCAGTTGACTGAGTTTCATGTTTAATGAAAAGTATATAATAATAATAATAATAATAATAATAATAATAATAATAATAATAATAATAAATAATAATAAATAATAATAATAATAATAACTCGTATCAACCATCAGTGCCAGTCAGTAATATTTGTGATACATTTTTAAATGTTCAGTTGACTGAGTCATGTTTAATGAAAAGTATATAATAATAATAATAATAATAATAATAATAATAATAATAATAAATAATAATAATAATAACTCGTATCAACCATCAGTGCCAGTCAGTAATATTTGTGATACATTTTTAAATGTTCAGTTGACTGAGTCATGTTTAATGAAAAGTATATAATAATAATAATAATAATAATAATAATAATAATAATAATAAATAATAATAATAATAACTCGTATCAACCATCAGTGCCAGTCAGTAATATTTGTGATACATTTTTAAATGTTCAGTTGACTGAGTTTCATGTTTAATGAAAAGTATATATATAATAATAATAATAATAATAATAATAATAATAATAAATAATAATAATAATAAATAATAATAATAATAACTCGTATCAACCATCAGTGCCAGTCAGTAATATTTGTGATACATTTTTAAATGTTCAGTTGACTGAGTCATGTTTAATGAAAAGTATATAATAATAATAATAATAATAATAATAATAATAATAATAATAATAATAATAATAATAATAATAATAAATAAATAATAATAATAATAACTCGTATCAACCATCAGTGCCAGTCAGTAATATTTGTGATACATTTTTAAATGTTCAGTTGACTGAGTTTCATGTTTAATGAAAAGTATATAATAATAATAATAATAATAATAATAATAATAATAATAATAATAATAAATAATATAATAATAATAATAATAATAACTCGTATCAACCATCAGTGCCAGTCAGTAATATTTGTGATACATTTTTAAATGTTCAGTTGACTGAGTTTCATGTTTAATGAATAAAAGTATATAATAATAAAAATAATAATAATAGTAATAATAATAATAATAATAATAATAATAATAATAATAACTCGTATCAACCATCAGCGCCAGTCAATAATATTTGTGATACATTTTTAAATGTTCAGTTGACTGAGTTTCATGTTTAATGAAAAGTATATAATAATAATAATAGTAATAGTAATAATAAACACGTATCAACCATCAGTGCCAGTCAATGATATTTGTGATACATTTTTAAATGTTCAGTTGACTTTCATGTTTAACGAATAGAAGAAATAATAATGCAAAAAAATAAGTGCAAAAAAAGACGGTGAAATTAGGTCAGTCATGTGGACGACTCACTTTATGACCGCAACGGACAGGTCGTAAATCGAGGACCACCTGTAGAATAACACCACCGATTGATTCCCTTCTAAGCCGGCCGGGATGCAAAACCGAGACATGGACTTAAGCTTTGGGGAGTCACGTGACCCCGATGTGTGTCCCCCCCTTCTCTTTCCAGGCGTGGCCACCACCCTCACTCCCTTGGTGGTCTACGGCGTGGTGGACCTCTACGGCATGGCCGTCAAAGTCACCATCGTGCACAATCACAATCACAGCGACCGGCTTCGGCGCAACAACGCAATCATGAGGGCCCTCTCGCCCGACGTGGGGCGGCGAGCCATCGACGCCGGGGGCAACGAGCCCGAACCGGAACGTCTCCTTTTCCACCCAAACTGCGGTCAGAAAGCTGCCATTATCAATGAAGGACGGACGGCCCTGCGGCCTCAGTACGTATCTTCAATCGGAATAGAGGTGGGAGGGACCCTGGAGGTCTTCTAGTCCAACCCCCTGCTCAGGGAGGAGACCCTCTACCATTTCAGACAAGTGGCCGTCGGGTCTCTTCTTAACAACCTCCAGGGATGGAGCGCTCACAAACTTCTGGTGGCAAGGAGTTCCACTGGTGAATTGTCCTCACTGTTGGGAGGTTTCTCCTCAATTCCAGGTTGCTTCTCTCTCCTTGGTTAGTTTCCACCCGTTGCTTCTTCTCCTGCCTTCTGGGGCTTTGGAGGATAGGTGGACCCCCCTCCTCTTTGGGGGACCCCCTCTTCAGTCCTTGCTCTATTGCAGGGGTCTTCAACCTTGCAACTTTTAAGACTCGTGGACTTCAGCTCCCAGAATCCCTCAGCCAGCATGAGTTTACTGGAACTTACTTTCTTTCCTTCCTTCCTTCTTTTTTTTCTTTCTTTCCTTCCTTCCTTCCTCCCTCTCTTTCTTTCTATCTTCTTTTTCTTTCCTTCCTTCTTCCTTCCTTCCTTTCTATCTTCTTTTTCTATCCTTCCTTCCTTCCTCCCTCCCTCTCTCTCTTTCTTTCTTTCTTTCTTTCTATCTTTTTTTCTTTCCTTCCTTCCTTCCTTTCAGAAATGGTGTAGGGCCTTCTGCTTGGGTGAGGCGGGTTGGGCTACATGATCTACAAAGTCCTCCTCTCTCTCTTCTCTCTTTCTCTCTCTCTCTCTCCCTCCCTCCCTCCCTTCCTTCCTTTCTTCTTTTTCTTTCCTTCCTTTCTATCTCTTTCTTTCCTTCCTTTCTTCCTTTCTATCTTCTTTTTCTTTCCTTCCTTTCTATCTTCCTTTCCTTCCTTCCTTCCTTCCTTTCTATCTTCTTTTTCTTTCCTTCCTTCCTTTCCTTCTTCCTTCCTTCCTTTCTATCTTCTTTTCCTTTCCTTCTTCCTTCCTTCCTTTCTACTTTTTCTTTCCTTCCTTCCTTCCTTCCTTTGAGAAATGGTGTAGGGCCTTCTGTTTGGGGCGGGGGTTGGACTACATGATCTACAAAGTCCTCCCCCTCTCTCTCCTTCCCTCTTTCCTTCCTTCCTTCTTCATTTCTTTTCTTTTCTTTCTTTCTTTCTTTCTTTCATTCATTCATTCTTTCTTTCTTTCTCCCAAAGGTGCTTTTTCCAGAGACATCTGCCCTTTCTGCTTTTCCTTCGAAGGCCTTTGTTTTAGAGGGTCGTTGAGGCCACGCGGAGGTGTGTCTGTGTCCTTGGGGGTCACCTGAGTGGTGTAAACAGGTGTGGAGTCCACAACTCAGCTCCTTTCAGCAGTCGCAAGAAGGCTCCACACCCATTTGCACAAATTGGGTGACCCTGAGGACACGACCCTCTAAAAGGATGCAAATGGCCCGCGGTCTTCACGGAATATAAATCCGTCCCTTCCCCTCCATCCAGTCAGAGCCGAAGAAGCTCCTCGGCTGCGAAGCGAAACGTCTTCAAAGCAAAAACAAAGAATCCAGTTGCCTCCTGAAAAAGCACCTTCAGGATTTAACCTGGCTGTGTTTCCTGTCTGGTCCACCTGGTTAATGGCTAACCATGGTCTGTTGGACATTGTCCCAAGAGGAGCTCTTAAGGAAAACTCTGCCCTTCCTTCTCTGTCCGTACAGTGCCACCGACGACTTTAACCACGGCGTGGTCCTTAGCAACCGGCCGCTGCGGAACGGTGAGGTCTTCCAGGTGCGGATTGACAAGATGGTGGACAAATGGGCTGGCTCCATCGAGATTGGCGTCACCACCCACAACCCCACCTACCTGCAGCTGCCGTCCACGATGACCAACCTGCGGTCAGGTGAGAGCTGCGAACTTAATATCTTGGGCAGGGTCTCGTCCAGGCGTGTCCAAGCTTGGCAATTTTAAGACCCTGTGAGATTAATCTTAATTAACCTTAATCTTCAGGCAAACACCACACACACACACACACACACACACACACACACACACACAGAGAGTAGAGTTTAGGGTTAGCTTATGCAAAAGGGGCTAAAAATGTTGGCAAACCAACATTCAGAGCTTCGTGCCTGGAAATAGAAGTGGTTTATATCCTCTCTTCTTTTTTTTTTCACCTGACTTGCCAAGATAGGAGGAGGAGTCAAGCAGGGAATTAGTCTGGAATCTCTGCGTAGCTGCAGGGGGGCTGCATCTGATCCCCCTTGAGTGAATTTTTAAGACCTGTGGACTTCAGCTCCCAGAATTCCCCAGCCAGCCATGATGTCCCTTGGACATCCCCTTTTGGCTGCTGATTTTTCTAGACTAAAGAAAAAATGAGCTGCGGTTCCTTTCAGAGGTGTTGCCCAGACAGACCCCGAGGACCGGCCCATAGATTTCCACTGCTCTCCTCTCCTCTGCCTTTTGCACATCAGGCACTAGACCCAGCTGTTCCTCCTCTTCCTCATCAGCCACCTCCAGACCTGGGGGCTTTGACTCTCCATTTGAGGGTTGACGGATGGCCCAGGCTCTGCCTCTCTCTCTCTCTCTCTCTCTCTCTCTCTCTCTCTCCTCTCTCTCTCTCTCTCTCTCTCTCTTTCTCTGCCAGCTCCATTCCCTCTTCCCCCTCGGAGCCTTGATGTTGATCCTGACTCCCTGTTCTGTCCCCGTCCCACACACGCACCCCCACAGACGGCCCGGAGTTACTAAGCCACACGACAAAGTCTTTGAAGATAAAGCTGGCAGCAACCCAGTGGCTAGCTGCCAATTCAGACTTTACTCACACAAAACAAAGATTAGACTGCAAGCATTCTCATAAAGCAGGCAAAGTTTTAGCAATACAAGGATTAGTCCAAATGCAGTCCGACAAGGCAGGCAGAAGTCCAGTAATGCAGAGATCATGGATTATTTCTAGTTTTTGCTCGTCACAAACTCAACTGGCCACCACACCCACATTTATACCCTGTGGGGTGTGGTCCAGTGACTCGGCTAATCTCTGGCACGTCTTCCCCTCTGCTGCGCACGCTTCTCCCTGCGCCGCTGCTGAGGATCCAGCCAGCACTTATCTCCTTCGTCGCTGTCCACCTGTGGCTGCGGGGACGTGCTTGGCTCTGGGCCTATCTCTTGGCCTTCGGTGTCCTCCGGAGGCATTGTCAGAGAGGAGGGTCCTGGAGAGGGAGGCCTTGCCAACTCCTCTCCCTCACTCTCAGAGTCTGCATCTGTCGATAGCCCAGGCTCAGGCAACGGAGCCACAACACTCCCACGCTCCTCCTCCTCCTCTGATTCGGCTGCTGGACGGGCCGCAACAGGAAGGAACAACTGGGTAGTCTTGTAAAAAAAAAAAAAAGCTACTCCTTTCCCTCACCTGGCTGATGGAATGGGGGGGGTCTTTGCGCCTTTATTTTTGCAGGCACCTGGATGATGACCGGAAACGGAGTGATGCACAACGGTACCACCATCCTGGACGAATATGGCCACAACCTGGATCGCTTGAAGGCAAGCCAGAGAAAGAGGGTGGGATTAAAAAAAAGGTTATGGGGCAGAGGAAAGCCGGGGGGGGGACGTGGGGTGGCATCATAGAACTGTCTTCCAGAAAGAGCAATACGAGTCGTCCTTGACTTACCGTGTTTTCCCAAAAATGAGACCCAGGTTTTATATTAATTTTTGCTCCAAAAGATGCATTAGGGCTTATTTTCTGGTTAGGGCTTATTTTGGGGAAAATACGGTACTAAATGCATCAGTGGTTCGCACCGGTTCGCAAGAACCGGTAGTAAAAAGTTTTAGTAGTTCGGAGGACCGGTAATAACATTGGCTGGCCACGCCCTGAACCGGTCGCTTACCCCGCCCACCTCATCAGAGGCTTTCTTTTTTTTTTTTTACTTTTAAAAGCATTTTTTCTACAACTTCGGCTGAAAAAATGCTTTTAAAAATTAAAAAAAAGCCTCCGATGATCGCGCGGCTCAGCTGGGATCGTCAGAGGCTTCTGAAAGCATTTTTTTCTACAACTTCTTCGGCTGAAAAAATGCTTTTAAAAATTAAAAAAAAGCCTCCGATGATCGCGCGCCTCAGCTGGGATCGTCAGAGGCTTTTAAAAACATTTTTTCTGCAACTTCTTCAGCCAAAGAGGTTGTAGGAAAAAAAAATGCCTTTAAAAGCCTCTGACGATCCTCGCTTAGTTATCTGATCATCAGAGGCTTCTAAAAGCATTTTTTTCTGCAACCTCTTAAGGTTGTAGAAAAAATGCTTTTAAAAGTAAAAAAAAGGGGGGGGGAGTTGGCCACACCCACCGTCACATTACCTCCCCAAGCCATGCCCACTAAATAAGCCACACCCACACAACCAGTAGTAAAAAACTTTAGAACCCACCCCTGAAATGCATCCATCTGGATGACAATCTTAACTCAGGCTTATTTTGGGGGGGGGGTGTAAACATCCTGAAAAATCATGCTAGGACTCATTTTCCGATTGGGTCTTATTTTCAGGGAAAACAGGGTACGTCCTTCTGTTGAGTGACCAAAGTTTTTCACCCTTAATGACCATTGCAGCAGTCACGTGATTCGGACGCTTGGCACCTGGCTCGTATTTATGACGGTTGCAGCGTCCCGAGGGGGGGGGGTCGCGCGACCTTCCCCTTTTGCGACCTTCTGACAAGCCAAAGCAACGGGGAAGCCAGATTCGCTCCACAACCCGTGTGACTAATTTGAACAACCGCCATTGATTCGCTCAACCACGGCGGCCAAGAAAAGTCGTAAAAGGAAAGGGGGCCAAACTCACTGAACAACTGTCTCAGTTGAGTAACATAAAGGTTGGGCTCGGTTGGGGGTCGTAAATTGAGGATTACCCGTACTCTGGCCCAGGCGCAAACCGCCAGCCTGGGAAGATTCCTGCGAAAGAGGCATTAAGCAATGAAGTCGCCAATCGAAGTCTTGAACACTCGACGTTTTTAAGAAGAGATTGGACAGCCATTTGTCTGAATTGGGATAGGGTTTCCTGCCTAAGCAGGGAGTTGGACTAGAAGACCTCCAAGGTCCCTTTTCAACTCTGTTATTCTATTCTATTCTATTCTATTCTATTCTATTCTATTCTATTCTATTCTATTCTATTGCTGTTCTGTTCTGTTCTGTTCTATTCTATTCTACTCTTATTTCTATACTCTTATTTCTATTCTATTCTGTTCTAATATTCTATTCTATTCTTCACCCCAATATTTATTCTATTTTATTCTATTCCATTCCATATTTTCTATTCTATTTATTCCATTCCATTCTATTCTATTCTCTATCTATTCTTTTCTATTCCTCATTCTATTCTATTCCATCCTGTCCAGGGGTGAAATGCTCCCGGTTCGGACCGGATCACCCGATCCGGTAGCGATGGAGGCAGGTGGTTCGGAGAACCGGTAGCAAAAATCCCTGCGCCCCCCTCCCCCATGCCCAGCTAAGCCGCACGATCATCAGAGACTTTTTTTTTAACTTTTAAAAGGATTTTTTCTACAACCTTTTCGGCAGAAAAAATGCTTTTAAAAGTAAAAGAAAAAAAGCCTCTGATGATCGTGCGGCTCAGCTGGGATCCTCAAAGGCTTTTAAAAGCAGAGGTTGTAGAAAAAAAAATGCTTTTAAAAGCCTCTGAAGATCCCAGCTGAGCCGCGCGATCATCAGAGGCTTTTTTTCTTTTAAATGTTTCTGACGATCCAAGCTGCCTGATCGTCAAGCTGAGTTTGACGATCCAAGCTGGCGATCCAAGACGATGCCTGACGATCCAAGCTGAGTTGCCTGATCGGCAGAGGCATTTAACGAAAAAAAAGCCTCTGATGATCGGGCAACTCGGCTGGGATCTCGCCGAAGAGGTTGTAGAAAAAATGATTTTAAAAGTTAAAAAAAAAAATTGGCCACGCCCACCCAGTCACATTAACCCCCCCCCCTCACCAAGCCACGCCCACAGAACCGGTAGTAACAAATTTTAGATTTCACCACTGATCCCGTCCCATCCCATCCTATCCATCATCTAATTCTTATTCTATTCTATTCTATTCTATTCATTATTCTATTCTATTCTATTTTCTATTCTATTCTATTCATTATTCTATTCTATTCTATTTTCTATTCTATTCTATTTATTATTCTATTCTATTCTATTTTCTATTCTATTCTATTCATTATTCTATTCTATTCTATTTTCTATTCTATTCATTATTCTATTCTATTCTATTTTCTATTCTATTTTCTATTCTATTCTATTTTCTATTCTATTCTATTTTCTATTCTATTTTCTATTCTATTCTATTCTATTCTATTCATTATTCTATTCTATTCTATTTTCTATTCTATTCATTATTGTTTTGTATTCTATTTTCTATTCTATTCTATTCCTTACTCTATTCCATTCCACTCCTCTCTACTCTACTCTTCACCTGTGGATCTGGTTGTTTGTGCCTTCTCCTGCCCTCTCTCAGGCTCTTCCCCTCTCCTCCTCCTCCTCCCCAGGCTGGAGACACGGTGGGCGTCGTGCGGAAGGAGGACGGGACCTTGCATTTCTTCGTCAACGGCGTGGCCCAAGGCCCAGCCGCCTGGAACGTCCCGCCCAACATCTACGCCGTGGCCGATCTCTACGGTCAAGCTGCTCAAGCCACGATCGTGGACGACACAGGTAGTGGACACGGATGTACACGGGACGGGAAAGGGGGTTGAGACAGAAACGTGGCTTATTTTGAGGACAGGAAAGTGAGGGGTTGGTTTGGAAGTCAGGAAAGACAAATTTCCTGACAGTCAGAACAATTAACCAGTGGAACAGCTGGCCACCAGAAGTCATGGGTGCTCCATCACTACCAGAGGTTTTTAAGAAGAGCCTGGACAACCATTTATCTGAAATGGTGTAAGGTCTCCTGTTTAAGAAGAGGACTGGACTAGATGACCTCCAAGGCCCCTTCCAATTCTGTTATTCTGTTTATATCATGTGAAGTGCTAAAACTGCTTTATAATGCCCTGGTAAGGCCACCCTTGGAATCCTGCATCCAGTTTTGGTCCCCACACTATAAAACAAGACGTGGAGACTCTGGAAAGGGTGCAGAGAAGAGCAAGCAGGAGGATGAGGGGACTGGAGGCTCAAACAGACGATGAACGGTTGCAGGAACTGGGCCTGGTTAGTCTAGTGAAGAGAAGGACCAGGGGAGACAGGAGAGCATCTTCCAATATCTGAGGGGCTGCCACAGAGAGGAGGAGGGGGTCAAGCTATTCTCCAAAGCACCCAAAGGCCAGACAAGGAAGAATGGATGGAAACGGATCAAGGAGAGATTCAAGCTGGAAATAAGGAAAAACTTCCTAACATTGAGAGCAATTAACCAGTGGAACATCTTGCCACCAGAAGTTGTAGGTGCTCCATCACTGGAGGTATTCAAGAAGAGATTGGACCGACATTTGTCTGGAATGGGGATAGGGTCTCCTGCCTGAGCAGGGAGTTGGACTAGAAGACCTCCAACTCTGAAAAAAAGCAGGAAGCCCAAAAGACAGGAAGACCCCCCCCCCATTCAGAAAAACGGGGGAGGCATATCCAGATAGGTGGGGAACAGGTTTAAATGGGGGACACGCAAACACACACACCCCTTCAGATTTCGACTCGGAATATTTGATCAGCTCAAATCAGGTTGGTCTGTGTCTCACAAGCCAGCTTTTGACATTTGCAGTGAAATTCGTGCGCTCGTCGTGTCTCTGGTGGGTTCGAGGCAGAGGGGGTATTCAGCCGGTTCGGGGAAACCGGTAGCGGAAATCACGGGTTGGCTCGCACTGGCTCTACGCTGCACTATTTAGGCCTGTTTTTAAGGCCAGGCACATGCATGGAAGGCCCACAATTTCAGTGCTGAGCGAACTGGTAGATAAATTATGTGAATCCCAACTCTGGTTCGGGGTGACCATCGTGGGGCATGGATGGGACGGCCTTTTGAGGGGGGTCCCTCAAGCGTGGGTCACACCCTCTCTCCCTCCTTCCTTCCTTCCCAGATCTCCTTCCTCTTCCCGACGACCTCTCGGAGGGGAACAATCAGCTCTCCCCCAGCAGCCCTTCTTCCGTGGCTTCGGGCAGCGACCTGCGTTTCCACCACCTCCACGGAAACAACGCCGTCATCACGAACGGGGGGCGCACCGCCCTGCGCCAGAACTGCCGCAGCGAGTTCAACGACGCCATCGTCATCTCCAACCGGTCAGTTGAGAGGAGGGAGGGGCTGAGAGTTCCCGAGCTTGGATGGGGTTTGTGGCTAGTCGTCGACTTGCGAGCGCCTCGATTCTTCTTGCCCGCTGCAGCGGTTGCGAAGTTATTTAATGCGGTGGTTCAGTTTCGCCCCTTTTTGCGACCTTTCTGGCCATGGTTGGTAAGGGAATCGATGCAGTTGTTTGAGTGAGTCGCACGGTCGTTAAGGGAATCGGGCTTGTCGGAGGGTTGCAAAAGGGGCCCCGGGACACATCAACTGTCATAAATACGAATCAGTTGCCGAGCCTCTGATTTTTGTTCATGGGGAATGCTGCAACGGTCATAAGTGTGAAAAGTCTCTTTTTTTCCAGTGCCGTCGTAACTTCCGACGGTCACTAAACGAACTGTTGTAAGTCGAGGACTGCCTGTATTTATTTGTGAAAGTGAGTTATAAAGTCACCCGCCCTACACACTTGTGACGCCGGGTGGCTTAGGAAATTGGAGAACAAAAAACACATCCTACAGGTACTCCTCGACTTACGACCACAATGGAGCCGAAATTCCATGTTTCCAAGCGAAACATTTGTGAAGTGAGTTTTGCCCCGTTTTCCGACCTTTCTTGGCATGGTTATTAAGTGAATCACTGCATTTGTTACGTTAGTCACACAGTCGTTAATTGAATCCGGCTTCCACCCTTTGACTTGTCTTGTCAGAGTGGTCGCAAAGCAGGGTCGCAGAACCCCAGGACACAGCAATCGTCGTAAGTACATGCCAGTTGCCAGGCGTCCAAATTTTGATAATACCTGACCACGGGGATGACGCAACGGTCGTAATTGTGAAAAACGGTCCTCGTTCACATACTTCAGCGCTGGTGTAACTTCGGACGGTCACTAAACGAACGGTTTTAAGTCGAGCGCTACCTCGACTTAAAGTGAATGGGAGGAATTAGCAGGCAGTGCTAAACTCAACGACTGCAATTGAGCCCCAAAATTACAGTCGTTGGTGACAGCTTTTCTCACAAGCTTTTGATCCCGCAGGCCTCTCCGGACGGTGAACTGTTCGAAATCGTTATCCAGAAAATGGTGGATCGTTGGTCCGGCTCCATTGAAGCAGGTGAGGGGGCGAAAGAGATTGGAGGGGAAGGAGGGGGGCAGTGAGTCGTGTGTCCGTCCGTCCCCCCTTAGTGTTTTTGGCCTCCTTCTTCCATGCAGGAGTCACCGCCATCCGTCCGGAGGACCTGGAATTCCCCAATACAATGACGGACATTGACTACGATACCTGGATGCTCAGGTAAGTGAGGGTGGGGGTGGGGGGCAAAAAATGAGAACCAATTTTAACAATGAGACCCAGTTTGGTCCAGAGGTAAAGGCAACAGGCTAGAAAGCAGGAGACCGGGAGTTCTAGTTCTTATTTAGCCATGAAAGGCAGCTGGGTGACTTTGGGCCAATCACCAGGAGACAGTGAGTTCAAGTCCCGCCTTAGACATGAAAGGCAGCTGGGTGACTTTGGGCCAATCACCAGGAGACAGTGAGTTCTAGTCCCGCCTTAGACATGAAAGGCAGCTGGGTGACTTTGGGCCAATCACCAGGAGACAGTGAGTTCTAGTCCCGCCTTAGACATGAAAGGCAGCTGGGTGACTTTGGGCCAATCACCAGGAGACAGTGAGTTCTAGTCCCGCCTTAGACATGAAAGGCAGCTGGGTGACTTTGAGCCAATCACCAGGAGACAGTGAGTTCTAGTCCTGCCTTAGTCACGAAAGCCAGCTGGAGCCAATCAGCAGGAGGCAGCGACTTCTAGTCCCGCCTTAAGCACGGAAGCTGGCTAGGCGACTTTCACCCTAGAACTCTTGAATCTCAGCTGTTGGGGAACCCGAATCAAATCTTCCTATCTTACTTGGCCCCTGGGAAACCGAATGCCTTTGCTCCTGTCCTCCTCTTCACTCACTCCCGGGAGGGCAAAAAAGTCAAGATGGTGGGCCGCGTCCCTCAAAGCCCCAACCTCCTTTCCCCATGCGCAGCACTGGCAGCAGCCACATAAGTTTTTCTCCTCCATTTCTCTCTCTCTCTCTCTCTCTCAGCGGCACGGCCATTATGCAGGACGGAAACACCCTGCGTAACAATTACGGCTGCGACTTGGACTCGCTGACCACCGGCTCGCGCATCGGCATGATGCGTACGGTCAAGGGGGACCTGCATTACTTCATCAACAGCGTGGACCAGGGGGTGGCATGCTCCGGGCTGCCCCCAGGGAAGGGTGAGCCCACTAGTGACGGTCAAAGGTGGGGAGGTTGTGGCTGGGACAGGCCTTTCAGAATCAGTGGACTTCAATTCCCAGAATTCCCAAAACATTTTTGGTGTTTTTTTGATAGTGCTGTATAACTTTCTTAATAGACGGTGGGAACGCAGTAAGACGTAATATATCTTGACTTCAGCAAAGTTAAAAAACAAAATTTATCATGGGAGTTGAAGTCCACCCATGATAAATTAGCTGAGATTCAAATACAGCTAGTCCTTGACTTACGACAGTTCGTTCCAAGTTACAACAGCACAGAAAAATGCGACTTAATGACCATTTCTCACACTTACGACTGTTGTGGCAACCCGGCGGTGACATGATCAAAATTCAGACGCTCATAGTTACGACGGTTGCAACGTGCCAAGGTCTCATGATCGATCCCCTTTTGTGACCTTCCAGCCAGAAAATGTCAGTGGGAAATCCAGATTCATTTAACGACCATGTGACTAATTCAACGACTGCATTTGTTTTTAAAACAAGTTTTATTAATTTTTTCTTTCGCGTACATATTTCATGAACAGAGTATTGACTGAATCGTATCTGATACAACTTGTCACATCCAAATAGAATTTACATAGTTTCAATTTCTGCCAAAATACGCTTTTTCCCTACTTTTTTATCTTGCCTTAATACCTTCTATACCAGTGTTTCTCAACCTTGGAAGCTTGAAGATGGGTGGACTTCAACTCCCAGAATCCCCCAGCCAGCAGCGCTGGCTGGGGGATTCTGGGAGTTGAAGTCCACCCATCTTCAAGCTACCAAGGTTGAGAAACACTGTTCTATACTTATTATATAAACAGTATCACCATCCGCCCTTCAAGTCCTAATTTCTTAACGTTATTTCAATTATTTATCTTATCCATTATTAATCATACATATTCTCTTTTAATTTTCATATTAGTTCATTCTCCATCCTAATAAGTTTGAATATACTCAGGGTTGCCCTTCTACCATTCCATCTCCCTTATTTTGCAACAATCCTTCTCTCTTTCCCTTCCCTCCCTTCTTTTATTCTTTTCTACTTTCTTCTTTTCTCCTTCTCCTTCTCTCCTTCCCCTTCCTTTCCCGTCAGAACCCGCTATTTCCCCGACTGTCTCGCTGCGACGCCAAACCGGAATTCCTTGTTTCCCCTCCCTTTCTTCCTCTCCTCCTGTTCCTCTCTCTCCTTCCTCTCTTCTCCCCTCCTATCTATCCCTCTACTCCTCTTTCACCTCTTATTTTCCTTAATTCCTAATTTCTTATTCTAACTTCAGTTAATTCTTTTATTTCATCATTTACAACATATTTTTTTTCTAAAACCCCATCACACTTTTTAACATTTCAATTTTATCTTTTGCTTTAAGCCAATTTACCGCTTCATATTTCATCTGCTAATCAACGACTGCATTGATTCACTTAACAACAGTGGCAAGAAAGGTCACAAAACAGGGCAAAACTCACCTATCAATCCTGTTAAGTAACTGAACAACGTCAGGGATTCACTTCACGGTGGCAAAAAAGAATTCATTTAACGGATGTCTCACTTAACAACAGAAATATTGGGGCTGAATTGTGGTCGTAAGTCGAGGACTACCTGTACTGGCTTGGTTCCGGACAGAGACGGTTAAAAAAAAAATCCGGAAGGCTGCTTAAAGGGAAGATCCGGAATCTCTTAACGGGGTGGGTGGGGATGGCGTCTGGGGGCATTCTGGGTAGAAGGGAGGAGGAGGAAGGCAGGGTGGGTGAGGATGAGTCCTTCTCAGTTAGAATAATTAATCAGCGGAACGACTTGCCACCAGAAGTTGTAAATGCTCCAAAACTGGAAGTTTTTAAGATGATATTGGATAACCATTTGTCTGGAATAGTAAAGGATTTCCTGCCTAGGCAGCGGGTTGGACTAGAAGACCTCCAGTTGTCCCTTCCAATTCTTGTTTATTCTATTCTATATTCTATTCCTATTCCTATTCCTATTCCATATTCTATTCTATTCTATTCTATTCTATTCTATTCTATTCTATTCTATTCTATTCTATTCCATTCCATTCCATTCCATTCCATTCCATTCCATTCCATTCATTCTGTTCTATTTTAATCTATTCTATTTTCTGTTAATTCTATTTGCTATTAATTCTATTCTTTTCTTTTCTATTCATTCTTTTTTTTTAAATTTTTATTAAGCATTTTTACCTTTAAAAACAGGAGAAAAAGGACAAAAACACAGTAAAAAACAAGACAAACATAACAATATAGACTATTTTTACAGCCTAACCCTTACTAACTATTGTTAATGTTAAATCACTGACTCTGTAAATAAGTATAATGTAAATATTTGTATCTAGCGTGGTTATAAGAGTTATCAAAGTTGTTATAAAAGATAGAAAGATAAAGTAGAAGAATTGAATATAAAAGCAGAATATACATGCCGGTGCAGAAGTCTGTAAAAATAGTATATATTGCTATTCTGTTTATTCTATTCTATTCTATTTTCTATTAATTCCATTCTATTTTCTATTCTTTCCTTATTCTATTCTGTTCTCTTCTTTTCTATTAATTTTATTCTTTTTTCTATTCTATATTAATTCCATTCTATTCTATCCCTATCCCTCTTCTCTTTCCTTGTCTTGTCTTTTCTCCCCTCCCCTTCCCTTCCCTTCTCTTCCCTTGTCTTGTCTTCTATTTCCCTTCTCTTCTTCTCTTCTCTTCCCTTCCCTTCCCTTCCCTTCCCTTCCCTTCCCTCTTCTCGTCTTCTATTTCCCTTCTCTTCCCTTCCCTTCCCTTCTCTTATCTTCTATTTCCCTTCTCTTCCCTTCCCTTCCCTTCCTTTCCTTTCCCTTCTCTTCTCTTCCCTTGTCTTGTCTTCTATTTCTCTTCTCTTTCCTTCTCTTCTCTTCTCTTCTCTTCTATTTCCCTTCTCTTCTCTTCTCTTCCCTTCCCTTCCCTTCTCTTCTCTTGTCTTCTATTTCCTTTCCTTTCCTTTCCTTTCCTTTCTCTTCTCTTCTCTTCTCTTCCTTTCTCTTCTCTTCTCTTCTCTTCTCTTCTCTTCTCTTCTCTTCTCTTCTCTTCCCTTCCCTTCCCTTCCCTTCCCTTCCCTTCCCTTCTTCTCTTCTCTTCACTTCCTTTCTCTTCTCTTCCCTTCTCTTCCCTTCCCTTCCCTTCCCTTCCCTTCCCTTCTTCTCTTCTCTTCTCTTCTCTTCTCTTCTCTTCTCTTCTCTTCTCTTGATTGGGTTGAACGGTGCCTGGACTGATTTCTCGCCTCCCTCCCTCCGCTCTTTCTCACACCGCTCAGAGGTCTACGCCGTGGTGGACCTCTACGGCCAGTGCGTCCAGGTGTCCATCACCAGCTCCACGGGGCCGCTGGACAACAGCCTCTCCACCAGCAACATCACGGAGAAATCCTTCCCCATCCACTCGCCAGGTGAGCTTCCCCTCCCCAAGGGTTTCGGGTTGGGTCCCTTGGGGTGTCCCCCGAGACTCCATGCCCCATTGACACCCTCGCCTGTCCTCCAGTTCCCGGCGTGGCCCACCGTTTCCATAGCTCCTGTGGCAAGAACGTGGCCTTTCAGGACGACGGGTGCCGGGCCGTCCGCGTGTCCGGTTTCTGCCACGGGATCGTTTTCAGCATGAAGGAACTGAAGACGGATGAAATTTTTGAGGTGAGGGCTTGCTGGCATGGCCGTCCACACGCCTCCCGAGGGGGAGGATGCTTCATGGAGACCCCCGTGGACCACTGGGGGGGAGAGGAAGCCCCGCTGGATTGCCAGTGGTCCCACGACCAATGGCCGCAAGTCGTCCTCGACTTACGGCAGTTCATTTAGCGACCGTTTGAAACGACAAAAGGGGGACATAGGACTGTGTTTCACGCTTACGACCGTTGTAGCAAGTAGCCCTTCACTTACAGCAGTTCGTTCCAAGTTATAACAGCGCAGAAAAATGTGACTTAACGGCCGTTTTTCACACTTACGACAGTTGCAGCAATCCCCATGGTGACATGATCAGAACTCTCATATTTATGACGGTTGCAGAGTCTCGGGGTCGCGTGATCCCTTTGGCGACCTTCTGAGAAGCAAAGTCAACAGAGAAAAACCAGGTTCTCTTAACGAAAGTGTGACTCGCTTAACGACGGCAGTGATTCGCTTAACAAGCGTGGCAAGGAAAGTCGTAAAATGGAGTAAAACTCACTTAACCAATGACTCTCACTTAGCAACAGATATTTTGGGCTCAATTTTGATTATAAACCGAGAACTTCCTGTACAGTCATATGTTGCGACAGTCGTAAAACTGATTGGCCGTATAACCAGCATAGTTTGATGGCTTTTTCTGCAACGGTCATTAAGCAAACAGTGCAGTCATTAAATGAATTAAATCCGGTCACGTGACCCTGGGATCCCACAAAGAGTTGTAGGGGTGTTGCTGTGTGCCCAAACTTTTTGACCACATGACTCGGGGAAGGACGCTGAGGATGGAATTTTGGAACCCGGACATAACTTGGTCCGTCAAAACTTCAAATGGTACCTGGTTGTAAGTTGAGGACCACTTCTACACCATCTTGATGGAACCCACTGCACCTCAAAGCACAAAGAAAGGATTTGAATACATGGAAGGAGGTGGGGTTCACCGTTACACGCACCCCGATTTAAGTCCCTGCTTCTCTTTTTGCCTCCTCAGGTGAAGATTGACGAGGTGGACGAGAAGTGGTCCGGATCGGTCCACGTGGGCCTGACCACGCTGCTGCCCTCGGATGCCTCCTGCATGGCCACGGGGCTGCCCTCTTCTCTCTTAGAGCTGCGTTCCAAGGTGACCTGGCTAGTGACGGGCTCGGAAGTCCGACGTAACGGCATCCTGCAGAAGCAGAATTACGGGTGTTCTCTGGAGCGTCTCGGGGTGAGTTGGGGGTCCTGCAGGGCAAGGCTGGGTGAAGGTCAACGAGAGGGAAGTCGTGGTAGAGCAGGGGGGGTCTCCAACCTTGACTAGACGATCGGTGGACTTCAGTTCCCAGAATTCCCCAGGGTTTGTGTTGTTTTTTTCTCATTTTGCTGAAATCAAGATATATTACGTCTTACTGCATTCCCACCGTCCATTAAGAAAGTTATATGATGGGGGGAAAAATGTGACCAAGGTAATTTAGCCATATTTCTATATTCAGAGTTTCCCAACCTCGTGGACTTCAATTCCCAGAATTCCCCAGACAGCTGGTTTTATTTTGTTTTTTTCTCATATTTGCTGAAATCAAGATATATTACGTCTTACTGCATTCCCACCGTCCATTAAGAAAGTTATATGATGGGGGGGGAAAATGTGACCAAGGTAATTTAGCCATATTTCTATATTCAGAGTCTCCCAACCTCATGGACTTCAATTCCCATGCTTGCTGGGGAATTCTGGGAGTTGAAGTCCACACCCCTCAAAGCACAGCCCTGCTTTAATGCACACAAAAGCTTCACCGGGCCAAGTGACGATTGACTCAATGACCGCATTGCTTAAGGGTCCCAGTTGTCGTCGTATGCCGAGGACTATCGGCAAATGCCAGCATTTGTCTGAATTTGGACGGCGGGAAACCAGACGGTGACGGCTACAAGTTCCCAGAATCCCCTTGTCAGTGAACAAGGGATGCTGGGTGTTGAGTCTCTTCTCAACTACCCACCCTCCAACCCAAGCTGTTGGACGGGGGTCTCCAAACTTGGCAAACTTAAGACCTGTGGACTTCAACTCCCAGAATTCCCCAGCCAGCTGTTTCTTTTTTCTTTTTTTTACTTTGCTGAAGTCAAGATATAGTACGTCTTACTGCATTCCCACCGTCGATTAAGAAAGTTGAAGACCTGGTTATTCCGCAGCCTGGACTGATGGGTTTTATTTTTTTAATGAATTTTAAATTGTTTTAAATTGGGATTTTAATTTTATATTGGCAGGAATTGTGCATTTTACCGTTGTGAGCCGCCCTGAGTCCTCGGAGATAGGGCGGCATATAAATTGCGTAAATTAAATAAGATAAATAAATAAATAAATATACAGTACTATCAAAAAATGCGACCAAGGTAATTTTAGCCATATTTCTTCTCGTCTGTCTTTGATCTATCTGTATTCTGCTAAAGCGTGCTGGCTGGGGAATTCTGGGAGTTGAAGTCCACAAGTCTTAAAAGTGGCCAAGATTTGAGACACACACACACACACACACCCCCGCAATCACAATACAACGGTCGTGATTGCAGCTGATTGTGGTCTTTGTTACTTTGGAGAAGCCACGTCCATTTGCTCCGTTTTACGACCTTTCCTGCCACGGTTGTTAAGTGAATCGCTGCAGTGACTAAGTCAGTAACAGGGTTGCAAAGTGAACCTTGGCTTCCCCCATTGAACTTTGCTTGCCGGAGGGTCACACAAGGGGATCATGTGACACACACCCAGGACACTGCGACCGTCATAAATACGAGTCGGTTGCCAGGCCTCAGGTGTCCACGGGGATGCAGCAGTGGTGCGGTGGCCTAGAGGTGGAGCTCTCGCCTCACAATCAGGAGGCTGTGAGTTCGATCCTAGGTAGAGGCAGATATTTCTTTCTCTGGGCACAATGAGAATAGATCTGCTGAACAAAACTCCGCACTGGCGACAAGAAAGGCATCCGGCCAGCAAAACACTCAGCTCCATTCAGTTGCCCAGGCTCCTCCTTTCGTTAAAAGAAGAACACAGGAAGGCTGCAGTAGTCATAAATGTTGAAAACAGTCCTAAGTCATTTTTTCCCCCCAGTGACGTCGTAACTTCAAATGGTCACTAAATGAACAGTTGTAAGCCGAGGGCCGCCTGTATTTGTCCTCCAGGTGGGGAGCCGTGTGGGGGTGAAGCGTTGCACTGACGACACCATGCACGTGCTGATCGACGGGGAGGACATGGGGCCAGCTGCCACTGGAGTGGCCAAGGTAAGAGGGTCTCAGGCAGGGCTGGCTCTTAGGGCCCGGTGAGGGGGCTGTAAAACGGGGGGTATCCAATCCCATCGGGCTGTGCCACCTGCAAATGGAGGGAGCTGCTGTGTACGGAGGAAATGGAAGAGAAGAGAGGGGAAAGGAGGAGAGGAAAGAAGGAAAAGGAGGGAGGGAGGAAGAAGGAAGGAAAATAAACAAGAAAGTAAGGTGATGGGAATGAGAAGAAGGAAGGGTGGGAAAGAGGAAGGAGGGAAGGAAAGAAATAGAAGGAAAGATGGAAGGAAGGAAAAAAGAAAGAAATAAAGATAGGGAGAAAGGAAAGAAAAAGAAAATGAAAGGAAGGAAGGAAGAAAAGGAAAAGAAAGAAATGGAAGGAAAGAAAGAAAAAGAAAGAAAAAAGAAAGATTGATTGAAAGAAAGGAAGGAAGGAAGGAAAAGAAATGGAAGGAAAGAAAAAGAAAATAAAGATAGAAAGAAAGAGGAAGGGAAGGAAAAGAAAGAAATGGAAGGCAGGAAAGAAAAAGAAAGAAAAGAAAGATTGAAAGAAAGAAAGGGAAGGAAAAGAAATGGAAGGAAGGAAGAAAAAAATGGAAGGAAAGAAAAAAAGAAAATAAAGATAGAAAGAAAGGAAGGTTAGGAAAAGATGGATGGAAGGAAGGAAAAGAAAAATGGAAGGAAAGAAAGAAAAAGGTGGAGAAAGAAAGAAAAGAAAGATGGAAAGAAAGAAAAGATAGAAAGAAGGAGGAAGGGAAGGAAAAGAAAGAAATGGAAGGAAGGATAGAAAAAGAAAGAAAATAAAGATTAAAAGAAAGAGAAGGAAAAGAAATGGAAGGAAAAAAAAAATGGAAGGAAAGAAAAAGAAAATAAAGATTGAAAGAAAAGAGAAGGAAAAGAAATGGAAGGAAGGAAGGAAGAAAAAAATGGAAGGAAAGAGAAAGAAAATAAAGATAGAAAGAAAGGAAAGTTAGGAAAAGATGGATGGAAGGAAGGAAAAGAAAGAAATGGAAGGAAAGAAAGAAAAAGGTAGAGAAAGAAATAAAAGAAAGAAAAGGAGGAAAGAAAGAGGAAGGAAGAGAAGGAAAAGAAAGAAATGGAAGCTAGTTGATGCTTACAGGGGGATGAACAAAGTTTAAAGTGATTCCATCCTGAAAAGCCTCCCTGCCTGTTAGTTTCTCTCCGTGTCCAGAAAACGGAGGAAGGAAATAAGAGGGAGGGAGGAGGAGAAAGGAGGAGAGGGAAGGAAGGAAGGAAGGAACCGGAGGGATAGGAGAGGAAAAACTCAAAGCCATCCCACCCCGGGGGGCCTTCCTTGACCGTTCCTCTCCCGTGTCCCAGAACGTCTTCGTGGTGCTGGATCTCTATGGCCGGGTCACTTCGGTCTCCATCGTCAGCTCCACCATGCTGGAAGAGGCGGAGGGCACCCACCCTCCCTCGGTCGCCTCGGAGCCCTACAGCGAAGAGGAGGAAGAGCCCACCCCGGTCCGTACCACCCCTTCGCAGGTTCTCTTCCCATGCCCCCCCCCCAAAAAAAAGAGTCTAGGAGGCCTATTTAGCTACAGCAGCTTCCTCCTTCTCTAGGAAAACCCCTGCCAGGATTTGGGGGGGGGGGCATCTGCTAAAGCAGGAAAAAAATGGGGGGGTGGAATTGGGAAGGGCCCAGCTATGGCCAGGGAACCCCCTTCCTGCTTCTGCAAAAAAAAAAAAGGGATGTTGAAAACTCTGGAAAGAGGGCAGAAAAGAGCAAAAAAAAAGGAGGATTAACGTCCTAAAAGAGACTAAAACCTACGAAAGAATTGTTGCAGGAACTGGGTTTGGCCAGTCTAGAGAAAAGAAGGACTAGGGGGGGACACGATAAAAGCAGGGTGGATTTATTTATTTATTTTATTTTATTTTATTTTATTTTATTTTATTTTATTATTTTTTTATTTTATTTTATTTTATTTTATTATTTTATTTTATTTTATTTTATTTTATTATTTTATTTTATTTTATTTTATTTTATTTTATTTTATTTTATTTTATTAAATTTCTCTACCGCCCTTCTCCCGAAGGACTCAGGGCGGTGAACAGCCACGAGATAAAACCCATAAATACAAAAAAATTTAAAACGAATTAAAAACGAATTAAATAATTTGGCTGAATTTAAAATACCCCATCATTTAAAAACAAATTAAAATTTACATTTAAAAAATTTTAAAAAAAATTTACATTTAAAAAGGGGAGAAGATTTAAGCCAGGCCAGCTTGATGGAATAGGAAAGTCTTAAGTCGAGTTGATTTAAATCACAATTTAAATCACTAGTAAAAAGGCTTGATTTAAATCATAATTTAAATCAACTCGATTTAAATCATAATTTTTAAAGAGCAGCTGTCATCTCTGCTATTCCTTTGACCCACTGTTGACTCACCGATCGTCCCAGCGTTGCAGAATATACAGCCTCCTGCTACATAACTAAGCTCCATTTCATGCAGAATAAACTAAATTATTTGTGTATCTTAAATAGAAAACTATCTTGCGATAGATTTTTACCCCCAAAGTTTTTTATTAAAATAAATTCGATAAAAGCCTTGATAGTACAGTGGTTTAAAGCACCCTGTTATTAACACCAGCTGCCTGCAATTACTGCAAGTTCGAATCTCACCAGGCTCAAGGTTGACTCAGCCTTCCATCCTTTCTAAGGTAGGTTAAATTGAGGACCCAGATTGTGGGGGCAATAAGCTGACTTTGTATAAAAATATACAAAAGTATGAAGGCTATTGCTTAGCGCATTGTAAGCCGCCCTGAGTCTCCGGAGAAGGGCGGCATATAAATCAAATTAAAAATAAATAAATTTATTATTTATTTATTTATTAATTAAATTTCTATACCGCCCTTCTCCAAATAGGACTCAGGGCGGTGCACAGCCTAAGTAAAAACAGAGCATACAAAATTTAAAAAACAGTATTAAAATAATTAAATATTTAATATTTAAAATAAATAAATAAAAAATTAAAATTAAAAAAATCCGATTTAAATCAAAAAAAAAATTATTTATTTATTTATTTATTTATTTATTTATTTATTTATTTATTTTCAAATTTCTATACCGCCCTTCTCCTTTCGGACTCAGGGCGGTGAACAGCCAAGTAAAAACACTTTATACACAAAAGTTAAAATAGATTTAAAATAATTAAATTTTTTTTAAAAAAAAATCATTGATTTTTATCCACCCTGGATAGAGGTATTCCAATATTTGAGGGGCTCCCCCCAAAGAAGAGGAGTGGGGTCAAGCTCTTCTCCAAAGCCCCAGAAGGCAGGACGAGAAACAATGGGTGGAAACTAACCAAGGAGAGAGAAGCAACCTGGAATTGAGGAGGCATTTCCCAACAGTGAGGACAATTAACCAGCGGAACTGCTTGCCACCAGAAGTTGTGGGATGCATCATCATTGGAAGTTTTTTAAGAAGAGAGACCGGACTGGTTGTCTGGAATGGTTTAGGGTCTCCTCCTGCCTGAGTAGGGGAGGGGGGAGAGAGGGGGCTGGACTAGAAGACCTCCGAGGTCCCTTCCGACTCTTTTGTCCTTGTGTCCTTCAGGGCGAGAACGAGGTGCCTTCCGTGACGGCCCCCATGGAGTTCCTGGAAAACCACGGGAAGAACATCCTCCTCTCCAACGGGAACCTGACGGCCACGCGGGTCTCCAGCTATAACCAGGGCATCGTGGTGGTGGGCCAGCCTTTGCCCCAGCAGCAGCTCTTCCAGGTGGGGGGGGGGTGTGTGCAAGGAGACCCCCGGGAAGGATGCCACGCTTTGGGGCAGGCCCACAGGGCATGTGCAGAGTGCCCTCGGGGCGTCCTGACCGGGAGCAGCCTGCGCCAATCCCGTTGGTCCAAGACGGCCCGGACGGACACCAGGGGGCACGGAGGCTGACTCGCCTTTCATTTTCCCAGCCTGACGGGTAGTCCTCGACTTACGACCGTAATGGAGCCCTCTCTTCCCCCCCCCATCCTGGTTGTAAGTCGGGACGGTCCTAAATCAGGTCAACCAAGTGACCGACCGGATTTGAGGAGCTTTTTGTAAGGCAATCGGGAAAGGAAGACCCTCGTTGTTAAGCGAATCAGTTGTTCGCCCTGGGTTGGTTTCTCCCTCCCTCCCTTCCTTCCTTCTCCTTTCATTCCTTCTTTTCTTTTCTTCCTTCCTTCTATCTCTCTCTCTCTCTCTCTCTCTCTCTCTCCCTCCCTCCCTCCCTCCCTCCCTCCCTTCTTTTCTTCCTTCATTTCATCCTTCCTCCTCCTTTCATTCTCTCTCTCCCTTCCTTCTTTTTTTCCTTCCTTTGTTCCTCCCTCCCTTCCTTCTTTCTTTTCTTGCTTCCTTCCTTCTCTCTTCCTCCCTCCCTCCTTCCCTTCTTTTCTTCCTTCCTTCTCCTCTCTTCCTTCCTTCATTTCATCCTTTCCTCCTCCTGTCATTCCTCCTTTTCTTCCTTCCTCTCTCTCTCCCTCTCTCCCTTCCTTCTTCCTTCCTCCTCCTTTCTTTTCTTGCTTCCTTCCTTCCTCCTCTCTCTCCCTTCCTTTTCTTGCTTCCTTCCTTCCTCCTCTTTCCCTCCCTACTTTCCTTCTTTTCTTGCTTTCTTTCTTCCACCTTTCTCTCTCTCTCTCCCTTCCTTCCTTCCCCCTCCCTCTCTTCTCCTTGTACTCTTTCTCCTTCTGTTCCTCCCTCCCTCCCTCCTACGCTCTGCTCACGGGAGAGCCACAAAGGCAGGAGGGGGCTCTCTGTGACTTTCTCCTCTATCTCTCCCCCCCCCCCCCCACGGGACCCCCTTCTGACCTCCTGCCCCTCTCCCCCCCACCCCCCTCCTCTTCCAGTTCCAGATCGACTCCCTCAACCCCCAGTGGACCTCCTCCCTCTCGCTGGGGGTCATCGGCAGCTCCCCGGAGCGGCTCAACTTCCCGGCCACGGCCTGCTCCCTCAAGCGCTCCACCTGGCTCCTGCAGCGTGACTCCGTCTTCCAGAACTCCCTCAAGGTGCGGCGGGAGAGGCTGGGCGCGCGGGGCGGCCGGGGCGGGGGGAGAACAAGCGGCCTGAAGGTGGGGAGCTGAGCCCCGGGGTTTCGCCCCTCCCCTCTGCAGATCTGCGAGAACTACGGGCCCAACCTGGACACCTGCCCCGAGGGGACGGTGCTGGGGGTCTTGGTGGACGCCGGCGGCTGCCTTCACCTGTACATCAACGGCATCGACCAGGGGGTGGCGGCTCAAGACGTCCCCAGCCCTTGCTACGTCCTGCTCGATCTCTACGGCCAGTGCGAGCAGGTGAGGGTCCGGCCGGGAGGGAGGGGAGGCAGGGAGGGGAGGGGGCTTGAGGTGGGCACACAGAAGCAGCAGCAGCAGCAGCACCTGGAGGGCAGGTAATTCTGGACTTTACGACTCCCCCCCCCAACAGCAGAAAACCCCCCCCCTTGGCTAAGCGACGCATTCATTGAGTGAGTTTTCCCCCCCTTCCCTTTTAACGACCTTGCTTGCCGCGGTCATCGAGCGTGTCGTTCAATGAGTCAACCCCCCCTTTTTTTTTTTGCTAGGTGACTATCATGACCAACGAAACGCCCGCGGTGGGAGCGGAGGGCACGGACCCCCAAGGACAGGGGGGCATGGAGAAGGCCGACATGGTGGATGGTGAGCCGGGGGAGGGAGGAGGGGGGGACTTCCGGGAGGTGGTCTTCCGTTTCCCCCGTTTACCATCCTTAACAGAAATGGAAGAGTCTGAAGGGACCCTGGAGGTCATCCAGTCCAACCCCCACCCCTTCGCCCAAGCAGGAGACCCTACCCAGTTTCAGGAAGGACGGAAAGAAAGAACCGAATGACATAGTTAGAAGGGACCTTGGACTGTAGGTCATCTAGTCCAACCCCCCACCCCACCCACCCAAGCAGGAGCCCCTACTCCATTTCTGGAGGGAGGAAGGGAAGGAAGGAAGGAAGGACGGGACATTTTCATTTATTGGATTTATTGGACAGACAGATGGAAGGGACCCTGGAAGTCATCTAGTCCAACCCCCTGCCCAAGCACCATTTCTGGAGGGAGGGAGGGAAGGAAGGAAGGACAGACAGATGGAAGGGACTCTGGAGGTCATCTAGCCCAACCCACCCACCCCCGCCCAAGCAGGAGACCCTACCCCATTTCTGAAAAGAAAGGAAGGAAGGAAGAGGTAGGGGAGAGAGAGAAAGAAAAGGAAGGAAGGAAAGAAAGAAAGAAAGAAAGAACGAACGAACAGTTGGAAGGGACCCTGGAGGTCATCTAGTCCAACTCCCCCAAGCAGGAGACTCTCCCCCATTTCTGAAAGGAAGGAAAGAAGAGGTAGGGAAGAGAGAGAAAGGAAAGAAAGAAAGAAAGAAAGAAAGAAAGAAAGAAAGAAAGAAAGAAAGAAAGAAAGAAAGAAAGAAAGAAAGAAAGAAAGAAAACACTTGGAAGGGACCCTGGAGGTCATCTAGTCCAACCCCCCCCCCAAGCAGGAGACCCTCCCCCATTTCTGACCGATGGGCAGTCCGGTCTCTCCTTGAAAGCTCTCAGTGATGAAGCTCCCACCACTTCCGAAGGCCACTCCCGTTCCAGGGGTCGGACGCTTCTCCCTTCTTGGCTTTGAAATCAAACTCGGCTTGTTGCTCGCAGTTCCACAGTCGTCTGGCGGTTCTGTCGTTTGGTGGGGGGGAGGGGGTCTCTGGGGGGGGATTTGGGGGGGTGTCTGTAAACGAGGTGGGCTTCGCCTCTTTTGGGTCCGTGAGCCTCCCCGAAGCCCACCAGCCGCCTGCCTTCCTCCATCCCCGCCAGGCATCAAGGAGAGCGTGTGCTGGACGCCTCCTGTGGACGTCAACCTGACCAAGATCTGCGAGTATCATTCGCTCTGCGCGCGCTTCAAGGACCTCCTGCTCTTGCCAGGTGAGAGCTTCCTACGCCGTGGGAAAGAATAGCGCCGTTTCGGGCAGTCCTCGACTTACGACCACGCTGGAGGGCGCCCTCCTACGCTTCCGTTGCTAAGCAAGACGGTGGTTGTCTCGTTTTGCCGCGTTCTTTGGCACGGCTGTTAAGAGAATCGCCTGCCGTTGTTAAGTCAGTCGCACGGTCGTTCGGCAAATCCGGCTGGTGGGAAGGTTGCTAAAGGGGATCGCGTGATCCCGGGGCACTCCGGCCGTCATAAGTACATGCCAGTTGCCAAGTGCCCGAATTTTGATAACTGACCTTAGGGATGGCTGCAGTGGTCCCTAAGTATGAAAAATGGCTTTAAGTCCCTTTTTTCCCACTGCAGCGGTAACTCCGAACGGTCACTAAAACGAACAGCTGTAAGTCGAGGACTGCCTGTATACAGATCAAATAGCATTAATTAATCTTTTCCTAGTGATATCCATGCGGATTCGTTGGGGGATTTGATCTGAGGTTTTACTTAGGTAAACCACCAAGGGGGTTGGGCAGCCAGATCAGTTTTCTAAATAGATGTCTATCATGAGGAGGGTGGATGGATGGATGGATCTTTGAGAGAGAGAGAGAGAGAGATGGATGGATGGATGGGAGAGGTGGAGAGAGAGAGAGATGATAGAGATAGATATAATGAGATAGATAGATAGATGGATGATAGATAGACAGACAGACAATAGATATGATTAGATTAATTGATAGATGATAGACAGATGATAAGTAGATTGGTGGAAGAGAGAGAGAGAGATAATGATAGACAATAGATATGATTAGATTGATTGATTGATAGAGAGAGAGATCAGATGGATGATAGATGATAAATGGATGATGGATGGATAGATAATGATGATTGATAGATGATAGATAGATAGATAGATAGATAGATAGATAGATAGATAGATAGATAGATAATAGATATGATTAGATTAATTGATAGATGATAGACAGATGATAAGTAGATAGGTGGAAGAGAGAGAGAGATAATGATAGACAATAGATATGATTAGATTGATGGATTGAGAGAGAGAGATCAGATGGATGATAGACAATAAATGGATGATGGATGGATGGATAGATAGATAATGATAGATAGATAGAAAGATAGATAGATAGACAGACAGACAGACAGACAGACAGACAGACAATAGATATGATTAGATTAATTGATAGATGATAGATAGATGATAAGTAGATGGAAGAGAGAGAGATAATGATAGACAATAGATATGATTAGATTGATTGATTGATTGATTGATAGAGAGAGATCAGATGGATGATAGATGATAAATGGATGATGGATGGATAGATAATGATGATTGATAGATAGATGATAGATAGATAGATAAGATGGACAGATAAACGATAGACGATAAATGGATGGATGATGGATGATGGATGGATAGATAATGATGATAGTTAGATAGATAGATCAGATGGACAGACAGATAGATGATAGATAGATAGACGATAGATGGATGGATGGATGGATGGATAATGAGAGAGGGAGAGAGAAAGGTGGTGTGAGGTTATTGTGTTTTTATATTATTCTGGTCTTCGGCTTTTATCTTTGTAACTTGGCCTGAACTCATTGAGAGGGATTTGATGGGTTTTCTAAAAATAATAATTAAAAAAAGGAACTGCCATGCCATGCCGTCATAAAATGAAACGGAAAGAGTCCTTTTTAAAAAAAAAAAACAAAAAATAGACACACACAGATCCCACACAAACAGATCCGAATTAATTCGGGTCTAAGACCCTCCAGGACCTTCGTTTCCGTGTGCAGAGCCGCCGGGACGCCTTCCTAACTGTGTTTTTCTCCCACCCCCCCACCCCCCCGTCCCTAAATCTGCCCCCTCCCCAGATGCCTACTTTGCCGAAGACCCCAAGCTGAGCCTTTGCTACTGCGAGTCGTGCCACAAGCTGCGAGGGGACGAGGCCTACTACAAGCGGGGGGAGCCCCCCCGGGACTACGCCTTGCCTTTCGGGTGGTGCCGCTTCAGCCTCAGGTACCTTTGGGCGCCGCAGGCGGTCCTCGGCTTACGACCGTTCGTTTAGGGACCGTCGGGAGTTAGCACGGCGTTGAAAAAAGCAACTTAGGACCATTTTTCACACTTGACGACCGATTCACATTTACGGCGGTCACAGTGTCCCGCGGTCACGCGATTCCCTTTTGTGACCTTCTGACAAGCAGCGGGGGAAGCCAGGTTCGCTTAACGACCATGCGTCCCACTTAGCAACCGCAGTGATCCGCTTAACGACGGTGTCGAGAAAGGTCGTGACGTGGGGCGAGTGGACTTTGCTTACCAGGAGTCCCACAGGCCCCCATCGCCTGCCGTGATTCGCTTAACGGCCGAGGCAAGAGAGGTCGTAAAATGGGACAAAACTTAAGAACGGTCTCGCTTTGCGATGGAAATTTTGGGCTCTGTTGTGGTCATAAGTCGAGGACTACCTGTATGAAAATGAGGCTGTTGCAGACCTCGTTCAGGGAGGGGTCTCCTTCCCCCTGGGGCTCTCTCCCACCCTCCCACCCATTTCTTGTAGAATAAACCCCCGCCTGGACGTGGCCAGCACCTCAAAGAAGTGGCACATGGCCTACCACGGGACGAGCATCGGAGCTGTGCGCCGTATGTTGGATCAAGGGGAACTGGTGCCTGGTAAGCAAAAGGACCAGTCTAGGAAGCGGGAGGCTGGGAGTTCTAGTATTGCCCTTCGGCACGAAGCCAGCTGGGTGATCTTGGGCCGGCCACTCTCTCTCAGCCCTCAAAAGGACGCAATGGCAAAGCCCTTCTGAAAACCGGGAGGCTGGGAGTTCTAGTATTGCCCTTCGGCACGAAGCCAGCTGGATCTTGTGCCAGCCAGTCTCTCTCATCCATCAAAAGGACGCAATGACAAATCCCTTCCGAAAACCGGGAGGCTGGGAGTTCTAGTATTGCCCTTCGGCACGAAGCCAGCTGGGTAATCTTGGGCCAGCCAGTCTCTCTCGGCCCTCAAAAGCACAAAGTGGCAAACCCTTCCGAAAATCTTGTGGCGGAAGCTTCAGGGATGGCCCAGGAGTTAAGACTGACTCCGAGAAGCACAAAAAATTGTACCTAGTACTATATTTGGGGTCCCCAAAACGGGGCTGAGGTTGACGATTTGGGGGGGGGGCTCAACGGGGCGCTAGGGTGCACCCTCGTCGGTTTGCTCTCTTTTATGACTGGCTGTGAACCCCCCCCCATCCCCACTCTTCAACCATTCGGGGTACCTGCTCCTAACGTGGGTCTCCTCCCCAAAAACGCAATGGCACCCCTCCTTCCTTGCCCCCGCAGGGAGCACGTCGATCCTGAGCTGCCGCCCGTTGAAGGCCGATCCGCAGGGAGGGGGCACCGGCAGCGGCACCAACGGAGTCTACCTGGAGGCGGAGGAGAACAGCGTCCAGGGGCGCGAGGAAGCCCACCACGTCCTCCTGTCGCCCACCCTGCGCTACGCGGGACTGGAGCCTTTTGCCACCAAAGTGCAGTAGGTGTCGTGCGCGGCCGGCTGACTGGCTGGGAGCTGGCGGAAGATGTCCAATCGGGACCCCGGGGAGGGTGGGGGGGGGCGAAACCTGCAGGGTGGGGTCAAAGAAAAGTCAAAATGGCAGCAAAAAGCGGTACGATCAAAGTTGCAAACCAATTTTTTTTTATATACATAAAAAGTTTTTCATTTTCTTTTTAAAACAAACAAAACATACAAACATTGCATCCTTAATCATTCACTGTTTCATCTCCTCCATCGTTTTCATATTATATTTCTATCATAGCTTTCTATTGTCTTCTTTTTTTAAAAAATATTTTTTATTAAACTTTTGACTTTTAAAAACAAAATAAAGAAAAATACAACAAAAACAAAAACACGTTAAAAACACATAACAAACATCACATTACATCATATATTATTTTACAGCTTTCTGTATCGATGTGGATATATATTCTCTATTTTTATTCAGTTGTTCATCTGCGGACTTATATTTACATCAATTTACACAACCATCACTATCAGGTTAACACTATTCAGCAATTTACACTTCCTAGTTTTAACCCAATTAATTTAACATTCCGAATTATTGTTTCGATTCCTTTTTTCTAACCATTCATATAATTTGTTCCACACTCTATAATATTCCAACTCTTCCCTCTCCTTAATTTCCAGTGTCATCTTATCCATTTCTGCACAATAAAATGTTTAGAATTACTTTATATTTTCATTTAGATTGTTACATCATTCTTCCCAAATTTCTTGTTTATATTAATTTGTCAGATATCTAAATTTATATATATATATATATATATATATTCTCTAACCATTGATCTAATTGCCCCCATTCTTTACTTGGTCGATGACCGTAATAAAAGTTTTTATTATTCCCCCATACTTTAAAACTCCGGTTCTTCCTTTTCTTTAATTG
Organism: Pantherophis guttatus; assembly: GCF_029531705.1. The sequence goes on along the minus strand of NW_026844150.1, from coordinate 706,249 downwards.
CCAATGTTAAACCATTCATTTCTGCACATTCCAATATTTTCTTGATTACTTCTCCCTCTAAAGGGATTTTCTCTGCTTTCCAGTTTTGTGCAAATACAATTCTCGCTGCAGTTACAACATGTATAATCAAATAAGTATTCTCTTTACTATATTTCTATGGTAAGATACCCAATAGGTTTTAAATCAATTTGTCGTTTTATCATTTCCTCTAGCCATGTTCGAATGTTAATCCAGTAATTCCTCCCTTCTGGACATGTCCCCACATATGATAATACGATTCTGGTATCTGATGGCATTTCCAGCATTTAGCTGATTTATCTTTAAGCAGACGTACAAAAAAATCAAGCGTGGCTTTAAAAAAATATGTATTTTTTTAATGTTTATTTTATATTTTCTTTGCATGCCCGCTGGTGGAAATGAGATTTATAGTAAGAAAGCAAAAAAGTCAAGCTAAAAAAAAGAATTTTTAAAAATTTTTCAAAGAGAGGGAAATACGATCTATCTCTGTTTTCTCTGAACCTTGGTGACTTTTAAGGCCTGTGGACTTCAGCTCCCAGCATTCCCCAGCCAGCAAAGATTTCCCAGAATTCAGCATGTGGCAAGAACAAATGTGGCCAGAATATTTTGTTACGCAATTAAAAAACAAAAAAAACAATTTTTTTTTTTTTTTGATTGGGTAACTTTCTTCATAGACAGTGGGAATGCGGTAGATGTAATATATCTTGATTTCAACAAAATGAGAAAAAAATAACCTCTGACAAGCTAAATTATTATAATTATTATTATTTAAAAAGATGGGTTAGATGGCATGAGAATTAAATGGGAAACTGATCGGGAATTCTGGGAATCACACATCTTTAAAAGTCTCCAAGGTTCAGAAACGTTGCAATAATGTGATTTATATTATAACTATCAGTAGTTTATTAGTAGCTACGCTGCTATAATAGAACCAGTACGAAACAGGGGTAAGTCCTTGACGTACGACAGTCGCTTAAAGTTACTACAATCCCCCAAAAAAGCAATTTATGACCCCATTTCAAAGCTACGGCATCACCTCCCCACGGACAACGTGACCGTATTTTAAATGCTCAGCAATCGCTCCACAGTTATGACCGTTTTGTACCGTCCCTGCGATCATGTGACCACAATTTCAACAATTTTGCCGTGGGGTTCCCCCCCCGCCCCCGCCCCCCCGGCAAAAAACCATCCAATAGATTTGCTCAACCCACAAAAAGGTCGTGAAATTGGATCCGGCTTACACAGCGATCTGCTTTACGACCGTCATGGCCAGGCTCGATTCCCGTCGTAACTCGAGGACCGCCCGTAATCCGAAACGCTGCACGAGGTTAATGTGGAGCGTCCGCTGTAAATCTTCGAAAAGCCCTTCTTGCACCGATGACCATTTGCCAAGTACACTTTGTGCATGGTCAGAGACCCTCTTGACTTCACCAGCGGGGGCAGGGGAAGCACGACCAAAAACCCGTCTCCGGGCAGGGTGGATTTGATTTAAATCCAGTCGATTCAGATCACGATTTAAATCGTGATTTAAGCCACTAGTAAAAAGGCTTGATTTAAATCACCTCGCTTTAAATCATACATTTTTAAAGAGCAGCTGTCATCCCTGCTGGGAAATTAACAGATAACAGCTTAACAGAGTCAGAAGGGACCTTAGAGGTCATCTAATCCAACCCCCCACCCAAGAGAGAAGATCCTACACCATTTCTGACAAATGGCGGTCCAATCTCTTCTGGAAAGCCTTCGGCGCAGTGTGCATTTTATCTCAGCTTGCAGAGCTTGGCTCCCTTGAATGAGTGGACCAAAAATGTAAAAAATGCAGAATTCACAGCCTCCTCCTCGTGCTACGTAACTTAAGCTCCGTTTCATGCTGAAGAAACTAAATTATTAACGCCTCTTAAATAGAAAACTACCTTTAGATAGATCTGTTTTTTTTTGCTCCAAAAGCATTTGATTAAAATAAATTGGATTTAAATCCCAAAAAATCCGATTTAAATTTTAAAAAAAATCCAATTTAAATCCAAAAAAATCCAATTTAAATCCAAAAAAAACAATATATATATATATATTTTTTAAAATTTAAATCATCATTTTTTATCTACCCTGCCCTCCGGCCTTCCTTCCTTCAGTCCTTCAAAATTTGAGGTTGACCGGTGTTCCATTTGACCAACCGGCGGGTCACGTTCAGCACTTCGGCCCAGCGATCTCGGCGTGTAAGTAAGCCCAGCCGCGTTTTTTTTTTTTTTCCCCCTTTCCAGATTCAAAGACCCAAAGTCTCACCGACAGCACTCGGCCCAGGTGGCTTTGCAGGTCTGCGTCCGTCCCGGCTCCTACAAGCTGTGCCCTCCCACGCAGGCGACCCCCGAGACCGTGGACCCCCGCTTCAGCAGCGCCGAGATCGAGTGGGTCACCAAGGAAAAAGGCGCTACGGTTCTCTTCGGCCTGCTGATCCGCGTGGAGTGAGACCGCCCCCCCCCTTTGGCCTCCACGGTGGGGGGGCACGCCGCAGCTTTTGCCAAAACCCCCCCAGCCCCCCCCCATTCTCCCCGGGGTCCGACGGCGGCACAGAACCGGCTGGAGACGGCACATCCAAGCGAGGAGGGGGTCAACTTTTACGGCCAGACGGAGGACTCCCTTCGGGAGAGAACTTTATTGCGGGAGGGGGCTGCCTCTTGGGGAGGGGGCTGTTCGCCTCCTTTTATTTTCTTTTGCACAGAGACGAGACAAGCTAACGGGGAGGGGAGGGGGCTGGGAGACTGTTAAAAGAGCATGAAGCGGGTGGGTGGGTGGGAAAAGGGGGGGGTCTTTAGTTGCCACAAAAGGACTTGGGGAGGGGTCTTTCTCCCCCCCCTCCCCCCCGGGATTTCTACAGACTGACCACCTCCTTTTCTCTTCCCCGTGGTTCGGATCCTTCCTTGCCCCGATGCCTCTTTTCCTGGGGAAGGGTCTTTTTGGGGTCGAGGGGGTCATCTTCCTCGAGGGGGACCCCCTCCCCGGGCAGGCACTTAGGCACACAGACGGAGCTCCAGAGGGGAGGGCGGGGAGGGGGGCTCATCTCAACCCCCTCCCCCTTAATCCAGAGTTCTGGCTTTCCGAGACATTTTTTGGCAATCTTCTTTCTACACGATTCGGGCGTTGCCCACCTACCCACCATTGCTTCATTTCTTGGGCTGGGGGCTGCCAGGAGGTCAGCAGCCCAGATTGATTGACAGATCTCCGGTGTCGGTGGGGGACCAAGAAAACGCCATTTCCTCCTTTTGCGACGGATTTCCTCCGACGCCCCTCGTCCCCCTCCTCATAACAAAAAAAAAAAAAAAAATAAGCACACCTTGCGCCCGATTTCTTTCGTTCGCTCTTATTCTCCCGGTCCGACAAGTGCTCTCCGCCCCCCCGTTCCCCCCAATTTCCCGGTGGGGTGGGGTGGGGGAGTCTCCTGTGGGATAGGTCTGCAAACACCCCCTCCCCATTCTCCTCCTCCTCCTCCTCGTTTCCCACCTTCTCCCCTTATTTATTGATGTGCTCATCGTCAGAAAAAGAAAAAAATGTGAATTTTTTTTCGGGGTGTGGGGGGGCGGCGGAAAGGATGCGAGCCCGTGGTCCTCGTTGTCCCCCCCCTTCCCTTCTTGGATTTGTATTTTAAATGCTATTTATGATGCTTCTTCACTTTATTTGTTGATGGGGGGGGCAAGAATTGTCTTTTTCTTTTTTTTTTTACATCTGTTGGAAACTGGGAGGGGGGGTTGTTTCTCTGGATGTATTATTTGTTTCTTTCCCCCCCCCCTTTTTTTTTTAATTTTTTTTTTGTTTTTTTGGACTAAAATTAAATTGTTTTCCCCTTTTTGCCCCCCTTCCGAGGGTTTATAAACCACAGTTCAACCTGTTTTGGGTTTGTGTCCTTCGTGACTCCCCCCGACATGCCCCCCCCACCCCAAATGGCGTTTTAAGAATGCCCCCACCCTCCGTGCAATTTTCCTCTCCTCTCTTATTTATGACACGTCACCCCCGAGGTTTTAAGAATTCCCCCCCCCCCCGAGCGCCTTTCGAATAAAGTGAGAAATAAAACGAGAAAAAAAAAAAGAATTTGTATTTGAGCGTCCGGAAAACAGCAAAAGGCAAAAGATGGAGGAGACCCCTGCGATTTTTGTGCATTATTTTTTTATTTATTGATTTGGCAGTCCTGGACTTACGACCGTTCGTTTAGTGGCCGTCCGGAGTGACGCCGGCACTGAAAAAAAAGTGACTTATAACCGTTTTTCATCCTTGCAACGTCCCCGTGCTCAATGTCTCACTTAACAACGAGAAATCTTAGACTCAGTTGTGGCCATAAGTCAAGGATTAGAGGTAGCCCTCGACTTACGGCCACAACTGACCCCAGAATTTTCATTGTGGTTAAATGAACCGTGCTCAGTGTTACAACCCTTTCTTTGCCAGGATTGTTAAGCGAATCAGGTGTTAAGTGGATCAGGTGGTCATTAAGTGAAATCTGGCCTCCCTCGTTGACTTTGCTTGCACGAAGCCGGCTGGGCCGGTCGCAATGAAACCTACCCACCCCCCGTTGTAAATACACACCCAGCACCTAAATTTTGATCCTGTGTCCGTAAGGATGTCGTAATGGTCGTAAGTGCGAGGATCGGTCGTAAGTCACTTTTTCCAGCGCCGTTGTAACTTGGAACGGTTGCTAAAGGTTTGGTTCTACGTGGAGGATTATCGGTATCGACCTCAAATCAGAATAAACGATCACAATTATTTATAAATAATAAACCGCCATGCTGAGAGATTGCTAGGAAAAAGAGGCCACCCAGAGATACCCAGGCTGCGGAGGTAAGGACCAGCACACCTGCTAGACAAACCACGAGCATCAGGTCTTCAAGGGTGGGTAAGGGGCATCACACATGTCCTGTCGTTGTGTGCACACGTGTGAGATCACCACAACGCCTGGGCTGCAAGGGATTGGTAATTGTCCAAATAATTGAGCTTCAAGAAGCTGGCTGGCTAACGAATGGAGGCTTCCATCTTTCTCATCGGCTCCACAGGAAAGGGCCCAACTTTTCCGTCGTTAAGCGCAACATTTATTGAGCTTTGCTCCCCGCTTTGCGATTTTTCTTGCCACCGTCATTAAGTTATTCCCTGCAGCAACATGGTCGTTAAGCGAATCCGGCTTCCCTGTTGACTTGGCTTCTCAGAAGGTCGCAAAAGGAGATTGCGTGACTCCGGAACATCACCCGTCGTAAATGTGAGTCCGTTGCCAAGAGTCTTGAGTTGGATCATGTACGGAAAAAACGGACCCTTTTTTCAGTGCCGTTGTAACTGGTCACTAAATGAATTGTTGTAAGTGGAGGACTACCTGCATTATTGGTGTGAAAAAGACTTCGTGTGAGTCGATGAGCGTGAACCGGGTACAAAAAAGGCGAGTAAAATTCAGTTTTCAAACCATCGGAAAGCATTCGGTTTGCCCACAATTTTTTTTTTCTTCTGGAGATCTCTTGGTGGTCTCCCATCCCAGTACTAAACAGTCAGCCAACGTTTTTTTTTTTTTTTTGCAAAGAGTCCAGGTACAAAACGGTGGGCGATTCGAAGAGGAGAGAGAGAGAGAGAGAGCCCTTTTCATGGACCGGCTGCAAGCAGAGGGTTGGGCCCATTATATTGGGGTGCCTCCAAGCAAGCAAAAGGGGCTGGACTAGATGACCTAAGGAGCCCCTCCGAATTCCAAGATGTGTCCAATCACCCCCTTCCCATCAATGTGGGGATTTGCTTCCCTTTAAAAGCTAGCTGGATTTTTATTTTTTGAAGTGGGGGAGGGATTTTAATCCCTTTTTTAGGACAATGGTTCCCAACCTTGACCCCTTTAAGACAGGTGGACTTCAATTCCCAGAATGCCCCAGCCAGCTTTGCTGTCAGTAGTAGGGGGGGCTTTGCTGGCTGGGGCATTCTGGGAATTGAAGTCCACCACTCTCAAAAGGGGTCAAACTGATTTAGCATTGTGTTAAAGCATCAAAGTTGCACAATTAACCCACCTGCCCCCCCAAAAAAAAATTAGGGTCCCCCCCAAGAAAGTATCTAGACCACCTTCTACAAAACATTTCCACCTTTGATGGGAAGGGGCTCCAGCTTGCCTGTTCCTTTCCCCTCCTCCCCCCAAAAAACCCTCTCACTTTGCCCTTGACCTTCCCACCCCCCCACTAAGCCAGACTTGGCTCTTCTGTCCTACCTTGCAAGAATGTTGTTGGGGCAGGAAAAAGTGACAAGCAGGGTGGGAGTGGGGGGAGCTTCTTCCCAGCCTGGGGATTTGGGGCACCCCCACAGCTGGGGAGGGGAGGGGGAGGTTTATAAAGGGGGAGGGGAGGGGGGTTTCCCCAATTTCTCCCCCTTCCCTGCTGCAGAGGAGGAGGTGGAGAGAGAGAGGAGGAAGCCACGCCCACCGTTCATTCTATTTGCATACAGGCCCCGCCCCCTTCTCTTTCTCTACGCGCAGGGATGCGGCAGGGCGGAGGGGAGGGCAGGTGACCCGGAAGCGGAAGCGCCGGAGCGGAAGTGAGGCCTAGGAGAGGAGGGGTCTTTCCGCCGCTGCTGCTGCTACCGCTGCCTCTCTCTCCCGGGGAGGGGGAATCTCCGGGCGCCGCGAGGATTGCGACCGCCGCCATGCCGGCCCTGCTGGAGCGCCCGAAGCTGAGCTCGGCCATGGCCCGCGCCCTCCACCGGCACGTCATGGTGGAGAGGGAGAGGAAGCGGCAGGGTGAGACCCTCGGCAGACCCCCCCCCGCCCCTTCCCCCTCCCCCTCCTCCTCCCTCAGGTGCCCCTCCCCCCCGCATATGCAGACCCCTCCCACACACCCTTCTATACCCTCCCCCCCACTTCCAGACCCCGATTTGAAACCCCCCCTCCCACATTTCTGGGGGGGCGCCTTTCCAGACCCTCCCCCACTTCCACATTCCTTCTCCTCCAGCCCCCTCCCACATTTCCAGCCCCCTCCCACCTTTTAGACCCCCACACACACACTTCAGCCCCCCCCAGAGACACACACTTGCAGATTTTCCCCCCCCATTTCCTGACCCCCCCAGCGCCCCTGGACTTCCAAAGCCCCCCCCTCCCACTTCAGGCACCTATAGAGGTCCCCACTTTCAAATGCCCCCCATTTCCCCCCTCCCATTTGCAATACCCCCAACTTCTAGACCTCCCCCCATTTCCAGACCCCAATTTGATTCCCCCCCACACTTCCTCTCTCCACATTTCTAGGGGGCCCCCCAACTTTCCAGACACCCCCCCACTTCCATATTCCTTCTCCAGCAGCTCCCATATTTCCAGCCCTCTCCCACACTTTAGACCCCCCTCCACTTCATCCCCCCTCCCATATTTCCTGACCACCCAACCCCCATGGACTTCCAGAGGGGGCCCCCCTCCCACTTCAGGCACTTATAGACACCCCCACTTTCAAAATGCCCCCCACTTCCACTCCCCACATTTCTAGGGGTCCCCCCCCGCATTTGCAGACCAACCACTTCCACATTCTTTCTCTTCCAGCACCCATATTTCCAGCCCCCTCCCACATTTGAGACCCCCCCCACAGTTCCACCCCCCCCAAACACACACTTGCAAATCCACCCCCATATTTCCAGCCCCCCCACCCCATAGACTTCCAGAGCCCCCCTTCCCCACTTCAGGCACTTATACACCCCGCCCCACTTTCAAATCCCCCCCTCACTTCCAGACCCTGATTTGAGACCCTCACTTCCAGCCCCCCATTTGCACACACACACACACCATATTTCCTGACCTCCCGAGTTCCAGACCCCCAGGCCCTCCACACTTCCAGCCTTCCCCCCCCCCTCACATGGGGAGACAGACACCATAGGGGAGAGCCCCCCACAACCAGAGGGCCCCCCGCCTTTCCAGCCCTCCCCCACGTCCGCATCCTCCTCTTTCAGATGGCCCCACTTGCAGACCCCACCATTTATAGGCACCTCCCCATTTCCAGCCCCCTCACTTCAGACCAGATTCCCCAAATTTCCAGCCCCCCCACTTCCACATTCTTTCTCTTCCAGCACCCATATTTCCAGCCCCCTCCCACATTTGAGACCCCCCCACTTCAACCCCCCTCCCCCACTTGCAGATATCCCTACATATTTCCTGACACACAAACCCTGATTTCCAGCCCCCTTCACATTTCCAGACCCCTCTCCCCCCCCCCGGACGTGACCCCCCCTTCCAGCCCCCTCCCCCATAGACTTCCAGAGTCCCCCCTCCCACTTCAGGCACTCCACATTTCCAGCCCCCCCCCACACACACACTTGCAGATATCCCCATATTTTCAGCCCCTCCCACAAGACCCCCCTCCCCACAGACTTCCCCCACTTCAAGACAGACACACCTGCACTTGCAGACCCCCCACTTATAGGCACCCCCGTTTCCAGGCACCCCCCCTGCACTCTCAGACCTCCCTTATTTCCAGCATTCATATTTCCTGCCCCCCAGCACATTTGAGACCCCTCCCACTTAAGGCACTCCCGCATTTGCAGTCCCTACCCCCCAACTTCCGCATCTTCTCCAAGGAACAGATCCTCCTTAGTTTCAGATGGTTCCCACCTACAGACCCCTTCCACTCGCAGGACCCCTCCCCCCCACTTCAGGGTCCCACACACACCCTTGCAGACTCCCTCCCCCCATGTTTCCAGACCCCCAGCTCTCCACACTTCAGGCAATTATATTCCCCCCACACTCTCAAATCTCCCCAGTTCCACTCCCCCCACTTCCAGAGCCCCAGCCCCCCCCCACACACCCACTTCCACATTCCCCCACTTCCAGCCCCCTCCCCCATTTGAGACTCTCCCACCCTTGCAGACCCCCCACCATATTTCCTGACACCCCCCTGACTTCCAGACCTCCAGGCCCCCGACACTTCAAGCACTTATAGTTACACCCACTTCCGACCCCCAAATTCCAGACCCCCCAATCCCCCCACTTCAGATCCCCCCCACTTCGAACCTTTCCCCACTTCCAGACACCCCTGTTTCCAGATTCCCCTCCGCTTCCGAGACCCAGCCACCCCCTGCAATAGATGGGGAGGGTCCCTGAGCCTCAGTGCCCCCTCCCCTCAGCCAAGGGCTTTCCCGGGGGTCTCCTCCCAGCTCGAGCCAGGCCAGCTCCCCTCCTGGATGCCAAGGCTCCCCACCAGCTCCTTGGAAGTAGGATGGTGCCGTGTTCCCATGGGGGACCCTGCCCACTTTTAAGCCCTGTGGACTCCAACTCCCAGAGTTCCGCAACCAACATGGCAGAATGGGGAATTCTGGGTGTTGAAGTCCACGAGGCATAAAAAGTCACCAAGCTTGGCCGTCCCAACTTCATGGAGCCAACTGTGCCAGTGACTCCAAGCACTCAACTTTCCCCCCCTCCCCGACCTTCTCGGGGGGACCCTCTTCTTCTAAACAAGGAGACCCCCCCCCCCCAAAAAATATGACACTCTTCCCTTGGATAAGGGGGCTTTGGGAGCCTCCCCTGACCGTCTCACCCGCTCCTTTGGCATCTGGTGGGACACAGCTGGCCGTGCCAAGGGCGTGGCATGCCCTGTGGCCATGGAGGGAAGGTGGTTGGCCTGGGCAGGCTGGGGAATTCTGGGAGTTGAAGTCCCACAAGGCATAAAGTGGTCCTGATTGGACTCTATCCTGATTTGTGGTCTTCCTCTGCAGCTTTCACGTCCTAAAATGAGGAAACCCATGTGGCGGGGAGGGGGGGCTAATCCCCACATTCAGCAGCCTTGGAGGGTCCTCCCAACCTTGGGAGGGGGCCCAGAGCTCTGAAGGGGGGGGGTGAGCAGAGAGACTGGGCTCCGTCTCTCCTTGTTGGTTGGTTGGTTGGCTGGCCGGGGGCATTCTGGGAATTGAAGTCCCCCCCCCCAAAAAAAGGGGCACAGGGGCACCCACCCTTACCTTGAAAGGAGCTGGCAGATGGGTCAACGCCTGCCCCTTTGTGAAGGGAGGGGAGCAGGCGCTGCCCCACTTGGTAGCAGCCCCTCCCTCTGTCCCGCAGAAGAAGAAGAGGTGGACAAGATGATGGAGCAGAAGATGAAGGAGGAGCAGGAACGGAGGAGGAAGAAGGAGATGGAGGAACGCATGTCCCTGGAGGAGACCAAGGAGCAGGTGGGCTTCCGTGCGGGGGTGGGAGGAACCTCGAAAGAAAAAAATAAAATAAAACGCCCCTCCCCACCTGGGAGGCCCCCCTTGACTGACCCTCCCTTGCTCTTCTCCCCCCCCCTCTCCAACTCCCACCCCCACAGATCCTGAAGCTGCAGGAGAAACTTCAAGCCTTGCAGGAGGAGAAGCATCAGCTGTTCCTCCAACTCAAAAAAGTCCTCCACGAAGAGGAGAAACGCCGTCGCAAGGAACAAAGGTGGGCGAGGGGTGGGGGGGCTCTCCCCACTCCTTCCTTCCCTCTCCCTCCCTCTCCCTCCTCCGCCATGGGGCAGGTGGGGTGGAGAGGCCATTGCCCAGCCTTCTGTGGCCCCTTCTGCCCCTTCCATTCTGGCCAGCAGAGCCCAGACTGTCTTGGGGGCTAACCCAGAAGCTTCCAGGGCATTGACGGATGGAGAGAATGAGAAAGAGAGAGAGAGAGAGAGAGAGGCATTCACCCCATTTGGTTTTGTGGGTCCTGGCTCCCCTTGGCCCCAAACGGGGGAGATCCAGTCACTTAACAAAACAATATCTGTGACTGAGCATCTCTGCCCCCTCTCTAGAAACTCCCTAGAATGCGTGGGGTGGGCAGAAGGGATGGGGGTCATGGCTGGCATCCAGCCGAGATCGCGACCCTGCTCCGTCCTACCGGTAGTAGGGTCGGTGATCCCCAGTCAACTATCTGGGAGAAACTCCGTGCCCGTAGAAGGGAAGATTTGTAGCTCAGTGTTGATATGTTCTCTGAGCTGGGTAGTTTTCTTACAGACGTTTCATGACCCAACTAGGGAACATCATCAGTGCTAGAAGGGGTTTGTGGAGAGAAGAAGGAAGAAAGGAAGGAAGGAAAAGGAAGGAGGAAAAGGAAAGGAGGGAGGAAGGGAAGGAAAGAAGGGAGGGAAGGAGAGAGGGAGGAAGGGAAGGAGGGAAAGGGAAGGAAGGGAAGGAGGGAGGGAAAGAAGGAAGGAGGGAAGGAAGGAAGAATAGCTGAATAACAATAACAGAGCTGGAAGGGAGCTTGGAGGTCATCTAGTCCGACAGGAAGGAAGGAGACTTTGGGGTCCTTGGTGCTCTCTGAGTTGGGTGCTTTTCTTCTAGACGTTTCATGACCCAGCTAGGGTACGTCATCAGTGCTCGAAAGGAGTGGAGTTTGCAGGGAGGAGGAGGAGGAAGAAGAAAAGGACTCTGAGGTCCTTGGTGGTCTCTTGGAGTTTGGAGGTTTCCTCACAGACCTTTCAGGACCCAACTAGGTTACATCATCAGTGTTGGAAGGGAGTGGGGTTCGCAGAAAGAGGAGGAAGAGGAAGAAGAAAAAAGGACGGGGGGGTCTCTGAGTTTGGAGGTTTTCTTCCAGACGTTTCAGGACCCAACTAGGTTACATCATCAGTGCTACGGGAGAAGGGAGTAAGGTCTGTGGAAAGGAGGAGGAAGACGTTTCAGGACCCAGCTAGGGAACGTCATCAGTGCTCGAAGGGCAGTGCGGTTAGAGGGTTTTTTTGGGGGGGTGGGGGGACAAGGACTCATAATGTGTTTCCAGTGCGGAAGCAGCCACCAAGGGAAGAGGGGCTCACTGGCAGCCACTGAGTGGGGAGGGCTGGGGGGCTCCAGGCTGCTCTGGGGGGGGGACTGACTGTTTTCCCTTGCTTCCTCTTTCCCCCCACAGCGATATGACCACCTTGGCGGCGGCCGCCTACCAGCAGGGCATGGCTGTGCACGCTGGGACCCACATCCTCAACATGCAAGGTGGGTCAGCACTCCGTCAAGAGAGGGTGGGGGGGCTGAGATCCAGGCAGGGAGTGGGGGGGGGCACCCAGGGCATCGGCTGCAGCCCCAGGATCTCCCGAAAAATTTTCATGACGGGGGAGTCCTCAGTTTAGGACCACAATTCGGCCCCCCGATTTCCCGCTGCTAAACGAGAGGCGGCGGTGAAGTGAATTTTGCCTCCTTCCTACGGCCTTTCTTGCCGCGGTTCTTAAGCGAATCACTGCGGTGGTTCAGTGAGTCACACGGTCGTTAAGCGAATCCGGCTTCCCGCGTGGACTTCGCTCGGCAGAAGGTCGCAAAAGGGGATGACGTGACACCCCCCCCCAGGACACTGCGACCATCATAAATACGAGTCAGTGGCCGAGTCTGAATTTTTTAAGGGGGATACTGCAACGGTCATAAGTGTGAAAAACAGTCGTTTTCTCAACTTCCAACGGTCACTAAAAGAACTGCTGTAAGTCGGAGACTACCTCTACAGGTATAGTCCTCGCCTTACGACCACAGCTGAGCCCCACATTTCCGTCGCTAAGCGAGACATTTGTTAGGCGAGTTTTGCCCCGTTTTTACGACCGCTTCTTGCCTCCGGTGGTTAAAACGCATCGCTGCAGTTCACTCAGTAACCCGGTCGTTAAGTGAAATCCGGCTTCCCCGTTGATTTGGCTCGCCGGAAGTTCGCAAAAGAGGATTGCGTGACACACACACACACAGAGACACTGCAACCGTCAAGAAATTTTAAATGTTTTAATTGGTTTGTATTTTTAATTTTGGGCCAAATTTACATATATTTTAATTGTTTTTTAATATTTGTATTTTATGTTTTTTAATTCTGGCTCTACCCGCCCTGAGTCCTCAGGGAGAAGGGCGGTATATAAATTTAAAATAAATAGATAGATAGATAGATAGATAGATAGATAGATAGATAGATAGATAGATAGATAGATAGATAGAGTCAGTGGCCGAGCGTCTGAATTTTGATCCAGTGACTGCAGGGAGGGGATGGCTGCAACTGTCATAAGTCTGAACAATGGTCCCTAAACGTTCAGTGCCCTTTTAACTTTGGAACGGTCCCTAAACGAACCGTCGTAAGTGGAGGACTAACTATATTTGGGGAACTGCTTTAAGCATAGGAAGAAGCATAAGCCTCCCAGAGTTGCTTCGGATGGCAAAATGGGCAGCTCGATGGTCTCTCTCTCTCTCTCTCTCTCTCTCTCCCCGCAGGGAGCCCGGGGGCCACAACAGAGCTGCCACCCTCATCCCGGCTGATCGTGCCAAGCAGATGTTCGGTCCGCCGGTTATCACGGTAAAGACCCCCCAAGAGGGAGACCCTGGTTTTACTCAAAAAAAAAAAAAAAAACGGCCCATTTGAATACAGAATAATAAGAGTTGGAAGGGGCCTTGGAGGTCATCTAGCCCAACCCCCTTAGTCAAGCAAGGAGACCTGCACTTAGGGATTCGAACCGCCGAATTGCTGACTTTTCTGATCGACAAGCTCAGCCTCTTAGCCACTGAGCCACCTAGTCAGGTCTCACTGACCTGTTCCCACGTCGGATGCTGAACCTGGTTTCGTTCATCGTGGTAGTTTGAACAAGCTACGATCAGTTAGGCTCCCGCATCTCCCCCCCCCCCCCCAAGTCTCGTTTACAACCGCAGGCAAATTTAGTTCACCCGACAAGCATGAAACTCGGTTACATGTTGGTTTATCAAAACAGCGATCGTGGAAGGCTGGGGAATGGCGGGATTAGTCCCCAAATCTTAAATGTGTGGCCACGGCCTTATACAGGGAGTCTTTGACTTACGACCACGACTTATTTATGTCGCTAAGTGAAAAAAAATTTTGTTCAGCGGCTTTTGCCCCCCATTTTAGGACTTTTTCATGCCGGCGTAAATGAATCCCTTCCGTTGTTAAGTGAGTCACGTGAGTTGTTAAGTGAATCCGGCTTCCCCGTTGAATTTGCTTGTGAGAAGGTTGCCAAACGGGGATCATGGGACATCCCCCAGGATGCTGCAAACCGTCATAAATCTGAGCCGGTTGCTAAGCGGGTGAAAAACAATCCTACCCCCCCCCCTTTTTTTTTTCTTCCAGTGCCGTTGTAACTTCTAACGGTCGTTAAACGAACCGTCGTAAGTCAAGGATTCCCTGCATGGGGGTTTACAACTCAGAGGAAAATGACTTTGAGGGCAGGAATATCCAGGAAAAAAGGCCAGAGTTGTCTTCTGATCCCCACTTTTTTGGGGGGTGTTTCTCTTCTCCCTGACAGACGCGACATTTTGCGACCCAGCCAGCTTTCCCGGCTGGCACCCCGGAACATGGGCAGTACCAGGGCAGCCAAACCGGGCACAGCCCCTACGCCGTGGGGCAGGGCCAGCACACGGTGCCCGTCAGCTACGCCAGCAGCCAGTCCATCCGAGGTGAGCAGGACGAGAGGGCCGGGTCAGTCCCCGGGAGCCTCCTGAAGACAACTTGTGTGGGGCAGAACAAGCCAGGATTAAACCCACATCCTACCCACGTCTCTTCCTCCTCCCTTCCAGGCCCGTCGGCTTTCTCCACGATGCAGTATTTGCCCCAGCAACAACCTGGTTATGCCATCCACGGTCACTTCCCCGCTGCCCAGGCGGGTAAGTTCTGGTACCAAGGGTGGGGAGGGGCCCTCCTGAGGCCATCCATTCCATCCCCTGCTCGGAGCCGGGGGGGGGCAGCCAAAGACATCTTTCCCCTTTGCACCTTTTTCTGAAACGCAAGACGCATCAAGGATGTTCCTTCTTCTCCCTCCCTCCTCCCTCCCTCCGTCCTTCCTCCCTCCCTCCATCCATCTCTTCCTCCCCCTCTCCTTTCTTCTTTCATCCCTCCCTTCCTCCTCCTCCTCCCCCCTCCTTCCTCTCCCCCCTTCCTTCCTTTCTTCTTTCATCCCTCCCTCCATCCCTTTTCCCTTCCCACTCCTCCTATCCCCTCCTCCATTCCCCCTTCTTCCTTGCTTTCTTCTTTCCTTCCTTCCTTTTCCTTCCTCCCTCCCTCTCTCATCCCTCCCTTCCTACTCCCCCTCCCTCCTTTCTTCTTTCCACCCTCCCTCCCTCATCCCTTCCTTCCTCCTTCCTCTCCCACCTTCCTTCCTTCCTTCATCCCTCCCTCCATCCCTTCTCCCTTCCCCTCCTTCTATCCCCTCCTCCATTCCCCCTTCTCCCTCTCTCCTTCCTTTCTTCTTTCCTTCTTCCTTCTTTCCACCCTCCCTCCCTCATCCCTCCCTTCCTCCTTCCCCCTTTCCTCTCCCACCTTCCTTTCTTCTTTCATCCCTCCCTCCATCCTTTCTCCCTTCCCCCTCCTTCTATCCCCTCCTCCATTCCCCCTTCTCCCTCTCTCCTTCTTTCCTTTCTTCTTTCCCTCCCTCCCTCCATCCCTCCCTCCCTCCTTCCTTTCCCACCTTCCTTTCTTCTTTCATCCATCCCTTCTCCTTTCCCCCTCCTTCCATCCCCTCCTCCATTCCCCCTTCTCCCTCTCTCCTTCCTTCTTTCCTTCCTCCATTCCTCCCTCCTTTCTTCTTTCCACCCTTCCTCTCCCACCTTCCTTCCTTCCTTCTTCCATCCTCCCTCCCCCCCTCTTTCCTTCCTTCTCTCCACCCCTTTTCTGATGATGTTTGCGCCTTTTTATGTCCGCTTAAGGTTTCATCCCGCCGAGCACCACGATCCCTCTCCAGAAGCAGCTGGAACACGCCAATCAGCAGTCCGGATTTTCCGATTCGGTGAGTTCGAATCCTGGGCATTCCTTGGCTCAGCCAGTTCCGGTGCAGGCGTTTCAAGAGGAGCAGGCCAGGTTTGGGTTAAGGGTTAAGAGAGATCAGGCTAGAAACCAGCAGACGGTGAATTCTAGTTCCACCTTAGGCGTGGAAGTCGACTGGGTGACTGAGGAAATCACCTGGAGACAGTGAGTTATAGTTCCCATTTTATCCATGAAAGCCAGCTGGGTAACTTTGGGCCAATGACCAGGAGAGGGTGAATTCTAGTTCCACTTTAGGCCCGAAAGCCAGCTGGGTGACTTTGGGCCAATGACTAGGAGACAGTGAGTTATAGTTCCCATTTTATCCATGAAAGCCAGCTGGGTGACTTTGGGCCAATGACCAGGAGAGGGTGAATTCTAGTCCCATTTTATTCATGAAAGCCAGCTGGGTGACTTTGGGCCAATCACTAGGAAACTGGGAATTCTAGTCCCACTTTAGCCATGAAAGCCATCTGAGTGACTTTGGGCCCAGTGACCAGGAGACGGTGAGTTCTAGTTCCACCTTAGGCACGAAAGCCAGCTGGGTGACTTTGGCCCAATCACCAGGAGACGGGGAGTTCTAGTCCTTACTGTTATCCTACACGATCCAAAGTCTATGTTTTTCCTGTCCAAATCTGGAAGGTAGAAAAGTGTCTTATCAGATAAAAAAAAAATATTTTGGGCCACCTGAAGGTATCTAGACGGGCTGAGTGGTCCCTGCCCTCAAATTTGAGAGAGAGGTGGGATATGCTGACCCCTTTGGGGCTCCACCCTTGTGTCTTTCAGTCGACGCTTCGTCCGATGCACCCCCAGGCCCTTCATCCGAACCCGGGTCTCCTACAAGCCTCGCAGCTCCCCGTCCAAATGCAGACCACCGCCAAGGTAAGGCCGGCGTTGGCAGAGCCGGTGCCCATCAGTGTGCCCCTTTTGAATGGGGCCAATGATTACAGTGTCATTTTTATGGGCAAGTCAGCGATCCATTCCTTCCCTTTCTTGTCCTGCTGGCTGATGGTAGTTTATTATTTTTACTTATTTATTAAATGGATCTGCCCTCCCTCCCTCCGTCTTACCATATAATCAACGCAATAGGAGATGTAGTAACAATCATCAACTTCTTTTAACGAGCCCATAATCCTTTGCCGGGTGGAGTCTGGGCAACGGAATGGAGCTAGCAGAGTGTTTTTTACTGGCCGGATGCCTTTCCTGGTTGCCAATGAGGAGTTTTGTCCAGCAGATAAATTCTCATTGTGCCCAGAGAGAGAAATACCCGCCTCTACCTAGGATCGAACTCGCGGCCTCCTGATTCTGAGGCCAGAGCTCCACCTCTAGGCCACGGCACCACTCAAAAGATGTAGAAACAATGATAAAGATTAAAAAAAAAGCAAATTATTGCAAAAAGTGAACTAATTAAATATGCTTTTTTTTTTTCTTTCTCCTTTTCAAACATGCTGCAGCCCAGTTTGGCCTACACTCATACGGCCCGGCCTGCGTCTCCGGGGAGCTTCCCACAGCAGCCTCACACGGTACGTTTTCCGGTGGGAGGCGGGGGGTGTTGAAATTAAAGCAAAGGCCGCGGTGAGACTAGAACTCACGTCGCCTGGTGGCTTCTCCAGTGTCACTCAGCTGGCTTTCATGCCTCAGGCGGGACTAGAACTCACCGTCTCCTGGTCATTGCCCCAAAGTCATCTAGCTGGCTTTTGCGCCTAATGGAGAACTAGAACTCACCGTCTCCTGGTGATTGGCCCAAAGTCACCCAGCTGGCTTTCATGCCTAAATGAGAGCTAGAACTCCCCACCTCCTGGTGACTTATCCAAAGTCACCCAGCTCTCTTTCATAAGGTGGGACTAAAACTCACCGTCTCCTGTTGATTGGCCCAAATTCACAAAGCTATTTTTAACGCCTTATGTGGGACTAGAACTCTCAGTCTCCTAGTCATCGGACCAAAGTCACCCAACTGCTTTCAGGCCTAAGGTGGGACTAGAACTCCCAGTCTCCTGGTGATTGGCCCAAAGTGACCCAGCCGGCTTTCCTGCCTGAATGAGGGCTAGAACTCACCATCTCCCTAACGATTGTCCCGAGATCACCCAGTTGCCTTTCACGCGTAAGATGGGACTAGAACTCCCAGTGTCTCCTGGTTATTGGCCGACGTCACCCAGCTAGCTTTCATGCCTTAAACGAGGACTATAACTCACCCGGTCATTGGCTTAAA
The DNA here is from genome assembly GCF_029531705.1 of Pantherophis guttatus. The sequence continues at coordinate 688,355 of NW_026844150.1, read as the reverse complement.
AGTCACCTGCCAGTTTTCATGCCGAAGGCAGGACTGGAATTCACCGTCTCCTGGTTTCTGGATCAGCACCTTAACAGTTTAACACCAGATGTGATTGTGCTTGAGAATGGTGTGATTTTTGTGTGTGTTGTGTTTAAACCTCTTCCTTCTCAACGGCTTCTCTCTTGCAGTCTGGCTTCCAGGCTTCTCCCCAGACCGCACCCCGACATCCTTTCATACAGCACCCGCAAGGGCAGCGTTTCTACCACAAGTGAGCCTGGCAGACCCCCAACCCCCCCAACCCAATTGGCTGTTTCAGCGTCCTTCCCCCAGTCCCCCTGCCCGGCATGGATCCGGAAGGTCTCTCTCGGACGAGCGTCGAATCCTTTTGATTTCCTTCCTGGCCTCTCTCCAGAAATGACATGAATTTTTTTTTTGCAAAAACGGCGTTCTCAGAAAATCCATTCTACGGCTTTTCGTTTTCAAGAGGAGGGCGAGCGTGGCGTGGTTTGTTCCAACCTCCCATTTAGCCAGGATGGGGGGAGGTTTTTTGGGGGGGGGGTGTCATGCATGCAAATTAAGCTGCGGCGAACGAAGTAAAACCAGGTGCATATCGTGCATCAAATTTTCCTTCGGGATCTTAGCACCTTGGGTGCTAAAAGATAAAAGCCGAATCGGACGCTTTCCTGCAATCGGATGGGATGAAATTTTCCCCCCGAGTGGATTACGTTGGCTGCACGCAGGGTTCAAATTTCTCTTTCTTGCAGAATTTCTGTGCAATTCCGCTCTGCTGGCAATTCCTCCACCCAGCAGTTCTCGACTTCGGCCTCTTAAAAACGGGTGGACTTCAACTCCCAGAATCCCCCAGCCAGCAGATCATTTCCCCATTTCATTGCCGTGCCACCTTTTATTAATTTATGCGGGCTTATTAATTTAGCTTGTCGTGGGTATTTTTTTTTTAACTTTGCTGAAGTCAAGATATATTACTGCATTCCCACCATCTATTAAGAAAGTTTTATTTTAGCAGGGGGTTGGACTGGATGACCTATAAGGTCCCTTCCACCTCTGTTAATCTGTTTAATTAGTCCAGACACATTTGTTGTTAAACCTTTGCTGGCCGGGGAATTCTGGGAGCTGAAGCCCGCCCATCTTCAAAGGGACGGGGTTGAGAAACATGGATGTGACATTTTTTTTCATGGACTTGAAGAATTCTATCGTCAGCCCGCTGGGTTAGATCTTCTTCCGATTAAACATTCTCTGTACTTAATATATTATCCTAAGGTTCTAGTCCTCACTGCTCTTCTGTGAGCTTGTTCCGTTATGTCTTAAGTTGTTTTTAAAAGGTGGTGCCTAGAACTCAATACAAGGGAGTGTAACCAACCCTGAATAAAGGGGAATATTACGGTAGCTTTTGTGCGTGTGTGTGATTTGAACGCTGTACCCGTTGAACATCCTAAAACTGCCCTGCTGATCCATACTCGGCTTGTCATTTATCCACTATTTTGGGGAGGGGGTTGTAACAAGCACTGTCCCCTGTCCATTTAATGGAATACATCGACATAAAATATAGGTGGACTTCAACTCCCAATATTCCCCAGCCGGCAAGGGAATTCTGGGAGATGAAGTACAGGGGTCATTGAAACATGGCCGCCTCAGGAATTCTGGGAATATAAATCCAGAGGTCATTGAAACATGGCCGCCTCAGGAATTCTGGGAATATAAATCCAGAGGTCACTGAAACATGGGCACCTCAGGAATTCTGGGAATATAAATCCAGAGGTCACTGAAACATGGGCACCTCAGGAATTCTGGGAATATAAATCCAGAGGTCACTGAAATGTGGCCGCCTCAGGAATTCTGGGAATATAAATCCAGAGGTCACTGAAACGTGGCCGCCTCAGGAATTCTGGGAATATAAATCCAGAGGTCACTGAAACATGGCCGCCTCAGGAATTCTGGGAATATAAATCCAGAGGTCACTGAAACATGGCCGCCTCAGGAATTCTGGGAATATAAATCCAGAGGTCACTGAAACATGGCCGCCTCAGGAATTCTGGGAATATAAATCCAGAGGTCACTGAAACATGGGCACCTCAGGAATTCTGGGAATATAAATCCAGAGGTCACTGAAACATGGCCGCCTCAGGAATTCTGGGAATATAAATCCAGAGGTCACTGAAACATGGGCACCTCAGGAATTCTGGGAATATAAATCCAGAGGTCACTGAAACATGGCCGCCTCAGGAATTCTGGGAATATAAATCCAGAGGTCACTGAAACATGGCCGCCTCAGGAATTCTGGGAATATAAATCCAGAGGTCACTGAAACATGGCCGCCTCAGGAATTCTGGGAATATAAATCCAGAGGTCACTGAAACATGGCCGCCTCAGGAATTCTGGGAATATAAATCCAGAGGTCACTGAAACGTGGCCACCTCAAGAATTCTGGGAGTTGAAGTCCAGAGGTCATTAAAACATGGCCGCCTCAGGAATTCTGGGAATGTAAATCCAGAGGTCATTGAAACATGGCCGCTTCAGGAATTCTGGGAGTTGAAGTCCAGAGGTCATTGAAATGTGGCCGCCTCATTGAAGTCCAGAGGTGGTAAAGGAGGCGCACACTGCTTAAACTGAGGAAGGTATGGGATTATCCAGATGTGCCATGATGCACCTGGTGGGACAGGTAGATTCTCCTGAAGGTGCCCAGATACGGGGTCTCTCTAGGACCGAGCCAATCAGAAGATACTGGCCACCAGTGGAGAACCTTGACCACTCGTGGCTTCTGCTTCTGGTGATTTGACATCCGACGGCAACCCTCCCGGCCACTATATTCCACATCACTGATGGGTTTTGCGTGGGCCTTCCCACACGGATCCTTTCAGACCTCTTTATGTTCATCGTGAAGTTGAGTTCTGGATAGAAAGCCCCCATGCTCCAACTTACGACCATTCACTTAGTGACCAAACATTCAAAGCACCTGGGGCCAACGGACTCCTACTGTTGCAGTGTCCCCGTATGTGTGTGTGTGACACAATCCCCTTTTGCAACCTTCCGACTAGCAATGGGGGCCGGTGGGTAGCCAGATTCGCTTAACGACCGTTTTACTAACGTTTACACGGATGGACGCCACCATTCCCCACCGACCCACTAGCTTTTTCCTCCTCCCCACCCCCTTGGGTCTCTGAGCAGACCCTTCCCCTGGCCAGGACAAGGCTTCCCCCCCCTTGCAAGAGAGACCCCCCAATGACACATAACCACAGCCAGGTTTTCATATTAAACTTGTTTTTATTGAGGTTGATTAACAAATGGGTTGGATTAACAGGGCGAGAGGGAGGGGCACGGGTGGGTGGGTGGGGGGCACAGCTTGACCTGTGAACAGCAGAGGAGAGTAAATATGAACCAAGGAGACAGTTTGGGGAGGGGGTGCTAGTTGGTTAAACTCCCCCCCCCCTTCTCCCCCAAAAGATTCCCTAACCTGAAAAGAGTTTCTTGGGGGGGGCGAGATACCCAGGACGAGGAGGAGGGGGTGGGGGGCGATGATAACTCCCAAGAACGAGGGAGGGGCTCGGAGGCAGCTACAAGCATGGGAGGGGGGAGGGGGGGCGAGGAAAGATAATCAAACATGATTGACAGGGACCAGAGTAACCCTGCCCCTATACTCCGCGCAGAGGGCAGGTCCCCGTCATTCCAGGCCCGGCAGGGGTCTTCCTGCCCCACGGTTGCAGACAAAAGGGGGCTCCAGCGAGGAGGAGGAGGAGAAGGAAGAGGGTTTAAGCCAAGCTCAGCAACCAGAGTGGAGACCCCACCCACCCACCAAAAATCCGTGGGTAACCTCCAAGCACGAAAGAAGTGACCGAAACCTCTGCAACCCACCCAAGCAGACAGGTATTGGGGAGGGGGACACAAAAATAAAAACTAAACAGCCCCCAAATACCAACCCTCAACAGAAACGCTCAGAAACGGGATGGGGAGGGGAGGGGCAAGCCCACGGGGCATCTTGCTTGGCTGGGAGGGGGGGGGAGGAAAAAGGGGACAGCGTCTCACACCCCCTCCCCAAATTCTCTGCCCTCTCCTCACGAGAGGAGGATGAAAATGGCAGGAAAAAAAAGAGACGGGGGGGAAAAAAAGGGGGAGAACCGAAGAAGAAGAGTCTGTCGTGATGGTTTTCTTTCCACTCTCTCCCTCCTTTCCTTTCCTTCCTTCCTTCCAGCAGTTTTTAAATATTTCTCCTTTTTTTTATTCTTTTTAAGTGCAAATTTTCTCAACTTCTCTTTGCCAGGACAAAAAAAAAAAAAAAAATAACGGTTGTAGTGTGACTAGCACCCGAGAGGAGGAGGAGGAGGAAGGTGAGGGGGGGGAGGAAGGAGGGCAGAGGGAGGGGTCAAAATAAAGAGGGGGGGAGAGAATAATAATGATGATTACATCAGCATCCAGCTCTTGGAGAGGGGAGGGGGGAGATTTTTTATTTTTTATTATTTTCTTGCCTCTTTTTTTTTTTTTGTCTGTTTGCTCTTTTTTAAAAAGACCACAAAATAAAAAGCTTGGTTTTTCTTTCGTTTTAATTCAAAAGGGAAGGATTCGAAGAGGGGGGGTGGGTGGATGGGAAAAGGGAGGGGGGCGTTTGTTTTGTTTGAAAGGAAGGGAAAGAGAGAAGAAAGAAGAAGAAGAAAAGAAAAAGGGGGAAGGGGAGGGGGAAAAAAACCAAGATTTTGGGTGGGTTTGGAGCCCAATCTGACAGTCTGCGGGTTGCGATCCTCTCTGGTTCATTATAAGTTTGTTGCGGCTGCGGCTGTTGCCTGCGAGGGGGGGGGGGGAGAGGAGAGAAAGAGGGGAGTTAAAAAGAGGAAAAAGAAAGGACTCCAAAGCCCATCCATCCCTCTCCCCCACCTGCTTCCCCGTCCGTACCTGGACTCACCTGTGGTTCCTTTATTTAGCCATGGCTTTGATGGCGACAGCAGCTTCCTCCGTCATTGCAGACAGAACGGTGATCTGGGGGGAGGGAGGGGGGGAGGAAGAGAGGAGGTCAGGAGGAGGAAAAATGGGGGGGTCTTTGCTGTGCTTCCCCCCAAAAAAATTGCTGCACCCCAAAAAAGTCAAGGACCTCCCTAAACCTCAGCACTGAGATCCTTCCAAGTGCTGGAATCTCTTCTGCTCCATTTCTCAATCCATGGCAGCTGGAAGGTGGTGGGGGGACTACAACTCCCAGAATTCCCCTGCCGGCCGCCATCTTCCCTCCCTGTGGAGGCCGGCTGGGGAATTCTGGGAGTTGAAGTCCACCCATCTTCACGCTGCCAAGGTTGGAAAACAAAACAAAAAAACATCTTAAGTAACTTATTGAATTGCCAAGAACCACGCCCCTTCGCACAGGTAATCCTCGACTTACAACCGCCACCGAGCACAAACTTTCCGTTGTTAAGCGAGTGAGTTTGGGCCCCACGTTACGGCCTTTCTGGCCATAGTCGCTAAGGGAATCGCGGCAGTTCTTAAATGAGTCTCACGGTTAATTTATTAGTTCAATTATTTATTAGTTCAATTTATATGCTGCCTTTCTCCGGAGACTCGGGGTGAAATTTTAAGTGTGAAATAGGGTCGTAACTCACATTTTTTTCAGTACAGCTGTAACTTTGGTCACTAAACGAACTGTTGTAAGTCGAGGATTTTGTATATACACACAAACGTACAGATACATCTGTACATATATTACATACAAATAACACAGACACATGCACAGAATTGCATGCCGATGCTTTCTTTAAACAACTGATTTGCGTGAGCTGTGTGGAGGCCATGCGCTAAATAAACGAAACAAGCCCCTCCCTCCCCCTCCAGGAAGGGCGCCCCCCCCCCCTCCACCCCTCACCAGTATTTCTTCTCCACTGTCGTATTTCTGTTCGATCTCCTTGCCCAGGTCTCCCTCAGGGAGACGCAGATCCTCCCGGACATCCCCGCTGTCCTGGAGCAGAGAAAGGTAGCCATCCTGGATCCCAATAAGCTGCAAGAGGAAGAGGAAGAGGAAGAGGAGGGTGAAGACACCGGCTGGCCGGCCGGGATTCCCGGAAGGAGCTTTCAAAGGCCCCTCCTCTTGGGAAAAGCCCCCCCCCCAAACCCGGCCAGGATTCGAACCAGTCACACTTGTCAGCCAGGGGTGGGGAAAAAGATCCCATGGTTATTTAAAACACCCCTTTTCTCAATTTGAAGACGGGTGGACTTCAACTCCCAGAATTCCCCCCAGCCAGCGTTACCACTTTCCCATTTAATTGCCACGCCATCTAGCCCGTATTTAACCTATTTCATTTAACCTGTTTTATTTAACCTATTGAATGCATCATGGGTTATTTTTTATCTTTCATGTTGCTGAAGTCAAGATATATTACACTGACTGCATTCCCACCGTCTATTAAGAAAACAGGTGATAAAATGCGATATAGACATATTTCTTGTCCCATCAGGCTGAATATTGGCCAACCTTTGCTGGCTGCGAGTTCAAGTCCTCCCATCTTGCCAAGGTGGAGGATTTAACAGGTAACCTGCGGCTTCTACCTGGCTCACATGATCGCCTGATAGGGCTAGGAGTGGCCCCTCTCGGCTGTTAACACCTGGCCACTGCCCTGCGAGAGCCAGCTTGCCCCCCCCCCCCCCCCGCACCCTGGCCAGGTTCAAAAGTGGCCAGGAAAACTGGGAGTCGTGCTTCGGGAAACGGGCGGCTTTGTAAATCTGATCGCCAGACCGTGTGTGCTGACCGCAAGGCCCGAGGGCCTACCTGGAAGTCATTTCTCTTGATGTTGGGCACGTCCATGTTGTGAGTGGAGGGGCAGATATCTTCATATTTTTTCCCAGTGAAGATGTCGATGCCGACGAGATGCACCTGGGAGGGCAGCAGAGGGAGAGAACGGCTTTAAGCACCATACGAGGGGGGGGGAGAGGGGGGAGGAGGAGGAAGAGGGGAGGGGGAGAAGGTGGTGGTGGTGCAGGACTGAGGGGTCCTTGGTGCTCTATGAGCTGGGTGGTTTTCTTGCAGACGTTTCGTGACCCAACTAGGGAACAACATCAGTGCTAGGAGGAGGAGGAGGAAGAGGAGGACTGAGGGGGTCTTTGGTGCTCTCTGAACTTGGTGATTTTCTTGCATTTCACGTTTCATGACCCAACAAGGGAACATTATCATCCGAGTACATATTTTGTGTCCTCTACTTCCTCCTCCATCATTTTCTTACTATATTTCTATCATATATTTCTTACTATATTTTCATTTATTAGAACATTCTTTCCAAATTTCCTACATTTAATTCATTTTATGCCTTTCTCCCCATTTTTCTTACGTTTCTATCTGGCTTTTACATCTTCATTCAACTCATTACATTCTCCAACCATTGATAAAATTGCCCCGTATCTTTAAAATACTCCGATTCTTCTTTTTTCTTTCATTGCCAACGCTAATCTATTCATTTCTGCACATTCCAATGTTTTCTTAATTACTTCTCCCTCTGTAGGGACTTTCGCTGCTTTCCACTTTTGTGCAAATACAATCCCCGCTGCAGTTATGACATGTATAATCAAGTATATATTTTCTTTACTATATTTCAAGGGAATATCATCCGTGCTAGAAGGGAGTGGGTTTTGCAGGGAGGAAGAGGAGGAGGAGGAAACAGCCGTGCCTGGCAAAAGAGTGTTTAAATTGCTTTAAGAAGTTTTCAGCATTTTCATTGTAACTTATTGGTTGAGTTGTAAGTTACCCGGAGTCATTGAGCTGGGGCAGCTATAGAAATTGAATAAAATAAATAAATTTATGAATTAAAAACCCCAAAACCCAGATGAAGCCAGGCATCACCGGTGGAAAGAGTGAATCAGATGCTCAAATGATGTCCTTATATATTTAGTCCGTATGTCAGGCAGGATAAACCGGGAAGGACTTTTTGGCTCCTGACAAGCCACAGGGAGGAACGAGAGGTTTCAAGAGGAAAGTTAATTTCCGCTGAAAATGTTTAAAGCAATTGATATGTTAATGACTGGATTCTAATGGAAGCTGAAACTCTTGAGGCTCCTGGCGTACGTTTAAAAAAAAAAGGGATTTTAATCTTTAAAAAAGTTTAATTTCATTTTAATTTTTAATTTAATTTTTAAAATGCCCGGGTTGGAATAATAGCGATATTATGTATTGTTGTGATGGGTCCACCTGGAGCTGCTCTTAAAATAGCCTTAGAAATTCTGGCTTTGTTTTATATTCAGGTCGTCCTCGACTTACGACCCCAACTGAGCCCAGAATTTTATGCTGCTCGGTGAGAAATTTGTTCAGGGAGTTTTGCAGCTTTCCTGGCCCCGTTTGTTAAGCGAATCAACTGCGATTGCTTAACTGCATGGTTCTTAAGTGAATCTGCCTTTCCTGGTTGACTTTCCTCGTCAGATGGACGCAAAAGGGGATCACATGATCCCAGGACACTGACCGTCGTAAATGTGAACCAGTGGTCAAGCATCCAAGTGTAAATCTTTATGTCCGTGGGGATGCTGCAATGAATGGTCGTAAGGGTGAAAAACGGTCCTAAGTGACTTTTTTCAGTGCCGTCGTAACTTCGAACGGTCACTGAATGAACTTTTGTAAGTCAAGGACTACCTGGATATCTCTAGCATTGAAGGGGGCCGGACATGCTTGGATGCTATGGGGTAAGAAATTAAAATTTGACTTCTGGTCTCCAGGTAGTCCTTGTTTTACAACCGTTCGTTCAGTGACTGTCTGACAAAAGTGACATTTTTCACACTTAACGACCGTTGTAGCGCCCCTGTAGTCACAAGAACCCACCCACCCCCATTAGTTGTTGATTACAGGTATCCCTCAACCTACAACCACAATGCAGCCCAACCCTTCTGTTGCTCTGCAGGACAAGTTGAACTTGGCCGTGATTTGACGACCTTTCTTGCCACAGTCGTTAAGCGAGTTGCTGCAGTTGTTAAATGAGTCATGTGGTTGTTAAGTGAATCCGGCTTCCCCTTTGCTTGTCAGAAGGTCGCAAGAGGGGATCACGTGACGCACACACACACCCGGGACGCTGCGACCGTCATAACTACGAGCGTCCCAATTTTAATCACGTGACCGTGGAGATGCCGCCACGGTCGTTAAGTGTGAAAAACGGTCGTTAAAGCCGCTCTCTTCCCTGTCACTCGGAATGAATTGTCGTTAAGTCCAGGACTATCGCGGATCACCCAGGCCGGGAAGGTTCACGATGAATGCCACTTTGAATCGCTCCGTTCTGATCCATTCTGGGGTGCCAAACTCCTGTACCCCCAACGTCCGTGACATTCCGCCGTCAGAAACTGGCGGTTTTCTTGCGGACGTTTCATGACCCAACTAGGGAACATCATCAGCGCTGGTTGAGTTCCACCTCCCGTTCTAGCACTGATGGTGTTATCTAGTTGGGTGGTGAAATGCCCACAAGAAATGCGTAGAGAGCCCCACGGATCCCAAAATCCTTCCTTCTTTCCTTCCTTCCTTCCTTCCTTCCTTCCTCTCTTACCATCCTTTCTTTCCTTCCTTCCTTCCTTCCTCTCTTACCATCCTTTCTTTCCTTCCTTCCTTCCTTCCTTCCTTCCTTCCTTCCTCTTACCATCCTTTCCTTCCTTCTTTCCTTCCTTCCTTCCTTCCTCTTACCATCCTTTCCTTCCTTCTTTCCTTCCTTCCTTCCTTCCTCTCTTACCATCCTTTCTTTCCTTCCTTCCTTCCTTCCTCTTACCATCCTTTCTTTCCTTATTTCCTTCCTTCCTCTTACCATCCTTTCTTTCCTTCCTTCCTTCCTTCCTTCCTTCTTTCCTTCCTTCCTTCCTTCCTCTTACCATCCTTTCCTTCCTTCTTTCCTTCCTTCCTCTCCTCTCTGCAAACTCCACTCTAGCCCTGATGATGATGACCACCTTCCTTCCAGCACTGAGGGCGTTACCTAGTAGGGCCATGAAACGTCTACAAGAAATGTGCAGAGAGCCCCAAGGACGCCAAAAATCCTCCTCCTTTCTTCTCCACAAACTCCCTACTAGCACAGATGATGTTACCTTGCTGGGTCATGAAACGCCTGCAAGAAAACAACCCAGGTCAAAGAGGACCAAGGACCCCCCACAGTCCTTCCTCCTCTCCCCCTCTAACACTGATAACGTTCCCTAGTAGGGCCATGAAACATCTGGGAGGAAAAACGAAGGTCAGGGAAAGCAGACTTAAGTCCCAGGATTCTGGTCCTCCTCCTCCTCCTCCTCCTGGCCAGCTGCACAATCACACACACTCGTGCAAACACACACACACACACAAAGCAGCAAGGGGAAGACGCCACTCGACGCCTGTCGGGCGCACGCAAACCCACGCGCCACTACTCCAGCCCGGCCACAGGTCACGCCCGCTCCTTACTTTGGCGTGGCCGTGCTTGCCCGTCTTCGAAGTGGACATCTCCACAATTTTGCAGGGACGCCCCTTGAGCACCACGAAGCCGTTCTTCCGGAGGGCGGAGCACTGCATGGGGAAAGTGGCGGAGGCGCCGGCATCGCCGGTCTCGAAGTCCAGGTCATCAGCCATGGTGGATCAGATGTTGTGGAAACCGCTGGGGAAGGAGGAGGAGGAGGAGAGAGAGAGAGAGAGGAAGGTCAGGATAGAAGTGGGCAGGAGGTGTGCGAGCGTTTGCTGGACGGGCCGAGCCTGGCAAGGTTGGGAGGAGGAAATCAACCCTGCCAGGTGGGAGAAGCAGCCGAAGCTCCCAAAGCTGGAAGGGGAGAGACAGGATCATGCCTGGAGATGGATTCAAGTCTGGCCAGGCTCAGCTGTATCAGGAACGGTTGGGGGTTAGTCTAACTAAGGAGAGAAGGACCGGGGGGGGATGGGGGGGACAGGAGAGCAGGGTTCAAGTATTTGAGGGGCTTCCACAAAGAGGAGGGGGGCGTCAACTGAACTCTCTCCAAAGAAGGAATAACAGACGGAGAGAGAGAGAGAACCAAGGAGAGAAGCAACCGGGAATGAAGGAGAAACGTCCCGAAAGTGAAGGACAATTAACCAGTGGGACTGCTTGCCACCAGAAGTTGTGGGCTGGAGGTTTTTAAGAAAAGACTGGACAGGCGCTTGTCTGAAATGCTTGAGCAGGAGGGGGTTGGATTACAAGACCCCTTCCAGCTCTATTCTGATGGAAGTATTGGAGGGGCCGTTTCCAGGGAGGAGGAGGAGGGGGGGGGTCCCCCTGTTCTCCAAACCACCCGGAAGGCAGAAGCAGCAGCAGCAACGGAGGGAAACTAATCAAGGAGAGAAGCAACCTGGAAGTAAGGAGAAACGTCCTGACGGTTAGAACGATCAACCAGTGGAACAGCCTGCCACCAGAAATCGTGGGAGGTTTTCCAGTGGTCTCTCCTGCTTGAGCAGGGGGCTGGATTAGAAGACCTCTAAAGGGCCCTCCCAGCTCCACATCTATGATTCTATTACGATCAGTGCAATGGCTTCTCTCCAGAAGTTGTGGGGGCTCCAATCAATGGAAGCTTACAGGGTTCTCCTGCCTTGGCCTGGGGTGGACTAGAGGACCTCCAAAGTTCCCTTCCAATCCTATTACTCTACATCCACGCAACGTCTTTTAAAAAATGCTTCATGCCAAGGGCCACCAAAAGATCTCCATGAAGTCTCCAAATTTAGGCACTGCCCAAAAAAAAAGACCATAATATACCAGCCAACCTACTTCCTAGTTCAAGCCAGACATACGTTGGGTTTACAACCCTTTGAATCCAAAGCATACAAGGTCTTGTGAGACAAGGGGTCTCCAAACTTGGCCACTTTTAAGACCGGTGGGCTTCAACCCTCAGGATTACTGGCCGGGGAATTCTGGGAGTTGAAGTCCACAAGTCTTAAGAGTGGCCAAGTTGGACATCTCAGGGTCTGCAACCTTAAACACTCAAAAAGAGCCATTCCCACATAAAGAAAACACCGGGAGCCACAAAATGGTTGGTTTTAATTTTGATATGGATTTTAAATTGATAAATTTTAAACTATGGGCCAAATTTAATTATTTTAAATCTATTTTTAATCGTATTTATGTATAAATGTTTTTATTTTGGCTGTTCACCGCCCTGAGTCCGAAAGGAGAAGGGCGGTATAGAAATTCGAATAATAAATAAATAAATAAAACCCTTTGATGCCTGATTATTTCTTGAGTGGCCACAAAATTAGCAGATGTAGTTGAATTAAACGTTCTGTTTTCTTCTGAAACTTTCCTTTTCTTGGATTTATCCACAGTTGGCCTACCGGGGGTTGAAAAGCTCAATAAATCGCGTGCCGGTGGGTGTCGCACATTGGTGTGCATATTTTGAGTGACCGGGAGCCGCAGCAGAGGGGTGAAAGAGCCACAGGGGGCTCCAGAGCTGCAGGTTGCTGACCCCTGGTCTCAAGGAGACCCTGCCCAACTCAGCTGAAGCTGAACCAGATGCTGGGCTATTTGGGGTAAGGGGCACGGAGGGTCCCTTGCCTTATTAAGCAGATGCCCCAGCATGGGAACTCTGGAGGCAGAGACCAAACAGCGCCCAAATTCGAGCCTAGCTAGATTTTAGCGCTGCCTGTCATTTTTAACCCATCAAAAGGACAAGCTGCCAAGACAACAGCTAAATTCATTTGACCTCTTCTAAGTTGAGCAGAACCAGCTCCCAAAAACTAATGTCTTCTCCTTAAAACTTTTTTTTTTCCCCCAGCACTACTGATAATTTTCAGGATCTCCCAGTGGCTCCCCCTCCACGCCATCTCATTACTACCGCAAACTTTTAAAAAATCTACTAAAAGAACCATACAGGTAGTTCTCGAGTTATGACCACAATGGAACCCCAAATTTCTGTTGTTAAGCGAGACATTTAAGCCCTGTTTTAAGACCTTCCTTCTATTTTTTATACATACACATCCACATATGCAGGTAATCCTCGACTTACGAGCTCAACATTTCTGTTGAGTGAAACATTGTTAGGCTTTGCCCCATTTTACGACCTTTCTTGCCAGTTGTTAAACGAACCAGTTAAGCGAGCAACACATTTGTTAAGCGAATCTGGCTTCCCCGTGGACTTTGCTTGTCAGGAGGTCGCAAAAGGTGACATGGCAACCGTCATAAATACGAGTCAGTCGCTAAGCGCCTGAATTCTGATCCCGTGACCACGAGGATGCCACAACGGTCATAAGTGTGAAAAGTGATTGCAAGTCATATTTTTTTTCGGTGCTGTTCTTCATTTTGAACAGTCACTAAATAAAATGTTGTAAGTCGAGGACTACCTGAAGTCCAGCTGCCTTTTGAAAAAGCTCCTCTGAGCCAACTTCGACCTGGGTGAAATGAGAATCTCTCTCGACATTTATTCCGTCTAACTTACTAACTTTCTCTGGCCGGCAAGCCTCTCCGTTCACTTAGCAAGAAGCCTGCAAGTTCGCTTTCCATGCCAACGCGAGCCCAAGATTTAGCCAAGATCAAGCCAGACTATTTCAACCGCACCTTCTGCTGCCTGGAGCCCTCCCTGCTCTATTTTGGGATCTCTTGCTCCTCCACGGCCGAAGCGGTGAAGCTTTCAGGCACCGGGTTCTATCCCTCTCAAGGAGCAATTTCAGTCAAAATATTCTTCCAAAACGTGCAATTTTTAAAACTGCCCGATCGGTTCTGGGGAAAGGGAAGGGGGGGAATAAGCCAACAAGGATTTGGAGGGGGGGAAAAAGTTCATTTTTGGTGTGTGTATTTTTTTTAAAAAAAGAAACTTCTGAGGTTTAGCAAAGACGGAGACTTTGTGCCCCGAGGAGCCCGCTTTACTCGTTCACAAAAAGGAAAAGAAAAGAAAAATCCACCTGGCCAACATGCAAATCAGATAATAGCTTCGTGGAGCAAACAATCTTCCCTTAAGGCTTGAAAGGTCTAAGTATAGAAAATGCCCCCAAGCCCCCCAACCCACTCATCCCAGGTGTTTGGGGCGAATAAAAGCAGACCGGCCCTTTTGGAAAGGCATTTAACCCCAGGCATATCCTCCTGACCCCCTCTTCCCCCAAGGCAGAGCTCCGGAGGGAGTGGGGGCTGCTGCTCTCCAGAGGGGCTGCCCTGGAGGACCGGACAAAAGAGGGGCAGCAGGAGGGCTCCAAGGGAAGCCCAGCCCATAGAGATCGGAGCTGGAAAAACCCGATTCCCTTCCCGGGAAGGCGCTTGGAGGCTCAGCCTAGCGTTAAGACAAAGCCTGAGACCGAGGCATGAGGTGGCTGCAGACACAGCTGCTGGCTCCTTCGTCTACGGCTACACTCCCCTCCACCTGCCACGCCAAGGAGCCCCCAAGAGCGATCACTAGCCCACCCGCCCACCCCTTGCCAGAGACCAACCAGAGTCTCCTTTCCCGCTGCAAACCTGTTGGGTGAATCGACTAGCTGTCGCGGGCTGACAGCGGCTCCTCGAAAGGCCGTCAGCGGTGGTGGCAGCCATCTCTCTCGCCAAGCTGGTGGCACCGGGGAGGCCCAGCTGCCACCACCGCTACCACGTGCTTCCGATTGTGTGTGCTGCAGCCGCGGAGCAAAAGGGGAAGGGGGGAGGAGGAGGAGGAGGGCGCTGGCGAAGGAGGCAGGAAGTTTGCACCCACTTTGCTAGAGAGAGACAGAGAGAGAGCAAGGCAGCCCCTCCGGTCGGTCCGCATGTAAGGAGGGAGCCTCCCCTCGGCTCTTGCCAACCCCAAGCATGATTCAGCTAAGCTGCCACTGCGGAGAGACAGGCTCCAGACCACGTGACCGGCTTGGGGGAGGAGGAGGAGGAGGAAGGGAGCAGCCACTTTTGATCTTGACCCCAGCTGTTACCTCCCCAATTCTTGAGGGTGACAAATGTCTCCCCAAGAGAAGCTTCTGCGCAGGAGGAGCTCCCCTCCCAAGAGTCCTGGCATCTGAACAGATTCTCCCATGCCTCCAAGTCTGCTCTGAGTTTGAATCCAGCCTGAGGTCTCTGCTCTCCCCCACTCCTCCTCCTCCTCCAATGGCCCCAGGCCATCTATCTGGGCAGAAAGGAAAGCCATCAAAAGCCACTAACATGGCTGCCATAACCAATCACCACCCCACCCCCAAACTGGGCTACCATGCAAGCAAAAGCCAAGGCAAACCCACCTCCCCACTTTTGGGCTTACTCAAATGCCCCCCCCCACCTTATCTAGGTAGCAACCTAGGTAACTGGCATTAGGAAGGTGAATTTTGCCAAGGGTGCCTGCTGAACAAACCCCCCATCCAGGGAGAATCCCATGGGGGGGGGGGGCAGACAAGCTGAGTTTCAAGATTTACTTTTAAGACCTGTGGGACTTCAACTCCCAGAATTCCCCCTGCCAGTCATGTTGGCTGGGGAATTCTGGGAGCTGAAGTCCACAAGCCTTAACAGTGGCCGAGGAAGGGCCTGGCTGGGGAATCCTGGGAATTAAAAGTCCACCAAAATCACCAAGCTTGACTTAAAACCCTGCAAGGGTCGCTCTCCATCATCCAGGAAAGAAGTTCAAATCCAGCCGTCACCGTCCGGCAAAGCCATTACAAGTACTTTCCTTTCCATCCACCCTCTGCATTCCTCTCCCCCACGCCCCAAAATAAGAGCCACCCCACCCCGAGGGGCTCGACTCCCCCAAATTGCAAAAGAAAAAAAAAAGGGGGGGAAGCCGCCTTCCCAAATATGCAAATCCCTCCCCCCAAAAAAACTTTGGGTCCGGCCGGGCTCCCCTCACCCCCCCCTCAAATCAGGGGGAGGGGCTTGGCAGGCCTTCCCTTTAAAGGGCAACCACGTGCTTCGCCCTCCCCCAAAAAAGACTTGAGGTCACACAACCCGCTCGGAATGCGCCTATTTTGGGGTTTGCAAAAGCCACAACCAAACCACGAAGGGAGGGGGGGGGGAAAAAGAAGCTGGTTTAAAATGCCCATGTATTCAGCCAATATTTGGGTCTGGGGGAAGGAAGGAAGGAAGGGAGGGGGGGCTTAGCTCTGACTAAACCCCAGCTCCCTTCCTGGCCCCCCCACAATGAAATCCGGAAATCTTGGGAGAGGAGGGGGCTCCTCCAATCAGGGCTCACCCCCCTCCCCATCAGGGACCCCCTCCCCAAATTCAAGCACCTCCTACAGGAGTTCAACCCAGGACAGGCTCCCTTTAGGTGACACCCCCCATCCCAAGAAGACCAAAGCTCACCCTCCACCCTCCCCTCGCTCTCTCCCAAAGACCCCCCCTTCAAGGACTCCCCCACACACAAATTTAGGGTTCAACCCAGGACAGGCTCCCTTTAGACGACCCCCCCCTTCCAGGAAGACCCCAAATCTCTCCCCCTCCCTCCTCTCCTCCCAAAGACACCCCCCCCGCGTCCAAGGATCCCCCCTACCAAATACAGGGACCCCCTAAAAGGGTTCAACCCAAGAGAGACTCCCTTTAGGCGACCCCCATCCCTCCCAGGAAGATTAGGGCTCACCTCCCACCCTCACCCCCTCCCAAGGCCCCCCTCCCACAAATTTAGGGTTCAACCCAGGACAGGGTCCCTTTGGATGACCCTCTCCTCCCAATAAGACCAAAGGTAGCCCCCCCACCCTCCCCTCGCCCCCTCCCAACGACCCCCCCAAATTCAGGCAAGGGTTCAACCCAGGACAGGCTCCCTTTAGGCGACCCCTTCCTCCCAGGAAGACCCCAAATCTCTCCCCCCCCCTCCTCTCCTCCCAAAGACCCCTCCCCCGTCCAAGGATCCCCCCACCAAATACAGGGACCCCCTAAAAGGGTTCAACCCGGGAGAGGCTCCCTTTGGCGACCCCTCCCCTCCCAGGAAGACCCCAAATCTCTCCCCCTCCCAAAGACCCCTCCCCCGTCCAAGGACCCCCCCTAAAAGGGTTCAACGCAGGACAGGCTCCCTTTCGCGACCCCTCACCCCAGTGCTACCTCTCACCCCCTCAGGGCAGCCCCCTCCCCTCTTTCCCCCCTCCCCTCACAACCCCCCCCTTTTGCACCTCCCCCCTGCACCGCCTCCCCCGGGGGTCCTGCGAGGCCCCCACACGTGGAAGGAGGGACCCCTCCCCTCCAACTTTCCTGCGGGCCCCCTCCCCCTCCCCCTCCCTCCCTCAGGAGCGCCCCCGCCCCGTGACTCAGCCGAGGGGGCGGCCTGGCTCCGCACCAGGCGAGGCGGCGGCTGAGGCGGCGGGGCTTCCCTCCTTCTCCTCCTCCGCCGCCTGCCTGCTGGTCCGAGGCGGCCGCCACGCGGTGAGGCCTCGGGGACGCGCGTTGCCCGAGCTCGAGGCCGCCCCCTCCCCTCCCCCTCCCCCCCCACACCGGCCTTTTCTTTTCCCCTCCCCGCGACCCCCCCTCCTCCTCCTCCTCCCCCCCCCTCAGCGACTCACCCGCCCGCGAGCTCAACCGCCGCCGCCGCGCCGCCGCCGCTGCCTGCTGCAACCCAGCCCGCAGTGCGCACGCGCACTTCTTCGCCTCTCCCGCTTCCCCCCCGCTTCCCCCCCTCCGCCCGCGAGCTCGCGACCCGTCGCCGCACGCGCACTGGAGACGACGCCCAGAACGGGGAGGGGGAAAGGAGGAGCCTCTTCTTTGCGCCTGCGCCGTTAGGGTTGTGAGCGTGCGCGGTGAGACGTCACCCTCCCCCGCGCGCATGCGGAGTGGCGGGGGGAGAAGGAAAAAACGCCGTGCGCATGTGTAGGGGAAAAAAAAAAAGGAGGCCCCAACTAGGAAACGTCCTGCTTCACGAGTCGGGGGTTGGTGGTTGAGGCAGCGCGCAAGCGCGTGGAGCGGCCGTCTTCCTCCCTGCCTCCCTCCCTTCCTCCCCCCGCGGCCATTTGCTTGAGATCACGCATGCTCCTAGGCCGCGCACGCCTCGAGTTTGGCGGCCTCGGGGAACGCTCTCCAACCCAGCGTGCGGACGCCGAGAAGGGCGCATGCGTGCCTCGGCTGGCGATGCCGAAAGACACCCCCCTACCCGTACCACCGAGTGTGCGTGGCGAGCGGCGCAGAGCGGCACGCCCAAAGTCTTTTCCCTACCACGCGGGCCTCGGCGGCCATCTTGGCCGGGCCGCGGCCGCCATGGTTGCCACGGCAACGGCAGCGGCCTCCATTCCACGCCGCTCCCGAAGCAAAAAAAAATTGGGACTTTTGAGATGAAGAATAAGTTTTCCTCCTTACCCGGCTCTGTATCTGCCGGTGGCCTGGGACTCCAAGTCCCATGCTTCCCAGCAGAGGCCTATGACATGCCGAGGGGTCCTTTATTGAGCCCTGACAGGGATTTGACAGGCACTCTTGGAGCCGAACCCCCCCCCCCAAAGCCATAAATCTTTCTAAAATCAAAATAAAAAGATTTTAGGTTTATTTAGGCGAGAAAGTTGGTGCCAGGCCCATGAGGCAATGCCAACCTTCCAGGCCTAACTCTGCCTCTGAAAGGCGTTGGGACTACAAAACCCATGCTCCCTGGCCGGCACCAGGCCTCGAAGTGGTGCATTAGGGTGCTGGGAGTTGGAGCCCACCAACCCAAACCAAGGCAGGGAGGGGGAATGGGGGCTTTCGGGGTGCAACCATTGCCCCCCCCCCGTGAGAGCCACAGAGGATAGACTTTAAAAGACTACAAAACCCATGTTAACTAGCTAGTGCAACAGTATTACAAAAGCCATGTTGCCAGTATTACAAAGTCCATCCGCTCCGACTCTCGAGAGGAATGGACTTTGTAATACTTGAAACGATACTTGGACGTTGCACTATTTGAAGTATTACAAAGTCCATCCTCTGTGGCTGTCAAGAGGATGGACTGTGATACTGGAAACATGGTTTTTGTAGTACTGTTGCACTAGCTAATTAAAGGGTCTTCTTATATTACAAAGTCCATCCTCTGGCTGTCAAGAGGATGGACTGTGATATTGGAAACATGGTTTTTGTAGTACTGTTACACTGGCTAATTAACAGATTTTCTTGTATTACAAAGTCCATCCGCTGTGGATCTCAAAAGGATGGACTTTGTGATACTAGAAATATGGTTTTTGTAGTACTGTTGTACTGGCTAATTAACAGGGGTTTTCTTGTATTACAAAGTCCATCCGCTGTGGCCGTCAAGAGGATGGACTTTGTGATACTGGAAACATGGTTTTTGTAGTACTGTTGCACTGGCTAATTAACAGGGCTTTCTTGTATTACAAAGTCCATCCTCTGTGGCTGTCAAGAGGACGGACTTTGTGATACTGGAAACATGGTTTTTGTAGTACTGTTGCACTGGCTAATTAACGGGTTTTCTTGTACTACAAAGTCCATCCTCTGGCTGTCAAGAGGATGGACTGTGATATTGGAAACATGGTTTTTGTAGTACTGTTACACTGGCTAATTAACAGATTTTCTTGTATTACAAAGTCCATCCGCTGTGGATCTCAAAAGGATGGACTTTGTGATACTAGAAATATGGTTTTTGTAGTACTGTTGTACTGGCTAATTAACAGGGGTTTTCTTGTATTACAAAGTCCATCCGCTGTGGCCGTCAAGAGGATGGACTTTGTGATACTGGAAACATGGTTTTTGTAGTACTGTTGCACTGGCTAATTAACAGGGCTTTCTTGTATTACAAAGTCCATCCTCTGTGGCTGTCAAGAGGACGGACTTTGTGATACTGGAAACATGGTTTTTGTAGTACTGTTGCACTGGCTAATTAACGGGTTTTTCTTGTACTACAAAGTCCATCCTCTGGCTGTCAAGAGGATGGACTGTGATATTGGAAACATGGTTTTTGTAGTACTGTTGCACTGGCTAATTAACAGATTTTCTTGTATTACAAAGTCCATCTGCTGTGGCTCTCACAAGTCAGCCTTCTTACCCCGAGACAGGGGCAGGGATCTCCCCCTTGCCCCACACCCCTCCTCTTCCCCCGCCCACCCCAAAAATCTTGCTACATTTGCTTCATGTTCTCCCTGCCCGCCTCGCAGGGTTGTTGTGGGGAAAATACGTGGAAAGATTACTCTATTGTTTGCTGGATTGTGGTCACCAGGGAGGGGGATGGGGGGTGTATTTTTTTTTTACTGTTTGTATATTGGGTTTTTTGTTTTTTGGAAACTGCCCGTAGTCACTCGGAGGGAGTGGGCTTCCATATAAATTCTCTAAATAAATATTTATCATATGGCACATTGGCATCGTA
Source organism: Pantherophis guttatus (assembly GCF_029531705.1). The sequence continues at coordinate 668,279 of NW_026844150.1, read as the reverse complement.
TTTCAGTAAAAAGGGATGGAGGAGTAAAAACGCAAAATACGGAAAGTAAAATCTGAAATCTTAATGGGTGGGTTACAAGCGTCGTATCTAAATTGCAAATATATTTTTTTTATTTCATTTCTCGCAGCCAAATGCAGGTAGTTCTCGAACTAGGAACGCAATGGAGCCCAAAATTTTTGTTGCTAATTGAGAGAGTTGTTATGTGCGTTTTGTCCCATTTTATGATTTTTCTTGCTTTGAATAGTCCCTAAACGACTGTTGTAAGTCAAGGACCACCTATAATAAATAAGAATAGATCTAAATAAATAAAAAATTAGATATGCTCACACCCTTGGAGTTACTTATTAAGACAGGATAAAAATGTAATAAATGAAATTTGTCTTTTGGCACCATTAACACGTTGCTTCTACAGGCAGTCTTCAACTTGCAACAGTTCATTTAGTGACCAAAGTTACAACAGCACTGAAAAAAGCGACTTAGGACCGTTTTTCACACTTAATGCCCGTTGCGGCATCCCTGTGATGATCATGCAATCAAAATTCAGATGTTTATGACAGCTGCAGCATCCCAGGGATCGCACGATCCCCTTCCCTTTTGCGACCTTCTAACAAGCAAAGTCAACGGGGAAGCCGGTTCCGCTTAACGACCGTGTTACTAACTTCGCAAAGGCAATGATTCGCTCGGCAAGAAAAAAAATCGTAAAATGGGGCAAAGTCACTTCACAAATGTTTCACTCGGCAACATACATGGTGGTCATAACTCGAGGACTACCCGTGTACGAGGACGCTCCGTGGCTCAACGGTCCCATGCCCGTTTTCATTGCCACCCGGTTGCCCCTCCGAACAATGGAGCATGTCAAAAGTGCAGATGGGAAATCAGCACCAGCCCAAAGGCTGCAGGTTGTGTCTATGGACAGCAGAGGGCAGAGTCTGCCAGCCAGCACCGCCTGCCAGGTAAAGGGGCACCAGTCCAAATCCAGCCTGGAGCTGGCACCCTCTGCCAACAACACCTGTGTGCCATTCATTGTATGTGGTGAGTAGTAGCCAGCAGAATTGGCTAATGAAATAAACCAAGTGTGAGAAACGGTCATAAGTCCCTTTTTTCATTGCTGTTTTTTTCACGGCAGGAAAGACCCTCTTGTATTAACCACCAATCAGAGGTATTTTTTGGGCAGCAGGGCAAGTCTGCACGACTCCCAAACTGGAAAGGGCTTAATCTGGGTTTACCTATTTGTTTGAACTCACGTGGCCCGGCCATGGTTACAGGATGGGAGAACGCGGACAGCTGTAACGAGGATATGATGTGACAGATAAGATCATCATCAACAACAACATTTATTAAATTTATATCATGCCCCAGCAGTTCCGTTGCATGCCATGCAGGGCTCTGAAGGCCATAGGCCCGTGATGGCGAACCTATGGCACGCGTGCCACAGTTGGCACACGGAGCCATATCTGTGGGCACGCGAGCGTTGCCCTAGCTCAGCATGTGCATGCCAGACAGCTGATTTTTGGGCGTTCTGGGCCCACCAGAAGTTGGGAAACGGGCCATTTCCTGCCTCCAGGGGGCTGGCGAAAGCCGTTTTCGTCCTCCCCAGGCTCCTAGAAAGGCTCTGGAGCCTGGGTAGAGTGAAAAACAGTTGCATTGTGCAGCAGCGGAAGCTTCCGGAGACTTTCCGTGTAACGTTGTGGTAGAGAGATGAGCAGGGCATGAGTGACCGAGTGACGTTACAGCAGGGGTGTCCCAATCTTGCCAATCTTACGCCTTGTGGACTTCAACTCCCAGAATCCCCCAGGCAGCAAATATTTGCCAGAATTCAGCAAGAAGAAATGTAAATTAGACTATCACGTTTTTCGAAAAGAGTAAATTTCTTAATAGATGGTGGGAATGCAGTAGATGTAATATATCTTTTTTTCACAGCAAAGTGGGGGGGGGGAATTGCTGGATGAGGAATTCTGGGAGTCGAAGTCCACGAGTCTTAAAAGTTGCCAAGTTTGCAGTGGGGATGCTATAGTCATCATAAGTTACTTTTTTTCAGCCCCGCTGTAACTTTGAACGGTCACTAAATGAATGGTTGTAAGTCGAGGACTACCTGTTGAAAAGGCGGGGTCGCAAGATGACACGCCCACAAATGTGGGGCCGGGAGACCAACACCCTAACATGGTACCCATAATCCCCAACCCACGGAGCCGGCTCCGAAGGATACCATCCCAGCTCCGCCACTGAATTAACCACATTGAGCCCATCATTCAGGGTTTGAGCAAAGTTTCAGACGGTCCTCGACGTGCGACCCTTCGCTTAGTGACAACCACAGCGAAAACCAGGACTTGCAACCAGTCCTCATGCTGGATCATCCCAGCATCCTCCCAGTCATGTGATCTCAATATTTCGGCAACCGGCAGGTAATTTATCCTGGTTAAAGCATCCCAATTCACTTAATTGTCGTTTGCGACCTTGCTGGCCGGATTCGGACAAGCGAAGTCAAGTCCGAAGAACTTTTCACACCCGCCTTGCTTAACAACAGAAACGCCGGTTCCAACTGTGGCCATAAGTGGAGGACTTCCTGTCTATGCAGAGACTATTTTTTTTCTCTCGTCTCTACCAGCTTCGCCCAACCTTGGATTCTATTCTCATCCTGGTTTAGTCAGCCAGGATTTAAAAAAAAAAACAAACAACCACAAAGCTGCTTGGTGTAACGAGAAATACTGGATTTCTGGATGTCTGTGGCTCAACCAGTGATGTAATCCTGTAAACCACGGTTTGCCAACCTTGGCTACTGGAAGATGGGTGGAGGACTTCAATTCCCAGAACTCCCCAGCCAGCTGGCATTTTTTTTAAAAAGACGTTGCATTGGATGTAGAACATAGAACGATCGGACTGGAAAGGAACTTCGGAGGTCCTCTAGTCCACCCCAGGCCAAGCCAGGGGACCTAAATAGCTGTCTAGTCTTTTTCTTGAAGACTTCCATCGATCGGGGTCCCCAGAACTTCTGAAGGGAAGCCATTGCGCTGATTGTAATAGAATCATAGATCCAGAGCTGGAAGGGAGGAGGAGGAGGAGGAGGAGAGGAGGAGGAGGAGGAGGAGGAGACGAAGAAGAAGAAGAAGAAGAAGAGAAGAAGAAGAAGAAGAAGAAGAAGAAGAGGAGGAGGAGGAGGAGGAGAGGAGGAGGAGGAGGAGGAGGAGGAGGAGGAGGAGGAGGAGGAGGAGGAGGAGGAAGAAGAACTACTGTGGGAGCTCAGTAGTAGTACTGAGGAGGAGAAAAGAGGAGGAGGAGGAGGAAGGAGGAAAAGAAGAAGAAGTAGTAGTAGTAGTAGTACTGTGGGAGCTCAGTAGTAGTACTGAGAAGGAGAAAAGAAGAGGAGGAGGAGGAGAAGTAGTAGTAGTACTGTGGGAGCTCAGTAGTAATACTGAGGAGGAGAAAAGAGGAGGAAGAAGGAGGAGGAGGAGGAGAAGTAGTAGTACTGTGGGAGCTCAGTAGTAGTAGTGAGGAGGAGGAGGAGGAGGAGAAGTAGTAGTAGTACTGAGGAAGAGAGGAGGAGGAAGAGGAGAAGAAGAAGAGGAGGAAGAAGAAAAAGAAGAAAGAAGAAGAAGAAAGAAGAAGAGGAAGAAGAAGAAGAAGAAGAAGAAGTAGTAGTAGTAGTAGTAGTAGTAGTAGTAGTAGTAGTAGTAGTAGTACTGTGGGAGCTGGGTGGTTTTCTTGCAGACGTTTCATGACCCAACTAGGGAATATCATCAATGCTAGAAGGGAGGAGGAGGAGGAGGAAGTAGTAGTAGTAGTAGTAGTATGGGGTCCTTCAGCTTGCTTGTTTTCTTGCAGATGTTTCACGACCCAACTAGCTAACCTCATCAGTGCTAGAAGGAAAGGGGGTTTGTGGATTGATGGAGGAGAAGGAGCAAGGAGAGGGGGAGGAGGAGGAGGAGGAGGAGGAGGAGGACGGAGGGTTCCTTACTGTTGCATCTGAACTGGGTGGGTTGCATCCCCTCCTCAGCTCTTGGCTGAGCCCCCTTCCCCGCCTTTTAATGCACCCAAGACCAGATCTACACAATTCACACATCTGTTGCTACAGCTTAATTCTCCAAACCGTAGTAGAAACAAACTCCTTTACCAAACAACTTGCACGCAGCCTCTCCAAAGAGGAACAGCAAAGCAACCTAGGAGTTAAAAAAAAACCAAAAACTCCACTTTTATCTGCAACCCAACAGCCTGCCTTTCCCTCCCGGCTACACAAACTTTACTCTCAACCTTTTCCTCTGCGTAGCGCCTCCTACTACAAGATCAAAGCCTCTGGGGATGGAAGCCAAAAAAAAAAATCAGACAAACTACCAGATTCCAGCACTTCTTGGGTGCAATTTACGGTAACTCTTAAAATTTCCCTGACTTGCTGGGGGTCCCACCGAGGCTACTACTACCGTACAACTCATAGTTGTGGTGTGTGGAGGAGAGGAGAGGCGTGTGACTCTAAAAGCAAACAAACAAACCAGCCTTGTAGTGTAGTTATAATATAAAATATAATAACAATTGTTATTAATTCATGTTTTAAGAAGAGATAGGACAGCCATTGGCCCGAAACGGCATGGGGTCTCCTGTTTGAGCAGGGGGTTGGACTAGAAGACCTCCAGGGTCCCTTCCAGCTCCATCATCCGCCATTAGGAGCGTCCCCTCGAAGGATACACACCCCTCCAGGTGCACTTTAGAACCATCATCCACAGCCAGCCAGAAGATGGGAGTTCTATTAACGTGGTTAACAGAGGTGAACAGAGGTGAATAGAATTCCAGCTGTGGATGATGATGTTAATAGAATCTGGCTGGCTGTGGATGATGGGCAGGCCATTAGATGGGAGGCCGTTTTAACATAATGACAGGTTGTCCTTGACTCACGATAGTTTGTTTAGTGACGGTTCAAAGCACGGAAAATGTGACTTACGACCTTTTTTCACACTTATGACCATTGCAGCCTCCCCGTGTCCATCTCGTCAAAATTTGGACACTTGGCAACTGGCTCAGTAACAGATTAAGAGAGTCGGAAGGGACCTTGCAGGTCATCTAGTCCAACCCCCTGCCCAAGCGGGAGACCCTACCCCATTTCTGACAAATGGCAGCCCAATCTCTTCTTGAAAGCTTCCAGTGATATTTATGACGGCTTAACGTCCCCGGGGCCACGTGATCCGCTTTTGCGACCATCTGACCAGCAAGGGGAGAGCCCAATTCACTTAACAACCACGTGACTCACTTAACAACCATGTGACTCACTTAACAACCGTGTGACTCACTTAACAAACACGCGCAAGGGATGTCACAAATCCACCTAACGACTCTCGTTACGCCCTTAATAATGGCAGCGATTCCCTGCACGACGATGGCAGGAAAGACTTGTAAAACGGGGGCCACGCTCACTGAACGACCGCCCCGTTTAGCGACAGTTGGGCTCCGCCGCGGTCGTAAGTCGAGGACTACCTGTTGGTCAGAAGCAAGCCCCATTTTTGTAACTGAAAGGGAGTTTAAAACGGCCAGGAAAGGGTTTCAAAGCTACGCCACCATGAAAAAAATCCAAGTTTGAATGTCTGAATGGGGTAAAAACAAGCCATTTTTGAACTCCGATGTCCAGAGTTAAGGAAGTTTCGTGTCCCCAACTGACCAGCGACTGATTTTTTAAATTTTTTTCCCCTACTCAGGGAACACCGCACCCTTGTAAGTTAATGGTTATCCAGACAAATAAGTTTCTTGGACTTTTACCCAGCCAAAATAACCTCAAAGGAGATTACAATACACCGTGGGGGGAAGGAAGGAAGGGAAAAAAAGAAAGAAAAAACTAGAAATGTGTTTTAAATCTTTTATTATTTTTTTTTCTCTTTTCTTTTCATTTCCTCCCCACCTTTCTACAGCGAAGGGCCTTTAATTTGTAGAAAATCAGATTGTATTTAGGAGGAAGGGGGGGGGAATGGCCGCAGGTGTGCCCATTGCAGAGTGCAAAATCGCTTTCTACAGGGGGGGGGGGGGAGAGAGGGAGGCTTTGGGGACTTCAACTCCCAGAATCCCTCAGCCGCCGGGGAATTCTGGGAGTTGAAGTCCGCAAGTCTTAAAAGATTTTCCCCAAGGTTGGACACTCCTGCCGCTATAGCCAGAATTACATCTCGCTTTTAAAAAAACAGAAATTCAGAATTGAGGCAGGCGTCTCGCTCAGAGACGGTCAAAGTTTATTTTCCAATCCAGGCGGTCCTTGACTTACAACCGTTCGTTTAGTGACCGGCTGAAGTGACACGGTCGCCGTGTCCCCGGGGTCACGTGATCCTCTTTTGCGACCTAAAGTCAATGGGGAAGCCGGATTCGCTTAACGACCGCGTGATTCACTTAACGACTACAGTGAGTCCATTAACCCCTGTGGCAAGAAAGGTCGTAAAATGAGGCAGAATTCGCTTAGCACCTGTCTCGCTTAGCGACAAAAATATTGGGCTCCGTTGAGGTCGTAGGTCGAGGACTACCTGTGCAATCAAGAGCCATACAACACAGAGGTGTTGATAAATGTTCCCTTGAGCGATTGTATATGGGCGACTTTCACAGGGTTTGCTCTCAGTTGAAGGTAGGGAGGAGCAAGCGAGTAGAAACTACCAAACCTGATGAACACCGATGATGATCGGGATCCCAAATGTCAGTTGGTCAAAAGTCGCAGCAAGGCGCTAGTCCTCAGCTACACAGTAAGAATGAATGAATGAAAGAATGAATGATGAAGGAAGGGAAGGAGGCAGGGAAGGAAGGACGGAAAGGATGGTATGAGAGGAAGGAAGGAAGGAAGGAAGGAAGGAAGGAAGGAAGGAAGGAAGGAAGGAAGGAAGGAAGGAAGGAAAAGATGGTAAGAGAGAAAGGAAGGAAGGAAGGGACGGTAAGAGAGGAAGGAAGGAAGGAAGGAAAGAAGGAAGGAAGGAAAGGATGGTAAGAGAGAAAGGAAGGAAGGAAGGGACAGTAAGAGAGGAAGGAAGGAAGGAAAGGATGGTAAGAAAGGAGTAGGAAGGAAGGATGAGAAGGAAGGAAGGAAGGAAAGGATGGTAAGAGGAAGAAAGAAAGGAGAGGAAGAAAGGAAAGAAGGAAGGAAAGGATGGTAAGAGAGGAAGGAAGGAAGGGACAGTAAGAGAGGAAGGAAGGAAAGAAGGAAAAAATGGTAAGAGAGGAAGGAAGGAAGGAAGGAAAGAAGGAAAGGATGGTAAGAAAGGAGTAGGAAGGAAGGAAAGACAATAAGGAAAGAAGGAAGGAAGGAAGGAAGGAAGGAAGGAAGGAAGGAAGGAAGGAAGGAAGGAAGGAAGGAAAGGATGGTAAGAGAGTAAGGAAAGAAGGAAGGAAGGAAGGAAGGAAGGAAAGGAAGGAAGGAAAGGATGGTAAGAGAGGAAGGAAGGAAGGAAAGGATGGTAAGAGAGTAAGGAAAGAAGGAAGGAAGGAAGGAAGGAAGGAAAGGAAGGAAGGAAAGGATGGTAAGAAAGGAGTAGGAAGGAAGGAAAGACAATAAGGAAAGAAGGAAGGAAGGAAGGAAGGAAGGAAAGACAATAAGGAAAGGAAGGAAGGAAGGAAGGAAGGAAGGGACGGTAAGAGGAAGGAAGGAAAGGAAGGAAGGAAAGGATGGTAAGAAAGGAGTAGGAAGGAAGGAAAGACAATAAGGAAAGAAAGGAAGGAAAGGATGGTAAGGGAGGAAGGAAGGAAGAAGATAGAAAAAGAAAGAAGAAAGAAAGAAAGAATGAACAACTTATTACCGTTCTTTTAGTGACCGTTCAAAGTTACAACAGTACTGAAAACAGTGACTTATAACCGTTTCCCACACTTACGACCGTTACGGCATCCCCGTTGTCAGATAATTGCTTGGCAACTGACTCACATTTATGACCACTGAAGCATCCCGGGTCACATGATTCCCCTTTTGCGACAAGCAAAGCCAGATTCACTTAACAACCATGTGCCTAACTGAACAGCTAATGTGGCTTCCTTAAACAAACCTGAGTTGTTCAATGCAGCAAAACTGAAAACAGAAATTTGGGGCCCAATTCTGTTTGTAAATTGAGGGCTACCTGTATTTATGACCGTCGCAACGTCCCGGGGTCCCGTCATCCCCTTTTAAGACCTCCTGACCAGCACAGTCAACGGGGAAGCCAGGTTCGTTTAACGACCCCTTGACTAAATTAACAGGCTGCAGCAATTCACTTAACGACGATGGCAAGCTACGGTCACAAACTGGGGAAAAATTAACCCACGTCTCACTCAGCAACATTGCGGTCGGAAGTCGAAGTCCACGAAGGATCGACTGAAGAGCGTTTGGCCGAGTCTCATACCGGCAAAACTGCAAAAGTTTAGAAGAAAAAGAGAAAGAAAGAAAGAAAGAAAGAAAGAAAGAAAGAAAGAAAGGGAGGGAGGGAGGGAGGGAGGGAGGGAGGGAAGAGGAGGAAGGAAGGAAGGAAGGAAGAAAGAAAGAAGGAAAGAAAGAGGGAGGGGGGAGGGAGGGAAGAGAAGGAAGGAAGGAAGGAAAGAAAGAAAGAAAGGGAGGGAGGGAGGGAGGGAAGAGAAGGAAGGAAGGAAGGAAGGAAGGAAAGAGAGAGAGAGAGAGGGAGGGAGGGAGGGAAGAGGAGGAAGGAAGGAAGGAAGGAAGGAAGAAAAGTTCCAACCCCACGGAGAATCGGAGAGTTCCACGCGGGACGCTTCCACGGGACACCCCGTCTGTCAACCCAGGTTTCAGGGCCGCCCCCCTCCCACATCCACCGATCCCCAAATCCCCAAACGGGACGGGTTTCCGCGCAACGCCGGGAGGCGAGGATCGCGAAGCGCTGCACCTGCACGCAACCGTGTCGTGGGAACGCAGCTTGCAACCTGGGTCTAACCCTAAACCCCGTTCCCAGCGCGCCCCCTCCCCGCGAGCTCAACCGACCGTCGCCAACTTTGGAAACAAAAGAAAAGCGCCCCGCGATCCCATCCGATCGAGCCCAGCTGCGCCCCCCGCCCCCCCCCCGCCCCCGGTATGCACGCGAATAAATGGAACCGCGAGGAAAGTGCGCGTAAAACGCCTGCATTGCAAAGAGCAGGAAAGGCACGCGAGTCATCCTAGGGGATATTTCATACCTCGGGATTGAAGCGTTGGGGGCTTCTTGGCGCCCCCTCGGAGTTTGGGGGGGGGGGTTTCTTGCAGGCTGACGAGAGCGGATCCTGCACCCGCGGGGGAAAAACTCTAGGATGGTTGATGAGGATGTTTCTGCACTGATGTTGTTCCCCAGTTGGGTCATGAGACGCCTGCCAGAAGACCCCCCCCAAACTCAGAAAGCACCAAGGACCCCTCCTCCTCCCCCCTCCAATCTACAAACCTTCCCACTCCTTTCTAGCACTGATGATGTTCCCTAGTTGGATCCGGAGACGTCTGCCAGAAGCCCCCCAACTTCAGAAAGCACCGAGGGACCCCACAGTCCTCCTCCTCCTCCTCCTCTTCCTCCTCTTCCAATCCCTCTCCCTTCTAACATTGATGACGTTCCCTAGTTGGACCAGAAGACGTCTGCCAGAAGTCTCTCCCAAGTTTCAAAAAAACCAAGGGACCCCACAGTCCTCTTCCTCCTCCTCCCTCCAACCTACAAATCAACCCACCCCCTTCAAGCACTGATGATGTTCCCTAGTCGGGTCATGAAACGTCTGCAAGAAAAGTACCAGGCTCAGAGACCACCAAAGACCCCACAGTCCTCCTCCTCCTCCTCCTCCAACCTCTCTCCCTTCTCACACTGATGCTGTTCCCTAGTTGGACCAGAAGACGTCTGCGAGAAGAACCCCCCAAGTTCAGAAAGCACCGAGGGACCCCACAGTCCTCCTCCTCCTCCTCCTCCTCCTCCTTTAACTCCCCTCCCTTCTCACACTGATGCTGTTCCCTAGTTGGACCAGAAGACGTCTGCCAGAAGACCCCCCCCACAACTTCAGAAAGCACCGAGGGACCCCACAGTCCTCCTCCTCCTCTTCTTCCACCTCCTCTTCCTCCTCCTCTTCCACCTCCTCTTCCTCCTCCTCTTCCATCTCCTCCTCCTCCTCCTCTTCTTCCACCTCCTCTTCCTCCTCCTCCTCCTCTAACCCCTCTCCCTTCTCACATTGATGATGTTCCCTAGTTGGATCAGGAGACGTCTGCCAGAAGCCCCCCAACTTCAGAAAGCACCGAGGGACCCCACAGTCCTCCTCCTCCTCTTCTTCCACCTCCTCTTCCTCCTCCTCTTCCATCTCCTCCTCCTCCTCCTCCTCCTCCAACCCCTCTCCCTTCTCACACTGATGCTGTTCCCTAGTTGGACCAGAAGACGTCTGCCAGAAGACCCCCCCAACTTCAGAAAGCACCGAGGGACCCCACAGTCCTCCTCCTCCTCCTCCTCCTTTAACCCCCCTCCCTTCTCACACTGATGATGCTCCCTAGTTGGATCCAGAGATGTCTGCCAGAAGACCCCCCCAACTTCAGAAAGCATCAAAGGACCCCACAGTCCTCCTCCTCCTCCTCCTCCTAGTCCTCCTCCTCCTCCTCCTCCTCCCTCCAAACTACAAATCAACCCCCCTACCCCTTTCCATCACTGATGGTGTTCCCTAGTTGGGTCATGAAACGTCTGCAAGAAAACTACCAGGCTCAGAGACTACCGAAGATCCCATAGTCCTCCTCCTCCTCCTCCTCCTCCTCACCCTGATGACGTTCCTTAGTTGGACCAGAAGACGTCTGCCAGAAGACCCCCCCCCCCACAACTTCAGAAAGCACCGAGGGACCCCACAGTCCTCCTCCTCCTCTTCTTCCACCTCCTCTTCCTCCTCCTCTTCCACCTCCTCTTCCTCCTCCTCCTCCTCTAACCCCTCTCCCTTCTCACATTGATGATGTTCCCTAGTTGGATCCGGAGACGTCCGCCAGAAGACCCCCCAACTTCAGAAAGCATTGAGGGACCCCACAGTCCTCCTCCTCCTCTTCTTCCACCTCCTCTTCCTCCTCCTCTTCCATCTCCTCCTCCTCCTCCTCCTCCTCCAACCCCTCTCCCTTCTCACGCTGATGCTGTTCCCTAGTCGGGTCCCGAAACGTCTCCCAGAAAACAAGCCCCCCCCCCCAACCCCCCTACCTACCTACCTACCTACCTACCTGCAAAAGCGTTTGGCGAGACCCGCAGCCGGGGCGCGCGAGCGCTCTCCTCCCCCACGTGGGCGGCCCTCCCTCCCTCCCCCTCCCTTTCCCCCCCGCACACCTGAGCGGGGTGCCGGGCCAATGGGGGCCGCGGGGGGCGTGTCCGGGCGGGGCATAAAAGCCAAGGGAGCGGCCGGTAGGCGGCGGCGGGAGCTGATTGGCGGGGGCGCGCGTGGGCGAGGGGCCGGGCGGAGCGGCCGTTGCTGATTGGGCGTGGGCGCCGCGAGGAGCGAGGGTGTGTCCCCGGGCACGAGGCCGGAGCAGCGGCGGAGGCGGCGGCGGCGGCGGCGGCACCAACGGGCAGCGGCGGCGGCGGCAGCGGGATGCTGAGCGAAGCGGAGAGCGGCGGAGCCCTTCCCGCCACCGGGGAGAGTCCCGCGGGGGAGCCCGCGGCCGGAGGGGCCAAAGCGGCGGCGGCGGCGGCGGCGGCGCCCGCGGGAGCCTTGGGGGCTCGGAGCCAGGCGGCCAAGCGCGTCCTAGGTGAGGGGGCGGGGCCGCGGGAGGAGCCGTTGCCGCCGCCGGCCCTGGGGGGGAGGGGCCCGGCCACTACAAGACCCATCGTCCGGAGCGCTGGGCAGCATGGGCTTCTCCAGGAATTGGGGGTTGGGGGTGTTGGGGGGGTTCTTTTCCCCCCCCGACTTGAGTGTGTAGGGGAGGGGAAGAGGGGGGAACTACAGGTTCCATCATCCAGAGTCGCGGGAGGTGAGGCTTTCTCTGGCCGCTGGGCAGCATGGGCTTCTCCAGGAATTGGGGGTTGGGGGTGTTGGGGGGTTCTTTTCCCCCCCGACTTGAGTGTGTAGGGAGGGGACGAGGGGGGAACTACAGGTTCCATCATCCAGAGTCGCGGGAGGTGAGGCTTTCTCTGGCCGCTGGGCAGCATGGGCTTCTCCAGGAATTGGGGGTTGGGGGTGTTGGGGGGTTCTTTTCCCCCCCGACTTGAGTGTGTAGGGGAGGGGACGAGGGGGGAACTACAGGTTCCATCATCCAGAGTCGCGGGAGGTGAGGCTTTCTCTGGCCGCTGGGCAGCATGGGCTTCTCCAGGAATTGGGGGTTGGGGTGTTGGGGGGTTCTTTCCCCCCCCCCGACTTGAGTGTGTAGGGAGGGGACGAGGGGGGAACTACAGGTTCCATCATCCAGAGTTGCCGGAGGTGGGCTTTCTCTGGCCGCTGGGCAGGATGGGTTTCTTTTCCCCCGACTTGAGTGTGTGCGTGTGGGGAGGGGAAAAGGGGACTACAGGTTCTATCATCCAGAGTCGTGGGAGGTGAGGCTTTCTCTGGCCGCTGGGCAGGATGGGTTTCTCCAGGAATTGGGGGGGGGTTTTCTTTCTCCCCCCGACTTGAGTGTGTAGGGAGGGGACGAGGGGGGAACTACAGGTTCCATCATCCAGAGTCGCGGGAGGTGAGGCTTTCTCTGGCCGTTGGGCAGGATGGGTTTCTTTTCCCCCGACTTCAGTGTTTGTGTGTGGGAGAGGGAGGGGGAAAAGGGGGACTGCAAGCCCCATCATCCGGAGCGCTGGGCAGCATGGGCTTCTCCAGGAGTGGGGATTGGGGGTGTTGGGGGGTTCTTTTCCCCCCCGACTTGAGTGTGTAGGGAGGGGACGAGGGGGGACTACAGGTTCTATCATCCAGAGTCGTGGGAGGTGAGGCTTTCTCTGGCCGCTGGGCAGGATGGGTTTCTCGGGGGCGGGGGGGGGTTTCTTTTCCCCCGACTTCAGTGTTTGTGTCGGGGAGAGGGAGGGGGGAAAGGGGACTACAGGTTCCATCATCCAGAGTCGCGGGAGGTTGGGGGGTTTCTTTTCCCCCGACTTCAGTGTTTGTGTGTGGGAGAGGGAGGGGAAAAGGGGGACTACAAGTCCCATCATCCGGAGCGGGCTTTCTCTGGCCGCTGGACAGCTTCTCCAGGAGTGGGGGGTAGGGGGTTCTTTTCCCCCGATTTGAGTGTGCAGGGAGGGGACGAGGGGGGACTACAGGTTCCATCATCCAGAGTCGTGGGAGGTGGACTTTCTCTGGCCGCTGGGCAGGATGGGTTTCTTTTCCCCCGACTTGAGTGTTTGTGTGTGGGGAGGGGGAAAAGGGAACCACAGGTTCCATCATCCAGAGTCGCGGGAGGTGAGGCTTTCTCCGCGAAGGGGGGCTTTTCTTTTCCCCCGACTTGAGTGTTTGTGTGGGGGAGAGGGAGGGGGAAAAGGGGGACTACAAGTCCTATCATCCAGAGTCGCGGGAGGGGGGCTTTCTCTGGCCGCTGAACAGGATGGGTTTCTCCGGGGCGGGGGGTGGGGGTTCCCCCCGACTTGAGTCTGTAGGGAAGGGACGAGGGGGACTACAGGTTCCATCATCCAGAGTCGTGAGAGGTGGCCTTATTCTGGCCGCTGGGGAGGATGGGTTTCTCCGCGAATGGGTGGGTTTTCTTTTCCCCCGACTTGAGTGTTTGTGTGGGAGAGAGGGAAGGGGAAAAGGGGGACTACAGGTTCCAACATCCAGAGTCGCGGGAGGTGAGGCTTTCTCCGCGAAGGGGGGCTTTTCTTTTCCCCCGACTTGAGTGTTTGTGTGGGGGAGAGGGAGGGGGAAAAGGGGGACTACAGGTTCCATCATCCAGAGTCGCCGGAGGTGGGGCTTTCTCTGGCCGCTGGCCAGGATGGGTTTCTCCGGGGGTGGGGGTGGGGGTTTCTTTCCCCCCGACTTGAGTGTTTCTGAGGGGCGGGGAAGGGGGGGGAAGGGGCAACTACGGGTTCCATCATCCAAAATCGTGGGAAGGTGGGCTTTCTGGCGGCTGGGGGACTCTGCGGCTGGGCAGGATGGGTTTCTCCAGTTTTCCCGACTAAAATGTGGGTGGGGGCACGGGCCGCGGGGCTACAGGTTCCATCATCCAGAGTCGCGGGAGGTGACCTTTCTGGCGGCTGGGAAGGATGGGTTTCGGGGGGGGGGGGTGTTTCCTTCCGACTTGAGTATGTGGGGAGGGGACGAAGGGGACTAAAGTTCCCATCATCCAGAGTCGCGGGAGGTGGGCTTTCTGGCTGCCGGGAGATGCCGCGGCTGGGCAGGATGGGTTTCTCTGGGGTTTTCGGAGTGGGAGGGCGGCGCGGGACTACAATTCCCATCCCCAGGCTCGCTGGAGAGGTGGGTTTTATTGCAGCCAGGGAACGCCGCTGTCTTCGGGACTCCGTGGCTGGGCGTGATGGGTCGCGGTGGCTTTTCCGGGGCGGGGGGCGGCGCGGGAGACCCTCACGTAGGCTGCCGTGGCGCAGCACTACAGGTCCCATCATCCAGTGTCGCGGGAGGTGACCTTTCTGGCGGCTGGGCGTGATGGGTCGCGGTGGCTTTTCCCGCCTGGAGGGTGGGGCGGGGGGGCGACGCGGGACTACAGTTCCCATCCCCAGGCTCGCTGGAGAGGTGGGTTTTATGACAGCCGGGGATCGCCGCTGTCTTCGGGACTCCGTGGCTGGGCACGATGGGTTTCTCTTGGGCTTTTCCCGACTGGTGGTGGTGGTGGGGGAACTGGGGGGTGGTCGGCGGGACTACAATTCCCATTCCCAAGCTCGCGGGAAGAGGGGGGGCTTTCTCAAGGCCCAGAGGGAGAACTCCGCTGACTTCGGGACTGCGCGGCTGGGCATGATGGATCCCCGGAGCAAGCGCGAGTACTTTCACCTATTTGGGGAGGGGGCGTCCTTTCTGCCTACCACGGCTCCGCTTTGCTGGCGGAGAGGAAGACTCCGGGGGGGGGGTCTGCTTGTGGGGAGTGGGGGAAGGAGGGACGGCGGGGGTCCCGCTTGTGCCAGCAGCCCCCCCCAAGCCCCGCTGGAAACTGAACCCCGGGGGTCTTTCTTCCAGTCTCCCCAGCCGGGGTGGGGTCGCCCATAATGAGTAGGTGGTCCTTCTCCCCGGAGGCTGCTAAAATTCCCCCACCTTCCAAGAAGCCAGGATGTCAAACCCCCCCACTCACCCCCAGCACAACTGGCGTCCTTGACCAGGATGATGGGCTCTAGGTGGCCTTGTGGAGTGGAGGGGGGGGAAAGAGAGAGGGGGGGCTCTGAAAGCAGCAGCTCTTCCTGGGGGGAGTGAGGGGGGGGCGGCAAAGAAAGGTGCCCCTCTGCCAGCGTCACCAGTCTTCTTTCTTCCTTCCTCACCTCCCACCCCCTGGCTTCCAGCCACCCAGGTGCAGGGCACGGTGAAATGGTTCAACGTTCGCAATGGCTATGGATTTATAAACAGGTGAGCCCCCTCCCCACACTTCTCTCTTGGGCTATCGGGGAGGTGAAAAGTAAAAAAAAAAAGCAACACTTAACTCAGTTTAATCATTGTTAATTGTTGGCCATGTTTAGCTAAGATTCTCCCCATGGAAGTTGTGTTTTGTAACAGACTGGCTTTCCACATTGGGGGGGGGCAGGTTTAATCCAAGATGGGGCTGCAATCCCCCCCCTCCCCCCGGAATATTGGCATTTCCACCCCTATTGTGGTCACTTCGTGGTCAAGCCTACATTAACTCCCAAAGACGGCTTGACGGAAGCCCAGATCAGCCCTTTAGCTAGTTCGGAAGCTCCGTGCCAACTTCCTTCTCTTGGAGAGAGAGAGAGAGAGAGAGGGGAAAAAAGGAAACAGACTCAGAAGACCAAAGATTACCTGGCAAATCTGGCGGCTTTTTTTGTCTGTTGGTGTGTTTTTTAAAAAAAATAAAAAAATAAATAAATCTGGGCTGCCTTGTTGAGACCGATGTTTGCCGGAGTGGCCTGAGCAAACAAGTAGCCCGAGCCAAGTTGGCATAGCTGGACTGCCTTATCTGGGAAGTCTGTCCTTGTACCCAGGTGCCCCCTTGGGCTGCTCTCTGCGTGCTTAGGGGGATGTGCGGTGCCCCATGGGTTGTCGGGGCCGGGGCGTTTCGGACGAGGCTGATGGGAATTGGCTTTTCCAGCAAAGTCCCTGAGAAGATCTCTCTTTCCGTGGGGTCCTTGGTGCTCTCTGAGTTTGGGGTGTTGTTTTTTTTTGCAGACTTTTCGTGACCCAACTAGGGTACGTCATCCATGCTAGAAGGGAGTGGGGTTTGCCCCTTTTTTATATACAGTCCCTTCTACACAGATGATGTTCCTTAGTTGGGTCACGAAAAGGCTGCAAGAAAAACCGCCAAGCTCAGAGAGCGCCGAGGAGCCCCCGAGTCCGACCCGGAGCCACAAATATTCTCTGTTATCTTTCTGTCGGCTGGCATCTTTTATTTGGCACTCCTCCCTGGTTAAAACTCCACTTGGAAATAAAGGGACTTTTTCTCCTTTTGCGGCTTTGAAGCTTTAAAACTTCACGCTGGGCTCTTCTTGTGCCCAAGAAGCATTAAGTTGCAATATATATATATATATCTATATAATCAGTTTAGGGACAAAGGCTAATTGGATGCCCGTCCCCTTTGAAAAGGGAGATAAACCAAGTTTATGGGTGACCTTCATTCCTTTAATCAGTTGGCTTGCTAAACTTCTGGGCAAACAAACTGACATCTTTGGGATGCTGGTTTCCAACCCAAACCACGTTTCCTGAGGTTTTTTTTTTTAAAGCACAACTGAACGAGAATTTGGAGATGGGTCTCCTTAACGCTCTCAATTTCCCCTCGTAATTTTTAACTCTGATTCAGCGCAAACAGTGGTTTGCCCGAAGGATTAAAGGATTTCCAAGGTTTATGTTTATTTTTCCTTTCCTTAATCTTGCTCCCCCTTTTGCAGGAATGATACCAAAGAGGATGTGTTTGTGCACCAGGTAAGAAGTGAGCATTGTGTAAGTTAAATTCCTTTTTAATTTCCCTTTTTTCCCCCTCTGTTATTGCACCCTTCAGCTTTCACCTTGGCCGTTGCTGCCTTTGCTCCTTGTAGTAAGTTTGAGCCGGCAAAGGAAGCATTAGATTTGTTCCTCCGTGGAAATTGTGAGAAATTGTTGGTGTTAAAACTTGAGGGGGGGGGAGGGATTTCTTCCTGTAGCAACAGCAGCTGATCCTTGCTAGATAAACTAACATCCTTTAGATTCGGGCCACCGAATTTAGATTAATTTTGCCTTTTTTTTTGGCTCCTGTTTTTCAATTAAAAAGCCCAGCTAAACTTTTCAAAGCTAGGATCGGAGGACGTAAAATGAAATTTATGAGAATTTCGGGGGGAGGGGGGGCTCTCTGTGGCATCCCCGTAAACCAGCCCCGATAATACTTCGCTTCTTTCAACCAGCGGCACCAATTTGGCACAATTTAGCCGGTCTTCCCTGGGATTCCCTGATAGCCTTAATCTCCCCCAGGCTAGTAACGAACTCCCTCTTTTAATTAATTGCACGCTTGCTTTAGGCGTCCTTCGTTATTCTTTTTAGCAAATCCTCAATTATTATGTTATTTGTCACTATAATTTGTGTTAATTGCTTTACAACAAATTGTAACCTGCCCGCAAACAGTGGGATTATTTTAATTGGTTAGATAAATATCGGTAGAATGGGTGCCAAGTTTTTTTGGGGGGGGGGGGTTGCTTCAAAACACAGACACGGCTGACTCGTGCACACCTGCGTGCTTGGAAACTTAGCACCAGGTAAATTACAGGTGTCCAACCTTGGCCTCTTTAAAAGCTGTGGACTTCAACTCCCAGAATTCTCCAGCAAGCACGGCTGGTAGAAATGTGGCTAAACTCCTTTATCGTGGTTTTTTTTTTTAAATCGGGTAACTTTCTTAATAGACGGTGGGTATGCGGTGAACGTAATATAACTTGACTTCAGCAATGGGGGGAGAAAAAAAGAGAGATGGCAGGGGGGATTCTGGGAGTTGAAGTCCACAAGTCTTCCAAGATGCCCATGGCCTGTGATCTCCCTTCCATCTTTCTGCCCCCAAAGCTCACTCGCTTTTTTTTTTTCCTCTCGGCTTTTTTCCTTAGACGGCGATCAAGAGAAACAATCCTCGTAAATTCCTGCGAAGTGTTGGAGATGGAGAAACGGTGGAGTTCGATGTGGTGGAAGGCGAGAAGGTGCGGCCGTGTGGTGTTGCTTCACCGGAGCCGAGTTGGGGTCCCCCCCGTCTGCGACTGACTCCTCTCCCCCCCCTTTTTTTTTGTCTTCCGTAGGGGGCCGAAGCGGCCAACGTCACCGGCCCTGGCGGGGTTCCCGTGAAAGGCAGCCGCTATGCCCCCAACCGCCGTCGCTTCCGCCGGTTTATCCCCCGTCCCCGGCAGACCCAGCTGCCCCCAGATGCTGCCCGGCCCGAGGGGGGCGCCGAGACGGTCAGCGAGGGGGAGAGAGTGGACGAGGCGGTACAGCAGCGCCCACGCAGGAGGCGCCCCCCCGCCATTTTTCTTCCGGCGGAGATTCGTGAGGGGGCCTCGGGCTCAGGCCCAGCAGCCTCAGCAGGCCCAGACCGTGGAAGTGAGTCTGGGGGCCACAGAGCCCGTTGCCACCATGAGACTCCATCTGGAATGGTTATAGGGTTGAACACAAGGGTTGGACTAGAAGACCTCCGAGGTCCCTTTCTGACATTGTTCTTCCGTTATTATTCTGTCTGGAATGAGCAGTCCTGCTCGAGCAGGGGTGGACTAGATGATCTCTAGGAGGTCCCTTCTCACTCCTCATCTTGCTCTTCCTTCCCAGGGCTCTGACAGCACGGACCCCAAAGATGCTACCCAGCCTGAAGGAGACCAGCCTCAGCAGATCCAGGCGGGCGAGAGAGCCCCGGCACCTCGATTCCGTCCCAGATACCGCAGGCAAGTCTCTCTACACACACCGACACACCGCTAACCAGGTTCCAAGCTAGCCCTTCCCCTGGTTAAGACGAGGCTGCCTTGGCACACGTCATTTGCCCACACGGGTTGAGGGGGGGGCAGGATTATTTATAAGCAATAGAGTCAGGAAACCATCATTCAGGGTTTAGGGAGGGAGAGGAAAAATGGCTGGCCTTGCTGACCAGGTGGGTCGATTGGAACAAGCCAGGATTCCCAGCCGTGGGGAAAGCCTCGCCAATGTTGGTTTGCGCAAGGAATGGCGCAAACAGAATTTAGGAGGTTTCTCCTGTAATCAAGCGACTTTCAGCAGAATAATTTCTATCCTAAGAAACTAATTTGCTAAAGTAATTTTCTCCACCTGGGCAACTCCCCGACGGGTGGACTTCAACTCCCAGAATCCCCCACCCGGCGTATCAGTTCCCCATTTAATTGTCATGCCGGCTAACCCTATTTATCTCAGTTTGCCATTTAATTGCCATGCTTCTAGCCCTTTAAGCTTGTCACGGGTTATTTTCTTCGCTTTGCTGAGATATAATATAGTAGAGAGAGAATATATCAAGATATATTACGTCTACTGCATTCCCACCGTCTATTAAGAAAGTTACCCGATCAAAAACACGCGATAGTCACATTTGATTTTGTCTTAGCCAGGCTGAATTTTGGTAAACCTTTCGCTGGCTGGGGAAGTCCCTCCATTTTCATCTTCATCTACTCATGTTCAGATGAGTAACACTGCTAAACGTTTAGATTATATCTCGCCCCCTAATTATTATTATTTTTTACAAACCGCAGTGCTTTCTTGCCTCCTTCCAGGTGCCCTATCTTTATTTAGTGTTACATTTATGTTGGTATCTTATGATTGATGATGATTGTACTTTAGGATCATGATCATGGTTTATCACATGTTGCTTATATGTACACTGAGAGTTTAAGAGACAAATTCCTTGTGTAGCCAGTCACGCTTGGCCAATAAAGAATTCTGATTCTATTTAGCAAAATTGTCGAATTATGTTGGGCAATTCCTGCAGGGGCCCAGCAAAGCTGGCATGGTTTATCACTTATTATACTAGGTTATTATATTATTATTATTATTATTATTATTATTATTATTATTATTATTATTATTATTATTATGTCATATTTCTATGCCGCTCACTCTCTGAGACAGTATACTAAATAGCATAATAATAAGCATAATAAATAGCATAATAATAATAATAATAATAATAATAATAATGTAATAAGTATATTATTATAATAGAATATACTAATAAGTATATTCTAATATATTTTATATTATAATATTTCCGCATAGTATAATAAGTATATTATACTCTAATACCCTTACTATAACCTAGTATAATAGAATAATCTTTCCACATAGTATATTATAGCATAATAAGTATATTATATTATATTATACTTATTATACTATGCGGAAAGCTTATTCAGAAGGCAGGACATGGAAACTAACCAAGGAGAGAAGCAACCTGGAATTAGGGAGAAACTTCCTAACGGTGAGGGCAGTTTGCCAGTGGAACTGCTTGCCACCAGAAATTGTGGGTGCTCCATCCCTGGAGGTTTTTAAGAAGAGAGTGTCTGAAATGGTATAGGGGGTCTCCTGCTTGAGCAGCGGGGGGGCTGGACTAGATGACCTCCAAGGTCCCAGCTCTATTGTGATTCTGCTCCCAGTTCTTTGGGGAGCCGTCTCTTCCCTCCCGGGGGGGGGAAGAAGGCTGCGAGTTAATTCACCCACCCACTCACCCACCCCTCTGTGTCCTGCCCAGACCTTTTCGCCCCCGTCCTCCGCAGCAGCCCACCACGGAGGGAGGAGACGGCGAGACAAAAGCAGCCCAAGCCCCAGCGGACGGGATCCGTCCCGAGCCTCAACGGCAGCGCAACCGGCCTTACTTCCAGCGCCGACGCCAGCAGACGGCTTCGGCTCGCCAGACGGCAACTGAGGTGAGGGGCAGAGAAATTGGAGGGGTGGGACGGGCAGGGGATGATGATGATGGGGGGGGCAGGAGGAAGAGGAATTGCATCAAAATCCTTTACCAGCCCACTTGATTTTTGATTTTGAATCCTTTTTTATTTTCTCCTGAGTTCAAGCGAGGAAGACAATGCCAAGTTCAAGCAGCAATCTTCGCTGTTGTCTTTTGTTTTTTTTTCCAGAATGGCTCTGGGAAAACCCCTCCCCAAATTATAGGGGTATCCTAAGGATCCCCGATTTACCTTCTTGGGAGAATCGACGGGCGTCCCTGGCGAGGAAGGACGGATAGAAAAGCATTTAAAAAAAAAAAAAGTCTTCTTTTCTTTCGATGTTTTAAATTCTCTTTTGCTTCCCGTAGCGGTACAGGTCTCGTCCTTGTTTAACAACGGCAATTGGGACCCGGCGACTGTCGTTAAAAACAGTTTTGTAAATGAGAAGGGGGAAAAAAAATGGGACGCTGCTACTTAGTGACGGCAAACTTTGATGTCAAGTTGGAATTTGGGAAGGTGGGGCACACAACCCCGGAACTCCCCTTCCATTTTTGTCTTTGCCATTTGCCTTCTACTAATTTATAGTTAATCTGTGTCTTCTTTTTCTGATGCTTCAATGGCTGCAGAAATAATGTTTTTAACGTCCCAGGTTATCTTCGCTCAATCGACAAAGAAGGAGAGACGAGGGGGAGAAAAAAGTCTTCCTGGATCTGTAGAGGTGCCAGAAACTGACCGGATCGTGTTCTGTGCTGGTCTCTCCACGCCTCCCCTTCCCGCGCAATCTGGCAAACCTTGTCCCTTCTTTCTGTCCTAGGCAACCACCAATACTAAGGAGCAGCCGGCTCCCAGCTCCGCAGCTGCCGGGGGAGACACCCCAGCTGCCAGCACTCCTGTGATGACCCAAGACCCTGTGGTCGAAGCCAGCAAGCCGGCTTCCCCAGCCCAGGAAAGTCCCACCCAGCCACTGCCGGAAATCCAGCAACAGCTTGTGGATGTAAGCAAGGGTGGGGGGCGGCCTTGGACCCCCCTGGTTAACCCCCCCACATCCAGCTTCTCCCCAGGATTCATGGGCTGGAAAGGGCCCCGCAATGCCTTTACGGGCCACCGGGGGTCACTCTCGAGCCACATCTTCATCAGTTCCAAGTCCCTGGTGGGCAGATTTTGCAACCTGTTTGCCTTTTTTTTTTAAAAAAATCCAGATTTCAACACCTGAGCCGGGAGGAGAGCTTGCCCCTGCTTTACTGGCATGAAGAGCCTGCACACACCGAGGGGATGCCAAGAGCTGTGATCTGGTAAGGGGCTTCTTCTTTTTTACGGTGTGTTGGGTCAAGCGGTGGATTCAAACTCGGGTTTTGTTTTCACAGCGGGCTGGGCGAAAAACGGAAGAGCGGATGGATTTTGCAAGCTGCTAAACCATCCATCGCCCCTCCGAGCCTTGAATTTAACCTCGTTTCGTTTTTACTTTCAAACGTTGATAAATTGGGGGGGTGAAACCTGCCGGATCTCTTGAACGCAAACAAAAAGTTTTGCAAAGAGAAACGTGCAGATTTCTCCCTCTCTTCCGGAGTGCTTCCTTGGGCTAGGTACCTCTCAAATGCACCGAGATTTGTTGGGAGGGAGAAAAAAAATTGGAGTTTTCCCTCAGCTATCCTGACTTCCTGCAAACCCATCGGAGCTTCTTGGGAAGCTGCTTAATAAGTTGTTATTTCCTAGTCTCTCTGGCTCGGCCAATTTTTATTTTTATTTTTTATTTGCCAAGGGGGGAGGTCTTGCTTCTCCAGCTGAAAATTCACATTTAAGAGGTCCTTGGTGTGCTTACAGATGAACAGAGTTATAAGGGATCTTGTAGGTCATCTAGTCCAACCCCACCCCACTCCCTGAGTGCTCCCTAAGTTGCAAGACGTTTTGTTACCCAAACTAAGTTACATCATCAGTGCTGCAAGAAAACAGCCCAGCTCCAAGCCCGAAGGACAATTCAATTCTTAGCAAACAGTCTCTTTTATCGGTGTCGAGATTGAAGTTTGCGTGCCTCAGTTTTCAGGGTTCCCTCGGGGGTTTTTGTGTCTCTTTCTTCTGCTCCCCACAAACCTCAAACCGGCATCTGATTGAACCTTTCTCCTTCCCTTGCCAGGTGTCCAGAATGTGCCTCCAACCCAAGTTACCTCATCCTGCACTTGAAGAGACCCCAAACTTCACCAAATAACCCTCTTTGCTGCTGTTGAAGTTCTAAAATGTTAAAAAAAAGAAAAGAAAGAAAGAAAGAAAAGAAAAAAGAAGAATAAACCTGACCAGGCCGGGGTGGGGGTGGGGGGGCGCGACTTTTGACCAGAAAGAAAGGAAAAGTCACTTTTGCTTTAAAAAATAAAAAGAAGAAGAAGAAAACTTCAGAGGGGCGTTTGCCCGCCTCCTTCCACAACTTTGCCAGTTTAAAAGAGGAAAAGAAGAAAAAAAGAAGAGAAAAACTGGCAGTTTCTGAATCTTGAGTTAATTTTTTTTCCTTCCTCCCACCCCCCCTCAATTGTTTGAAGGACCACCCCGTGTGTGTAAACTATTGTGTGCAGTTTGGGCGTCAGTAAAAAAAGAAAAAAAAAATTTGCACAGAGTTTCAGTGCGTCCCTTCTTTTTCCCCATCGACAAAGTCAAAAAGGTATTTTGGTTTTCGTCGCCATCCTTTGCTCTTAAAAAAGCTGCCAAAATCTGGGCTTGGAAACTGGGAGGATGTGAGTTCGAGTCCTGCCTTACGCCCAGAATCAGATCTCGGGCCAGTCACTTTTTCTCTCCGCCCTGGGAAAGGGAGAACAAGGGAGCCCACCGCTTTGGGAATTTCGGGAGATTGTTGGTCCCAAAATCGCCCAACCGGCTTTCCATGTTTAAGCTGGGACTAGAACTCACAAACCACCTAATTTGATCGGCCTGCCAAGTGGTTTGAGCTTTGCTCCCCTTTGCCCGAGCCTGACAGTCAGTGGAACTGCTTGCCACCTGAAGTTGTGGGCGCTCCATCCATCCATCCCTGGAGGTTTTTAAGAAGAGACTGGACAGCCATTTTTGTCTGGTATGGTGTAGGGTCTCCTGCTTTTGAGCAGGGGGTTGGACTAGAAGACCTCCAAGGTCCCATCCCAACACTGTTAGTTGTGGGTGCCCTTGCCTAGGTCTCTGAATTTGGTCCCTTTTCCAGCACCCAGGAGTTGGAGCACCTTACGGTCCACGAAATGCCATGTTGACACAAGTAGTGGTTGGGTCTTCTCCAAGGCGCAGGTCTGCCCAGGAGACGCTGGGCACCTGGGTGGGACTGTTACTCTGTCCCCAAAAGTCAGACAGGGGGTTACTATCCGTAGTTCCTGCACCACAACACAAAAAAGATGTTGAGATTCTGGGAAGAGTGCAGAGAAGAGCAACCAGGATGGTTAGAGGACTAGAGGCTCAAACATACGAAGAACGGTTGCAGGAACTGGGCCTGGCTAGTCCAGTGAAGAGAAGAATTAGGGGAGACATGATAGCATCTTTCAATATTTGAGGGGCTGCCCCAAAGAAGAGGAGGGGGTCCACCTATTCTCCAAAGGACCTGAATGCGAGATAAGAAGCAACGGATGGAAACTCATCAAGGAGAGAAGCAACATGGAAACTAAGGAAGAATTTCCTGAACAGTGAGAACAATTAACCGGTGGAACTGCTTGCCACCAGAAGTTGTGGGTGCTTCATCACTGGAGGCTTTTAAGAAAAGATCGGACAGCCACTTGTTTCAAATTGTATAGGGTTTCCGGCTTCAGCAGGGGGCTGGACTAGAAGACCTCTGAGGTCCCTATGTTTCTATGATCTTGACAGGGGGTTAAAGACCTCCAAGGTCCCTTCCAGCCGTATGTTTCTATGATCTTGGGCAGGGGGAGGCTGGACTAGAAGACCTTCGAGGTCCCTTCCAGCCCTATGTTTCTATGATCTTGGGGAGGGCGGGGCTGGACTAGCAGACCTCCAAGGTACTTATGTTTCTATGATCTTGGGCAGGGCGGGTTGGACTATCTCCAAAGTCCCTTCCAGCCCTAGGTTTCTATGATCTTGGGCAAGGGGTTGGACTAGAAGACCTCCGAGGTCCCTTCCAGCCCTAGGTTTCTATGATCTTGGGCAAGGGGTTGGACTAGAAGACCTCCGAGGTCCCTTCCAGCCCTAGGTTTCTATGATCTTGGGCAAGGGGTTGGACTAGAAGACCTCCAAAGTCCCTTCCAGCCCTAGGTTTCTATGATCTTGGGCAAGGGGCTGGACTAAAAGACCTCCGAGGTCCCTTCCAGCCCTAGGTTTCTATGATCTTGGGCAAGGGGTTGGACTAGAAGACCTCCAAAGTCCCTTCCAGCCCTAGGTTTCTATGATCTTGGGCAAGGGGTTGGACTAGAAGACCTCTGAGGTCCCTTCCAATCCTATTTATTTATTTACTAGTTCAATTTATATGCTGCCTTTCTCAGGAGACTCAGGGAGGCTCTATGATTCTATGTCCTATGAATCCCCCAGGATGGGGGAGAAAGTCCAGCCTGCGAGAGACCTACGTCCCGACGGCCAAATTTTTACAACCCTCTCAAAATGCTGCTGGCTGGGGAGTTGATTCCAGCTGCTTTGCCCAATGACCCATTAGCCAGGAAATAATTCTGGTTCAGGAGTCAGCAACCTGCAGCTCTGGAGCCGCATGTGGCTCTTTCAACCCTCTGCTGCGGCTCCCTGTCACTCAAAATATGCCTCACAACCGCCAATGTGCGACACCCGCCCGGCACACGATTTATTGAGCTTTTCCACCATGGATAGAAGATGGATTTTCAGAAGAAAACAGAAGGTTTAATTCAACTACATCTGCTAGTTTTGTGGCCACTCAAGAAATAGTCAAGCACAGGAAGGTTTTTGTGGCTCCCGGTGTTTTCTTTTGTGTGGGAAACGGATCCAAATGGCTCTTTTGAGAATTTTAATTTTGCAGACCCCTGTCCTGGTTTGTCTTAATTGTGATTAACCGAGGTTTAGGCCTAGCATCTTCACATTTTCCCCGTGGCCTTCCGGGACTCTTTTCTTTTTTTAGGAAATTCCTGAGCGATACAAGCAAGAAAACTCCAGAGTGTAGCCATCTATTCTTTATATACAAATACCGTTTTTTGGGGTTATTTTTTTTTTTCTAGAAATACAAAAGGAAACATGCACACGCGCGCACACACAATAAATCCTTGGGCCGTGTTAAGACATTTTCTCTCGTGACGCAAAGCCGCAAACGTGCAACCTTTCCGCGCCAAGAGGAAGAAAAATCTTTTAAAAAAAATAAAATAAAATTTTACAGTCTTGCATTTATTTATTTTTCTTTTCATTCTCCGTTCCGGCTTTTCCCGCACAGGTGGTCGAATTTCCCGCAGTCTTGTCGGCTTTCGTTTTAAAAGTTCCCTGCTTTGGTAGGGAAAATAATAAAAATAACTAATTTCTAAGCGCTCTTGGTAGGATGCAAAAAAAAAAAAAAAGAGGTTTGAAAGGGGTTGAAGAGGAATTAAAGAGAAGAGTTCACACGCCGGGCAATTTAGAAAGCTCTGCGTAAAAAAAATTAATTCCTAGGAATTAACGGCCCCGCCTTTTAAAATCCGGGGAGTCCTTGAAGTGGGGATGGAGAGAGAATTAAACCAGCTCAGACCTGAGCAAACCCTGTTCCTTACTAGCACTGATGATGTTACTTAGCTGGGTCATGAGATGGTTGCAAGAAAACCACTAAGCTCAGAGAGCACCAAAAACCCCTCCTTTCAACCCTGAGTTACCAATATTCTCCTTTACTGATATATATATATATATATATATATTGCAAAATCATCCTTTTTGCAATTTGAAACTTTTGTTTTTAATCCTAACCATTTGCAAGCTTGAAAAAAAGCAGCTCCGGTTAGGTTTTCCCTTTTTAATCTCAAGCCAAGCATCTGTGGTGGTTTTGGGGTAGGGGGCAGTCAATGGCCTTGTAATCGCGGGGACCCAGGAGAGGCAGAAGGCGAGCGGGGGGGGGGGTGCCATCTGATCAGCTGCTCAGTTTGCACCAGGAATGGACTGTTTTGCAAGAGGTCAATTCAGCTCTCCGGAGAAGCACAGCAGCGTCTCTCGCACTCGGATCCCTGACTCGGAGGGAGGTCCAGGAAATAGGGGGTCGACAAGGGGATCCCCCCTACCCAAGAGAGCAACCGAGGGAACGTTGCGTCTTGCAGTGTTTCCCAGCCACAGCGACTTTAAGATGGGTGGACTTCAACTCCCAGAATTCAACAGTGGTTGAAAAACATCCACAATGGCTGGGGAATTCTGGGAATTCCTTGAACCCACAAATGCTGGCTGGGGAATTCTGGGAGTTGAAGTCCACCCTTCGTTAAAGTTGCGGAGGCTGGGAAGCACTGGTCCATAGAAAGCAGCCTCCCTCCCTCCGTCTCTCGCAGGTCTGAGTAGGGAACTTGTAGTCCTTCCTCTGGAGATGGCCTCAGTAGTCCCAATGTCACCGTGGAGGCCCAGAGAAGGACTACAGGGCATCCCAGGCGGTCACTCTTCCACCTCTCTGGTCAACATCGTCTTGTTTGGCCTCAGCCTTCATCACACATTCGTGGTTTGAGGTCGGGGGTGTTGAGTGATCAAACGTGGCCACTTTTAAGACTTGTGGACTTCAATTCCCAGGATTCCCCACCCAGAATTCAGCCATGTATAGGTCAAGAACAAATGAGATTAGATTACTATTTTTATTTTTTTGATTGGGTAACTTTCTTAATAGACGGTGGGAATGAAGTAGATGTAATATACCTTGACTTGACAGCAAAGTGGAAAGAAGGAATGGCTGGGGAATTCTGGGAGTTGAAGTCCACAGGTCTTAAAATTGGCCACGTTTCGACAGCCACAGCCCCGGAAGATGTCAAAGGTTACTGGAAAATGCCTATCCTGAATCGGGTGAAAAAGGAAGGCTGCCTGTGGAACCTCCTGAGGGAGCAGCAAGGAACTCTGTCCATGCTCTTGTGCAATATGCACTCAGGACATAGCATTATCCCAAGCCAACCAGGTACAAAATCAGGAAAAGTCTTCGGAGAAAAGGGATATTTGGCAGCCAGTCTCTCTCCTGGGGGGTGGGGGGGCGTGAGGGGGGGGGCTTGGTTCGTGCGTCAGAAAGTGCTCTGGGAAACGGGGGGAAAATCTAGGCAAAATGGGGCCACCCTGAGGGCATCTTTCTACTCCAAAGCCTAATTTACAGCAGAGTGAGAGTGATGCCTGCCCTCCCGAACCATCTGATCTTCTTTTAATTGCTTTTCTCTTAAAAATATTAATAATAATAATAATAATAAAAAAGTAAATGCAACCGGACCAAAGAAACCATTGGCCGAGACCACGAGACTCTCCGGCCAGGCCTCGTGGCCCTAAAGTGCTAGACAAACCCTGCTATCTTTGCCACCGTCCCTGATTCCACTCCTTGTGGTCTCCTTTCCCTCTCCGCCATGCCATTCCTTTCCCTGCCCTCCCGCCCCACTCGTCATTCGTGGCCGTCCGGACTCAGCTCGTCCAGCTCCGTGTAGGGCTTGATCTCGTGATCCAACAACGACGGGGTGCGTCGGAATGTGGCGGCGATGTCGTCAAAGGTCCGCCCCCGAGTCTCGGGCACCTTGAGGTAGGTGAAGGCGGCGAAGATGAAGAGGAGGATGGCGAAGACGAGGAAGACGTAAGGACCGATCGCCTCCTGCAAGGGATAACGGAATAACAAGAGGTGGAAGGGACCTTGGAGGTCTTCTAGTCCAACCCCTTGCCCAAGATCATAGAAACATAGGGTTGGAAGGGACTTTGGAGGTCTTCTAGTCCATCCCCTTGCCTAAGATCATAGAAACATAGGGCTGGAAGGGACCTTGGAGGTCTTCTAGTCCAACCCCTTGCCCAAGATCATAGAAACATAGGGCTGGAAGGGACCTTGGAGGTCTTCTAGTCCAGCCCCCTGTGACAGATCATAGAATCATGGGGCTGGAAGGGACCTTGGAGGTCTTCTAGTCCAGCCCCTTGCCCAAGATCATAGAAACACAGGGCTGGAAGGGACTTCGGAGGTCTTCTAGGCCAGCCCCACCCCCACCCCCACCCCCACCCCCGCCCAAGATCATAGAAACATAGGACTGGAAGGGACCTTGGAGGTCTTCTAGTCCAACCCCTTGGCCAAGATCATAGAAACATAGGGCTGGAAGGGACTTTGGAGGTCTTCTAGTCCAACCCCTTGCCCAAGATCATAGAAACATAGGGCTGGAAGGGACCTTGGAGGTCTTCTAGTCCAACCCCTTGCCCAAGATCATAGAAACATAGGGCTGGAAGGGACCTTGGAGGTCTTCTAGTCCAGCCCCCTGTGACAGATCATAGAATCATGGGGCTGGAAGGGACCTTGGAGGTCTTCTAGTCCAGCCCCTTGCCCAAGATCATAGAAACACAGGGCTGGAAGGGACTTTGGAGGTCTTCTAGGCCAGCCCCACCCCCACCCCCACCCCCACCCCCACCCCCGCCCAAGATCATAGAAACATAGGGCTGGAAGGGACTTTGGAGGTCTTCTAGTCCAACCCCTTGCCCAAGATCATAGAAACACAGGGCCGGAAGGGACCTTGGAGATGTTTAACTCCCTGTCAAGATCATCGAAACATAGGGACCTTGGAGGTCTTCTAGTCCAGCCCCCCTGCTGAAGCCGGAAACCCTGTACAATTTGAAACATGTGGCTCTCCGATCTTTTCTTAAAAACCTCCAGCGATGAAGCACCCACAACTTCTGGTGGCAAGCAGTTCCACCGGTTAATTGTTCTCACTGTTCAGGAAATTCTTCCTTAGTTCCAGGTTGCTTCTCTCCTTTCCATCCACTGCTTCCCGTCCTGCCTTCAGGGGCTTTGGAGAATAGGTGGACCCCCAACTCTTCTTTGGGGCAGCCCCTCAAATATTGAAAGATGCTATCATGTCTCCCCTAATTCTTCTTTTCTCTAGACTAGCCAGGCCCAATCCCTCCAAGGACCAACCAAACCTCCAAGTTTGTTCAGTAACAAACTACCATTCAGTTTCAGGGTTGATTTCCTAGATCAGAGGTCTTCAAAGTGGGCAGCTTTAAGACTTGTGGACTTCAACTCCCAGAATTCTCCAGCCAGCGTAGCTACGCTGGCTGGAGAATTCTGGGAGTTGAAGTCCACAAGTCTTAAAGCTGCCCACTTTGAAGACCTCTGTCCTAGATGTTTGTTTTCCTCCTCCCTCTCTCCTTTCGTGCTGTGCCATTCGGATCATCGCCCGACGGCTAAAAACATCTGGACGGGCCGTCGGTCGGCACCGAAGCGCAGGGATAAACATCCGTCCTTATCCGGGTCTCAAACTCACCTGGATGGACGGGAAACTCATGCCGATAATAAAGTTGCAAGTCCAGTTGGCAAAGCCGGCCACGGCCATGGCGGCCGGACGTGGCCCCTGGCTGAAGAGCTCCGCCACGATGAACCACGGGATGGGGCCCGGCCCGATCTCGAAGAAGGCCACGAAGGCGAAAATGGCCACCATGCTCAGGTAGCCCATCCAGGACACGGTTTTCTGTCGAGAGAGAGAGAGAGGCGATCTCAAGAGGATTTTTCCAGCTGGCAAAATTCCCGGACACGCAACGCGAATACGTACGGATAGTCCTCGAATTGCAACGCTTCGTTTAGTGACCGTTCGGAGTTGCCACGGCACTGAACGAAGGGACTTACGGCCGTTTTTTTCACATTTACGACAATTGGAATGTCCGCACAGTCATGTGATCAAAATTCAGACGCTCTAGGCAAGTGACTCGTATTTATGACGGTCGCAGTGTCACCCGGGGTCATGCAATTCCTTTTGTGACCTTCCAACAAGCAAAGTCAATGGGGAAGACAGATTCGCTTAACAACTGGGTTACTGACTTAACAACCGCTGTGATTCGCTTAACGACTGAGGCAAGAAAGGTCGCAAAACGAAACAAAACTCACTGAACAAATGCCTCACTTAACAACAGAAATTTTGGGCTCCCCTTTGGTCATAAGACAAGGAACAACTGTACAGTCAATGATTCGCTTAACAACCGTGTTACTAACTTAGCTAGCTGCGATTTTGGTTTTGTTTCGCTAAGCGACTGTTTTGCTTAGCAACCAGAAATCTGAGGCTCTATTGCGGTCGTAAGTCGAGGACTACCTGCCTTTGGGGGCCTGAGGTGAGAAGGGCCCTTCTGGTGACCCACTGGAGTGGGGAGGAGGACCCATGGATTTTCCTCTCTCGCAAAAGGAAATCGGATACCTGTTGGTTCAGATTAAGGGACGGTGGAACTGACCGCCACAAGAGGCGGCCGATTGGGATGGAGAGAAATTCAGCCCTCAAGAGGGGTTGTCCTGTGTCCGGCTACTCACCAGAAGGAGGAGCGAGGTCATCATCAAAAGGGCACAGACCCCCATCCCGAATAAGCCCAGCATATGTAACGTCCGCCTTCCTGCCCGCTCCACCAGGAACACCTGGAAGAGAGGAAAAAGGTGAGGAAAAATGATCCTCGCCAGCGAAGCGATCCTGTTCGATTTCTACAGCAAATGATTGATAGCAAATTTTGATTTTCATAGCAAATTGAACCGGGGGCTGGACTAGAAGACCTCCAAGGTCCCTTCCGACTCTGTTATTTCAATCTCTACAGCCAATTATTGAGAGCAAACCTCTGGACAGCACTTGGTAATTGCTAAACTTTGCGGACAATGGAAGGAAAGGATGGATCTTGGCCAACATTTCTCAGCCGTTTTAAGTTGTGTGGACTTCAACTCCCAGAATCCCCCTGCCATCTCTGTTTTTTTTTCCTTCTTCACTTTGCCGAAGTCAAGTTATATTACGTTCCCTTCATACCCACCATCTATTAAGAAAGCTACCCTATCCCAAAAAATGCGACCGAGGAGTTTAACCAACTTTTTTCTTGTCCACCAACCATGTTTGCTGGGGAATTCTGGGAGTTGAAGTCCACAAGTCTTTAAAGTTACCTGGTTTGGAGACATCCGCACCCTACCTACCCCGCTCTTGGGGAACCCCACGGGGTCGGCCGGGGTGAGGCAGGATCTCTTACCGAAATGATGGTGAAGATGGTGTTGACCACGCCCGTTCCGATGGTCGCGTAAATGGGCTGCTCAAGGCCGGCTTTGGTCAAGATGTCGGTGGAGTAATAGAAGACCTAAAGAGGAACGATGAAGGTTCTTCCTGGTCCTTAGGGGTCCACCCTGCCCCACTTCCCTCCCTCCCTCCGGCAGCCCCACTCACGGCATTGATGCCCGACAGCTGCTGGGACAGCTGCAGGACCACGGCAATCAACAGCGGCTGGCGGTAAATGCGGGAACGGAAGAGCTGGAGGATGGAGACCTTGTGTTCCATGTCCATACGCCGTTTCTCCTCCTTCATCTCCGTCAACGCCGCACTCACATCCTGACGGCCGGTCAGCCGCTTGAGACCTAGGGAGGGGGGACGACGGCCCATGGAAGTTAGCAAGAGGGGAGCACCGCCCAACGGGGTGGAAAGAGGAAACGGGGAATCCCAGGAACGGGGAGTGGGGGGGAAGACGGGATGGGAGAAGAGGGATGGCCAACTGTTGGGTTGACTTGAAGGAACATCTCGATCCTGGCGATTTCCAGGTACGAGGACTGCAATTCCCAGCGTCCCTTGGGATGTTCGCTCGGGATCTGTGGAGTTGTGGGCTCGATGTACCTGGAGGGTAATGGATTGTGGGGAGGAGGGGGGGGAAATGGACAGGATTCCATTGGTGGATCCCCGAATAAGGTGACCAGTGAGAAGGTGAGAGCAGGGAAGAATAGATCAGAAGAACCATGTTTAACTTGTTGTGGTTAGTGGTGGGTGCTCCATCACTGGAGGATTTCAAAAACAGGCCAGACAACCAAATTGACTGGGGTGTTGTAAGGGGTTGGACTAGAAGACCTCTGAGGTTATGATTCTATGTTCTAGCTGAGGGGTCTCCAAACTGGCTGCCAACTAACCTTCTTCCTAAGCCTTTTCGTCATTTTGTACCATGGTTGGCTTGGTGTAAATGCTAAGTCCCGAGTGCACATCGCACAAGAGTGCCGCAGAGCATGTGCAGAGTTCCTTGCTGTTCCCTCAGGAGATTCCATTGGCAGCCTTCCACCTTCACATGGTCCAAAATATTCATTTTCTAGCTGAATTGTCACCTTCTACACCAGGGGGGTGTCTCCAAACCTGGCCCCTTTAAGGTTCGCGGACTCCAACTCCCAGAATTCCCCAGCCAGCAAGGGTTTCCCAGAATTCAACATGGGTAGGAGAAATACAAATGTGATTAGACTATTTTCTTATTGTTTATTATTATTTTTATTTATATTATTATTATTATTATTATTAATTATTAATTATAAATAATAATAAATAATAGACAGTGGGAATGAAGTAGACATAATATATCTTGACTTCAGCAAAGTGGGGGGAAAAAAGCCGGCTGGGGAATTCTGGGAGTTGAAGTCCACGTCTTAAAGCTGCCAAGGTTGGGGACCCCTGGTTTAACAGAAGTAGGGGTGCCCCATCAGATAAACATGAGATGAAAAAGAAGTAAACGGCGCCTCAAAAGAGGTTGGGGGGGTGTCACGCCATCTCCTCCCCAGATCTTTCCCAGGGAAAGTTCTATTTCAAGTTGTCTTCAATTTATGATGATTCGTTTAGCGACCGTTCCACATTACAACAGCAAGGGGGGAAAAAGAGACTTACGAGCGGCTCTCGCTTTCAATTCGGACACTCGGCGACCGACGCAGATTGACATGTCCGCCATTTGTGACCGTCAAAGCCAGCTTCATCAACAGGGAAGCCAAATAAACTTCACGACGTGTTGCTCCCTTAACGGCAGTGATTCACTTAACAACGTTGGCAAGGAAGCTTGTAAAACGGGGGCAAAACGCACTTCACAACTGTCTCGCTTTGCCACGGACAGGTTGGGCTCGTCCGCTGTGGTCGTAAGGCGGGGAGGAATTGCCTGTACTCACTTTCTTTGGCCTTGGACTCCTTGTTTCGGATGATGTACAGGTAGCGCGGGCTCTCCGGACAGAAAGGGAAGAGCAGCAGCTGCAGGATGGAGGGCACCACGGTGATGCCCATCAAGAGAGGCCAGTAGGTCTCCGTGCCCAGCAGAGTGTCCAGGCCGCACACCTGGCAGGGGGGGAAAAAAAGCGGTTGGTTCAAGACCTACTCGCAATCAACTGGAAGATGGCGTGCTAAATATCGGTGGTACAAAAAAGGAGAAGAGTTGTAGCTCAGGGTTGGAGGGTCCTTGGTTCTCGCAGAGCTTTGGTGGTTTTCTTACAGACGTTTCATGACCCAGCTAGGGAACATCATCAGTGTGAGGAAGAGGAGGAGGAGGAGGAGGAGGAGGAGGAGGAGGAGGAGGAGGAGGAGGAGGAGGAGGAGGAGGAGGAGGAGGAGGAGGAGGAGGAGGAGGAGAATTGTGGGGTCCTTGGTGCTCTCTGAGCTTAGTTGTTTCCTTCCAGATGTTTCATGACCCAGTCGAGGAACATCATCAGTGCTAGAATGTGCAAATCCCACTCCCTTCTAACACTGATGATGTTCCCTTGTTGGGTCATGAAACGTCTTCAAGGAAACTACCAAACTCAGAGAGCACCAAGGACCCCACAGTCCGACCCTGATCTACCGATCTCTTCAACTGGTAGAAAGAGCATCCTTTACATTCCCCACAGGCCTCCCCAAGCTTCCCCTGGTAAAGACTTCGGGAAAACAACATCTTGGGTCTTTCAGAATAAGAAGCACTCTTAACTGGGACCAGTCAATTGCTAACTCTGTCTATATTCCACCGAGGACGTGTGGAGTGTTTTTAAGGAGCCCATTCTCGATCTCTGGGACCGGAATTCACAGTACTTCGTGGTTGCAGTTCTCGACTTACAACAATACATTTAGTGACCGTTTGAACTTATAACGGCTTACACTTACGACCGTTGCAACATCCCTGTGGTCACGCGATGATCAAAATTCGGATACTTGGCAACTGACTCATATTTATGACGGTCGCGGTGTCCCGAGCTCACGTGATCCCTTCTTTGGTGCGACCCCCTCCATCCACCCCCCCCTCAAATCTCTAATATGGGGATAGGGGTGCCTAGGCTACTTACCTGGGCAATTAGGATCCCGATGACAATGGCCAGCTGGTTCATGGTCCCCAAAGCCCCCCGAAGCTTGGTGGGGGCGATCTCCCCCACATACATGGGGACCAGTCCGGAGGCAAATCCTGACACAGAGTGGGAGAAGGGGGAGAGGGAATGAAGTTAACTCAACCCCACATCAACAGCCCTGCTCCTTTGAGGGTAGGTGTTGTGGCCCATCAGCGGCCTGTGCAGCTAGTAGCTGATTCCGACAGCGAGGAGGCTGGTGTGGGGCTGCGCCAGCAGCCTGTGCAGCCGGTGCTCGAGTCGGACAGTGAGGAGGCTGGAGAAGATGTGGTGCCAGAGGCGGGGATTCAGCCAGGGCCTTCAGAACCTCCCACAAGTGAAGAGGAAGAAGAGGAGGAGCCTCTTCTCGACGCACGGGCGCACAGAGCTGCCAAAAGGCCGGAGTGGCTCCTCAGGAGGAGGTCTCCTCGAGAATAAGGCTTGGGGCTAATTGGCCACTCCCTTAGCCTATTTAAGGAGGAACGCCAACTGAAGCAATTTGCAGGGAACAACTTCGTTCACTCTCCTTCGCGTCTTGATCTTAGTTCTCTGCAAATTGCTTCTGGGCTTTCTGCCAACCCTAGTAAGATTACGATTATTTATTCTTTGATAATTAACAGACTTTGTTTTAAAAAGACTGATTTAATTTAGTAAACTAAGGTTTGTACAGACTCTGTGTGTGCTGCGTTCTTTGGGGCAGAACAGTAGGGGATTTTTGCCCATCTTCTCATATTGTAGATAAGTAGGTTGGTTGTCATTCATTCATTCATTCATTCATTCATTCATTCATTCATTCATTCATTCCTTGATTGCATTGAGATACCATTCTAGTCAAGTCTGATTCGGTACAATTGAGTTGTAGCCCCATCTAAAAAGCCAGTTGGCTTACTTTGGGCCAAACACCAGGCGACGGTGAGTTCTAGTCCCGTCTTAGGCATGAAACACTGGAGGTTTTTAAGAAGAGGTTGGATAACCATTTGCCTGAAGGGGTGTAGGGTTTCCTGCCTAAGCGGGGGTGGGGGTTGGACTAGAAGACCTCCAAGGTCCCTTCCAACTCGGTTATTCTATTCTATTCTATTCAAACCCAGCTGGGTGACTTTGGGACAATCAGCAGGAGACGGGGAGTTCTAGTCCCACCTTAGGCATGAAAGCCGGCTGGGTGTCTTTGGACCAATCACTAGGAGACAGTGAGTTCTAGTTCTGCCTTAGGCATAAAAGCTGGCTGGGTGAGCCAATCACCAGGAGATGGGGAGTTCTAGTCCTGCCTTAGGCATGGAAGCCAATTGGGTGATTTTGGGCCAATCACCAGGCGACGGTGAGTTCTAGTCCCACTTTAGGCATGAAACCCAGCTGGGTGAGCCAATCACCAGGAGACAGGGAGTTCTAGTCCTGCCTTAGGCATGGAAGCCAATTGGGTAATTTTGGGCCAATCACCAGGAGACAGGGAATTCTAGTCCTGCCTTAGGCATGAAAGCTGGCTGGGTGTCTTTGGATCAATCACTAGGAGACAGTGAGTTCTAGTCCTGTTTTAGGCATGAAAGCTGGCTGTGTGCCTTTGGACTAATCACCAGGAGACAGTGAGTTCTAGTCCCACCTTAGGCATGAAAGCTGTCTGGGTGTCTTTGGACCAATCACTAGGAGACAGGGAGTTCTAGTCCTGCCTTAGGCATGGAAGCCAATTGGGTAATTTTGGGCCAATCACCAGGAGACGGGGAATTCTAGTCCCGCCTTAGGCATGAAAGCTGTCTGAGTGTTTTTGGACCAATCACTAGGAGACAGTGAGTTCTAGTCCCATTTTAGGCATGAAACCCAGCTGGGTGAGCCAATCACCAGGAGACGGGGAGTTCTAGTCGTGTCTTAGGCATGGAAGCCGGCTGGGTGACTTTGGGCCAATCACCAGGAGACAGTGAGTTCTAGTCCCACCTTAGTCATGAAAGCCGGCTGGGTGTCTTTGGACCAATCACTAGGAGACAGTGAGTTCTAGTTCCGCCTTAGGCATGAAAGCTGGCTGGGTGAGCCAATCACCAGGAGACGGGGAGTTCTAGTCCTGCCTTAGGCATGGAAGCCAATTGGGTGATTTTGGGCCAATCACCAGGAGACGGGGAATTCTAGTCCCGCCTTAGGCATGGAAGCCAATTGGGTGTCTTTGGACCAATCACTAGGAGACAGGGAGTTCTAGTTCCCCGATATATCTCCCCCTCTCTTTCTCCCGCGGTACCCAAGACACGACAGGAGGAAAACCATCCCCCTCCTTATCCTCCGCCCCCATGAAACGGTGACCCCCCCTCACCCCCCTTACCTGAGAAAGCCCCGATCACAAACCGCCCGAAGATCATCATCTCGTAGGATTTGCCGAATTTAGCCAACCCCATCAAGCCACCAGCGACAAAGGCCAGGCCGTTGTTGATGATCATGGCTCTTTTCCTGGAAGGAAAGGAGACCACACGGCATGGACAACGAAGCTTGCTCGAGGGGGTGGGGGGGGTGGACGGGAGGTCCCATCCTGCACCAAGGGGGTCCCATCAACTTTTGGGGGTCTCCTCCATGAAGGAAGAGCCTGTAGCTGCAGAGACAAACTACGTTTCCATAGCAACCTGATCAGACCGTGATCCACCCATCAATTTATCCGGGATTAAACCCGGTTTACGGGTGCTTCCCATCACTCACGTCACCACCACAACTGCAGAGCCATAGGAAACATCTCCATCTCCTCAACTTATGACAGTTCATTTAGTGACCAAAGTTAGAAAAAGAGGACTTAGGACCCTTCCTCACCCTTACGACCCGTGGCAGCTTCCCCGGGGTCACGCGACCAAAACAATCGGACCCTTGGCAATGGGGGGCCCCTGTTTATGACGGTCGCGCTGGTTTTGCGACCTTCTGACAAGCAAAGTCAACGGGGGGGGGGACGGGACAGGACGGGGGGGGGACACGCCGGATTCATTTAACGACCGCGTGACTAACCTAACCACGGCAACGGTTCAATTAACGACCGTGCCAAGAAAGGTCGTAAAATGGGGGCAAAACTGACTGAACAAACGTCTCCCCTTAGCAACAGAAACGCTGGACCTCCATGATGGTCGTTAAGTGGAGGATCCCACCTGGATTTACGACCGCAGGCGGCCTCTTGTACAGTCAAGGACCACTTGTAACGTTGCCGACTTCGGTAATTCGCGAGCGGCTCTGACTGCTTGGGCCTGGGGTCTTGGCCCTCTCTGCTCTGTAGGGCGCTCTGCCCATGCTCAGAGGACGTCCCCCTTCCTTGCTAGGGAGGAGCCCACCCTGGGAGGGAGGGAGGGAGAGAGGGAGGGCTCACCTGCCCAGCCATTCGGAGACCACGCCCACCATGAAGGAGGCGAGCATCCCGCCGAGGGAGAAGATGGAGACCGAGAGGGACCACAGGATGTTGAGCGTGGCCGGATCGATGGAGGAGCCGTTCTCCGCGCCTTGACGATGCCGCCAGGTCGCGTTGTAGTTCTGCTCGATGATCTGGGGTGGGAGGAGGGGAGGGGAGGAGAGGGGAGGGGGGCAAGCAGAATGACTTTACGGTCGCTTTGAATGCACACGAATCGGCACAGGTTGAAACGAAATCCATTCGGGTACGGTTTCTCTGGACTGTCTCTCCGTAAAAGCACCGGGGTTTACGAGGGGTTTACGAAACCAGGGATGGGACGGGATGGAACGGAATAGTGGAATGAAGAAAGAAGAATGGAATGGAATGGAATAGGATAGGATAGGATAGGATAGGATAGGATAGGATAGGATAGGATAGGATAGGATACAATACAATACAATACAATACAATACAATACAATACAATAGAACAAATAGAGAATAGAATAGAATAGAATAGAATAGAATAGAATAGAATAGAATAGAATAGAATAGAATAGAATATACGGAATGGAATGGAATGGAATAGAATATGGAATAGATGGGAAGAGGAGAGGAGAGGAGAGGAGAAGAGAAGAGAAGAGAAAAGAGAAGAGAAGAGAAGAGGAATAGAATAAGAAATAATTAGAATAGTAATAATAGAATAGAATAGAATAGAATAGAATAGAATAGAATAGAATAGAATAGACGGAATGGAATGGAATGGAATAGAATATGGAATAGATGGGAAGAGGAGAGGAGAGGAGAGGAGAGGAGAAGAGAAGAGAAGAGAGAAGAGAAGAGAAGAGAAGAGAAGAGAAGAGAAGAGGAATAGAATAAGAAATAATTAGAATAGTAATAATAGAATAGAATAGAATAGAATAGAATAGAATAGAATAGAATAGAATAGAATAGAATAAGAATAGAGCGGAGTGGAATGGAATGGAATGGAATAGAATATGGAATAGAAGGGAAGGGGAGAGGAGAGGAGAGGAGAAGAGAAGAGAAGAGGAATAGGAATAGAATAAAAAATAATTAGAATAGAATAGAATAGAAAATAAGAATAGAGTGGAGTGGAATGGAATGGAATGGAATAGAATATGGAATAGAAGGGAAGAGGAGGGGAGGGGAGAGGAGAGGAGAGGAGAGGAGAGGAGAGGAGAGGAGAAGAGAAGAGAAGAGAAGAGAAGAGAAGAGAAGAGAAGAGAAGAGAAGAGAAGAGAAGAGAAGAGAAGAGAAGAGGAATAGGAATAGGAATAGAATAAAAAATAATTAGAATAGAATAGAATAGAAAATAAGAATAGAGTGGAGTGGAATGGAATGGAATAGAATAGAATATGGAATAGAAGGGAAGAGGAGGGAGGGGAGAGGAGAGGAGAGGAGAGGAGAGGAGAGGAGAGGAGAGAAGAAGAGAAGAGAAGAGAAGAGAAGAGAAGAGAAGAGAAGAGAAGAGAAGAGGAATAGGAATAGAATAAGAAATAATTAGAATAGAATAGAATAGAAAATAAGAATAGAGTGGAGTGGAATGGAATGGAATGGAATAGAATATGGAATAGAAGGGAAGAGGAGGGGAGGGGAGAGGAGAGGAGAGGAGAAGAGAAGAGAAGAGAGAAGAGAAGAGAAGAGAAGAGAAGAGAAGAGAAGAGGAATAGAATAAGAAATAATTAGAATAGTAATAATAGAATAGAATAGAATAGAATAGAATAGAATAGAATAGAATAGAATAGAATAGAATAGAATAGAATAGAATAGAGCGGAGTGGAATGGAATGGAATGGAATAGAATATGGAATAGAAGGGAAGGGGAGAGGAGAGGAGAGAGAAGAGAAGAGAAGAGAATAGGAATAGAATAAGAAATAATTAGAATAGAATAGAATAGAAAATAAATAATAGAGTGGAGTGGAATGGAATGGAATGGAATAGAATATGGAATAGAAGGGAAGAGGAGGGGAGGGGAGAGGAGAGGAGAGGGAGGAGAGGAGAGAAGAAGAGGAGAAGAGAAGAGAAGAGAAGAGAAGAGAAGAGAAGAGAAGAGAAGAGAAGAGAAGAGAAGAGAAGAGAAGAGAAGAGAAGAGAAGAGGAATAGGAATAGGAATAGGAATAGAATAAAAAATAATTAGAATAGAATAGAATAGAAAATAAGAATAGAGTGGAGTGGAATGGAATGGAATGGAATAGAATATGGAATAGAAGGGAAGAGGAGAGGAGAGGAGAGGAGAGGAGAGAGAGAGGAGAGGAGAGGAGAGAAGAGAAGAAGAGAGAGGAGAGAAGAGAAGAGAAGAGAAGAGAAGAGAAGAGAAAGGAATAGGAATAGAATAAGAAATAATTAGAATAGAATAGAATAGCATAGCATAGCATAGCATAGCATAGAATTAACAGAATACTTCATTGTCACTTTGAATCTAATCAGCGTACATTAAAAAGAAATTTCGTTGCGTGAGGCTCTCCAAGGGCCAGCCCCTCCAATATACACTACATAAACTTGAGAAGATAAATAAATAAATCAATACAAAATTATGCATCTATCCACATATATTACATGACCCAGAGGGACGACACAGTCTACCTCGGACGTATACGTGCCCACGGCGAGAGAAACGAGTCTTGCGAGTTTACCGGATGGATGGCTCATAGGGAACACGGCTGTTACATGAATCTGGTAAAAGTCCTGCTAGAAATCCTTCGAAACCCCCTCCCAGAGGGGAGCGACAGAAACAGACCGTGAGGTGGGTGGGTGAGGTCTCCCGCAATGCTTTGAGCTCTGAGCACGGAGCGCTTATGAGCAGCATCCCGAATAACAGGGAGCGAGCTTCCTATAATCTTCTCCGCTGTCCTCACCACTCTCTGTAGGGACTTTCTATCTCAGGTGCTGCGGCCACCGAAGTTTATTAAAACGCTCCCAATTGTGGCTCTGTAAAAAGTGGCCAGGACAGAGGAAAAAGATATGTTCTCCTCATCCGACACAGGAAATGCAGATACTGGTTTGCACGCTTCCCTACGGGTGACGTGTACCTTACCTCCATTCGCTTAGCGACCGTTTCAAGTTAACAACCGGGTTGAAAAAAAAATGACTTACAACCCATCCTTATACTTCGAGGCCATCACGGTATCCCCGTGGCCACACGATCAAAATTTGGGGCCCTTGGCAACAGGTTCAGGTAGTCTTCGACTTACGACCACAATGGTGCCCCAAATTTCTGTTGCTAAGTGAG
This sequence comes from Pantherophis guttatus, assembly GCF_029531705.1. The sequence continues at coordinate 626,689 of NW_026844150.1, read as the reverse complement.
ACAGTCGTTAAGTGAGCTTTGCCCCGTTTAACGACTTTTCTGGCCACAGTCGTTAAGTGAATCCCTGCAATTGTTAAAGTCAGTCACATGTGTTGTTAAGCCCCGGGACACTTTGTCCGTCATAAATAGGAGTCAGTTGCCAAGTAAGTAGCTGAATTTTGACCCCAGGGCCACGGGGATGCTGCAACGGTCGTAAGTGTGAAAAACGGTCATAAGTCACGTTTTCCAGTGCCGTTCAAATGGTCAGTAAATGAACCATCGTAAGTCAAGGAAAATCTGTCCTTAGGATGGTTGCAGCATCATACAGTAGACGATTTTTGTGACTGTCCAGATATAATTATATCATATAATTATATTCTATTAATCATTATATAATTATAATTAATTCAATTAATCAAATCATTAATTAATCTCCGGCTCACATGATCGCTATTGGTGATCTTCCCAGACCATTCCCCACAAGTCAAAAGGGGGGGTGGAAAGCCGGATTTGCTTAACGACCATGTGACTCACTTAACAACTGAGGCGACTCGCTTAGCAACCGTGCCGAGGAAGGTTCTAAAATTGAGCACGGCTCGCTTTTTTTTCCTCTTTTAAATGGGGATTTTAAATTTGGTTTTAAATTATTGGGGTTTTAAATATGGTTCAGCCAAATTTATTTCATCGGTTTTATCTCTGTTTTAAATTTTGTATCTATAATGTTTTATTTTATGGCTGTTCACCGCCCTGAGTCCTTCGGGAGTAGGGCGGTATACAAATTTAATTAAATAAAATAAAATCATAAATAAATTAACAACTGCCCTGCTTCGCCATGAAAATTCAGGCCCCAACTTTCATTGTAAATCGAGGACTACCTGTATTGAAAGCGGGAGGAGGTGGGATGGTGGACGATGATTCGAATAAACGCCCAATTTTCAGCCCTTGATGCATTTTTCCCGCTCTTGTTTGTTTTTTTAGGGGATTGATTGGTTTATTTATTGTAGGAAACTTAGGAAATTTATGACAGTTGTGTGCTTAGGCACACAACCACAACAATCAAAGAGTTTCCTGCAGCTTTCCGTTCGTTTCCAGGAACAGCCCAAGAGTTCAATTGTCTGATATTTCCTTCTCTTTGTGTGGATTTGAGCGACTCCGTGCAAGGGGGAAGCGTTCTCCAGACAAAGACTTCACTGAAATAGGATCCAGATCAAAGCAGTCCTCGACTTACGACTGCAATGGCGCCCAAAAAACATCTGTCGCTAAGGGAGATGATTGCTAAATGAGTTTTATTTATTATTTATTATTTATATTTATATTTTATTTATTGGATTTATATACCGCCCTACTCCCGAAGGACTCAGGGCGGTGAACAGCCACAGAATAAAACACATAAATACAAAAATTTAAAATAGAATAAAAACGAATTAAATAATTTGGCTGAGACAAATTTAAAATACCCAATAAGTTAAAAACAAATTAAAATTTACATTTAAAAGGGGAAAAGATTTAGGCCAGTTTTACAAGCTTTCTTGCCACGGCTGTTAAGGGGGACTCCCTGTGGTCATTAAATCAGTCGCCCGGTTGTTAAGGGAACCTGGCTTTCCTCATTGGACTCTGTCAGAAGGTCGCAAAAGGGAATCAGGTGGGACGCTGCGACCGTCATAACGACGAGCGTCTGAATTTTCATCACGTGGATGCTCGGGTCGTCCAGTGTGAAAAAACGGTCGTAAGCCCCGGTTTTTCAGTGCCGTCGTAACTTGGAACGGTCACTAAATGAAATGTTGTAAGTCGAGGACTACCTGTACACAAGATCGGCAACTCACATTTAAAACAGTCTAGCTGGGGCTCTCACACTATGGCAGAAGCCCCACCCGGAAGCCTAAAACAAATATAATTTATGATTTAAATATAATTTATTTATATTTTTATATATATATAATTGCAAATATTGATTGATTAATTGCAAAAATTGATATAATTGCAAATGTTCAGTTGACTGTTCTATTTTTCATATTATGTAGGGCATAAATTTGGTCAACATGGTTACAGTGGCCATTTTGACTTTTTTGACCTAGTTCTCCAGGAAGGACCTTGGAAGAGCTGAAGGACTTGGTTGGAGACGGAGCTTCATGGAGGGTCAATCGGAACTGATCGCCTTAGAAGGTCAATCCATGGGAAGACCCAGCTTTCTTGGGAAGGACCAGCAGGAAGGAAGATTAGGAGGACCAGCAGTATGGAAGAAGGACTCAGTTATAGTGGTGATGGAGGCACCATTGGAAGAAGGGCCTCCTGATGTTGAGAACATCCATCAGGTTCTCAAGAGTGGACTCTTGACTTGATAGCAGATCAGTTTCTTTTGAGGGAAGCCACACAACCTTCACAGAAGTCCATAATGGTGGGAAAGGTGGAAGGGAAGAGAAGAGGACAACCACGGAAGGGTGGATGGACTGAGGTGTTGTGGTGATGGAGACACCATTGGAAAACCTGAAGATCAGATCCTGCAGGAGAACATCTTTGTGGTCAATCAGAACTTTTCAGATGGCAGAAGGTTAATCCATGGGAAGACCCAGCTGTCTTGAGAAGTCCATAAAGTTGGAAGGAAGGAGAAGAATAGGAGGACAAACAGCAAGTGGGGAGGATTCAGTTATAGTGGTGATGGAGGCAAGGTTGGAAGAGCTAAAGGATCAGATCGGGAACAGACCTTCATGGAGAACATCTAGGAGATTGTTAAAGGTTGACGCTGCCTTGATGGTCTTCATCAATCAAATTCTATTGAGGCAACCCATCCAACCTCCAGAGAAGTCCATAATGGCAGTAAAGGTAGAAGGGACCAACAACCAGCTGGAAGATGGATGGGTTGAGGTGTAGTGGTGAGGGAGACACCATTAGAAGACTTGAAGAACCAGGTTGGAGACAGATCCTGCTGGAAAACATCTCTGTGGTCAATCAGAACTGATCGGATGGCAGAACCTCACTCAAAAGGAAGACCCAGCTGTCTTGAGAAGTCCATAAAGTTGGAAGGAAGGAGGAGAAGAGAAGGACCAGCAGCAAGGGGGAAAGACTCAGTTAGAGTGGCGTTGGGGGAGCCATTGGAAGACCTGAAGGACCAGACTGGAGAGAGATCTTCATGGAGAACATCTTCTAGGAGGTTGTTAAGAGTTGACACTACCTTGATGGTCATTATCAATCAATCAATTTCTATGAAGGCAACCCATACAACCTCCAGAGAAGTCCATAAGCGTGGGAAAGGTGGAAGAGAAGAGTAGAAGAGGACAACCAGCAGGAAGGTGGATGGACTGAGGTGTAGTGGTGATGGAGAAACCATTAGAAGACCCGAAGGACCAGACTGGAGAGAGAACTTCATGGAGAACGTCCAAGAAGCTCAGTGTTCTTCAACCTTGGAGACTTTTAAGATGGGTGGACTTCGACTCCCAGAATTCCCCAACCAGCATACCTGTTTCCCATTTAATTGTCACACCATCTATCCCACTTTTAATTCATTTATTCATTTAAGCTTGTCATGGGTTATTTATTTTTTTTTTCACTTTGCTGGTCAAGGTATATTACATCTACCGCATTCCCACCGTCTATTAAGAAAGTTACTCCATCCAAAAAATGCAATGAAGGTAGTCATGGACTCCGCTGACCGACCGCCCCCCCACCCCCACCCCAGCCCCAAGCCTCAGGACACAGCTCCATCGGTTTACCTTTTGGGGGGCATTGATCACCCCGATGTTGTATCCGAATTGCAAGGATCCCAAGATGGCCGTCAGGACAGACAGGATTAAGACGGGGGTAATTTCACTCCCAGCCGCCTCCGTGCCCTGAAAAACAGAATTCCTGGTTAGGTTCGCGGAACGGAGAAACGGGGGACCCCGGCACATTTGGGGTGAATTGTCAAAAAAGCCAAGTACGTCCCTTCAATAAAAGTGGTGCTTCGCTTTTCTTTGTTTACAACATTACCCACTTTAAAGTATGGGGACTTCAACTCCCAGAATACCCCAGGCAGCAATGGCGGCTAAGGAATTCTGGGAGTTGAAGTCCAGTCAGTCATCTTTCAATGGGTTGAGGTATAGATGGATGGACTTCAACTCCCAGAATACCCCAGGCAGCAATGCCAACTGGGGAATTCTGGGAGTTGAAGTCCAGTCAGTCATCTTTCAATGGGTTGAGGTGCAGATGGATGGACTTCAACTCCCAGAATACCCCAGGCAGCAATGCTGGCTGAGGAATTCTGGGAATTGAAGTCCAGTCAATCATCTTTCAGTGTGTTGAGGTACAGATGGATGGACTTCAACTCCCAGAATTCCCCAGACAGCAATGCCGGCTGAGGAATTCTGGGAGTTGAAGTCCAGTCATCCTTCAATGGTTAAGGTACGGATGGATGGACTTCAACTCCCAGAATACCCCAGGCAGCAATGGCGGCTGAGGGATTCTGGGAATCGAAGTCCACCCATTTTAAAATGGCTACAACTCTCAGAATTTTCCCAGAATTCCCCAGCCGGCATTCAACCGACAAAGGGAGCTCCTGCTGCTTATGACAGCGCCCGAATCAAATGGTTTAACTGGCATTTTGGCACCCTCGATTAACAGAGTTTTCAAACCCGGCACCTTGAAGACGGGTAGACTTCAACGCCCATAATCCCCCCAGGCATCGCGGCTGGCTGAGGGGGGCATCCTGGGAGTCGAAGTCCACCCATCTTACTTAAAACGGCTCAGGTTTGTACCTGCTCCTACCCGCTGCTCCACCTTCTTGCAAACCAGACGGGCAGGCCGATTCGGAAACATGCAGCCACAGGCCCATAATGCACAGCCCCTCCGGCGGCAACATTCCCTCGTGCAAGACAGGGCACGCGTTCGTAGCACGGAGGATGCCCTGAGTAATTTTAAAATTCTCGATCCGTCGGCTCTTCCCCGTTTTGCGAGGTTTTTGGAATTCCTCGCGGATAAAAACATCTGGACGGAGGCCAGAGGCAGCCTAAGGAGTCCAGATATCATCCATTTCCTCCTGCAATCCTTATTTTTTTCCCCCCATTTTTTTAACTATACCCTGCATTCCACCATCACCCCCCCCTCTCTCAAAAAAATAGATTTATAGGGCAGAAGGAATGCCAACCCTCGAAAACAATGGAAGGAGGAGAATTATGATTAATTTCCGGAACGGTTGCTATCCTGCGGGAATCGGATAGAGTCCAGCTGGGCTCAGAATAGCGTGCAAAAGTCAATATTGGATTTAAGCATTTAGATTTGAACCGCGATATCGCGTCCCTCGTGGCCGGCTACGAGGAAGAGAGAGAGAAGACGGAAGAAAACGCACAACTGCGCAAAGGGTTGTTGTAAGGAAGTCAGTAAGTGGGGTGGGGTGGGGACCTCTAAAGACCCTTACAATTCTATTAATCTGTATCTCTATCATCAGAACCTCAAACAACACCCAGCTCACACCCCCCCGCCGTTTAAATCCTGGGGGAAAAGGGACTTTGCAATACACAGACACTCCTCGACTTACGACAGTTCGCTTAGTGACCATTCAGAGTCACAAAAGGGACTTGGGACTGTTATTCACACTTACGACCTTTATAGCGTTCCCCATGGTCAGGGGATCAAAATTCAGATGCTTGGCCGCTGACTCGTATTTATGACGGTCGCAGAGGCCCGGGGTCAGGCGATCCCCTTCGGACAAGCAACTGTCAAGAGGGAAGCCCGATTCGCTTCACAACTGAACAACCGGAGCGATTCGCTTAACAACGGTGGCCAAGAAAAAGGTCGTACGGTGAGGCGAACCTCACTTAACAAATGTCTCGCTTAGCAACGGAAATGCTGGGCTCAACGGTAGTCGTAAGTTGAGGACTACCTGTGATAATACGCACCGTTTGAACATCATCGGCATTGAAAAAATCCCCACCTATCAATTACAAAAGGCAGCTTTGACTTGGAAGGGCTGACATCCTGTGACCTTTGACCCCATCCACATCTGCCTCTCCAGGACTCCAGAGTTGGATAAAAAGGCCCAATCCAGTCTGAACATCTGGCTGCCTGTGTGACCGGCCACAATCGCCAAAAACATCTGGAGCACCATTGAAAACCCTCAGCATTGACAAAATCCCCGTCAGTCAATTGCAAAAGGCAGCTTTGACTCCGAACAGCTTACATCCTTACCGGAAAATCTTTTAACGCTTCCAAACAACATCTGTCTATCTTTTATCCATCGATTAAGTCCCGGGGAAGGACTTAATAAGTGGACAGAGATGTCCACTCAGCTCTGCACATCTGGCTGATTGCAACGAACCCGGTAATAACAGCTTATCAACAGCTGGATTAAAAACACCTTGGATCAGTTGCAAACTGATCCAAGGAGAGAAGCAACCTGGAATTGAGGAGAAACTTCCTAACAGTGAAGGTGAATTAACCCGCGGAACAGCTTGCCACCAGAAATCGTGGGTGCTCCATCGCTGGAGGATTTTAAGAAGAGTCTATAT
>NW_026844150.1:485234-617734 GCF_029531705.1 Pantherophis guttatus | reverse complement strand
CCCGCAAAGTGTAAAGGAACCCTTTTCTTTCGCACGAGTCCCTTCCTGGCTTACCCAGGGCGAATTTCCCCCCCCCCATAGAAAGCTTCCTGCTTGCAATGCTCTCGGCTGGGTCCAGAGTCGCACCTGGAGAAACCAGGTGAGAGTGGCAAGCAGCCCAGGTGCGCCAGGCAGGAAATCGGAGGAGATCAGCCCCTTCTATTTTAACGGCAAGGCCAAACGGACGAGAAAATCTCGCAGGTCGGGACGTGCCAACGACTCGTTCGTGGCTCCTATTCGGTTTCTCCTATTTAACAGATTAACGGAGTCGGAAGGGACCTCGTAGGTCATCCAGTCCAACCCCCTCCTCCCTCTCCCCCCTCCCCCCGGTCGGCCAAGCGGCGTTTCTGACAAATGGCAGTCCAGTCTCTTCTGGAAAGCCTCCAGGGATGAAGCTCCCACAACTTCCGAAGGCAACTTCTGTTTGTTTTCACTGTCCTTCCAAAGTTGGGACCGTTGCGCAGCTCAGGGCTCCTGACTCCCTTCTCTGAATGCTTCCTAAGCTGCGTGTCTTTCCTTATCTTCCCTCCCAAGGTCATTCTCACCTCCCGCCGAAGATCCTCCCTTCCGTTTGCATCCTGATGACAGTCCCGGCCGGGATCCCCGACCCAAATCCCCCTCCGTTCACACACAGACACACGTCCCAGAGCCCGCAATTGCCGCCTGGCACAAAGCCCGCCCGCCCACCCACCCACTCAGCCCGAATAGCCAGCATCCACGCTTTGGGGAGGGGTCCTCAAAGCAGAAGTACCTACCCTCCTCCTTCTCCCCAGCCCCATCCTCAGCAGCAGGCCAGCCGGCAAAAAAATAATAATATTCCACTTCTTAGCAACTGGCGCTGGCAACTACACAAAAGTAGTTTGCAAAGGACACACCCCATTGCCCGCCCTTTCCCTCCCTTCCCTCCCCCCCCATTTTTCTAAGGAAGGGTTGACTTCATAGGGAGGAGCAACCCTCCCCCATAGGGAGGAGTGGGGGGAGGACGAGGAAGCCACCAACAAGAGAGACACAATTGCAAAAAAGTTTGCAAATTGTGGGCCGCTTCCTCTAGGAAGCCCCTTCCCCTCTTATTTCCTCCTTGCCTTTACCGGCGGGGGTCTTTCACATGGTATTTTCATTCAATTATTTAAGTCTTACTATAATTGGGAAAGTAAAGTCTGCAAAAGTCGGTTCCCGGCAGAAACATCTCGAGTGAAATAAAACAATATTTTGCCCGAAAAGTTTTGTGTGTTGCACAGGGGGGGATTTTGCAGCCCGTCTCACATATTTGCACAAATGTCGTTTGGGCAAGCGTGCATTTGGGGGTGGGGGTGAGAGAGAGAGAGGAGGGGTGAGGGAAAGGGTTATTCTGCTGCCCGTCTCACTTAGTGGCAGAAATGTAGTTTGTGTGTATATGTGTCGAATAACAGAGTCGGAAGGGACCCTGGAGGTCTTCTAGTCCAACCCCCTGCTTAGGCAGGAAACTCTCTTGCCATTTCAGACAAATGGCTGTCCAATCTCATCTTAAAAACTTCCAGTGTTCGACATTCACAACTTCTGGAGGCAAATTGACTACCGTAAACATTGTGTGTTTTGTGTATTTTTCCTGCCTTCTGGCAGATTTGGTGGTGTTTTTTTTTTTTTTTTTTTGTTTGCCTGAAACAGAAAATTCATCTATTTGCATTAATATACTGTGTGTGTTTGTGTAGTTTTGTGCAAATGGGTGAATGTTCCTGTTTCAGGCAGGGAAGCCCCCAATATGTCAGAGGTTCTTGACAACAAGAAATACACAAATACATACACAAACCCACAAAACAGTCAAGTGTCTCTCTGGCTGGTTCGGGGTTTTCTGCCTGAAAAAACAGAAATATTGATCTCTTTGCATAAATGTCGTTTATGTGTCCGAGAGTGTGTTTGTGTGTATTTGTGTATTTGTGTGCCTGTTAGAATCTCTGGCTGGTTTGGATGTTTTCTGCCTGAAAACAGAAACATTTTAACCTGTTTGCATAAATGAAGTTTATATTGTGGGGTTTGTTGTGTGTATTTGTGTATTTTTGTGCCGGTCAGAATCTCTGGCTGGTTTTCCGGTTTTCTGCCTAAAACAGAAAAAAATCACCTCTTTGCAGGTTTTTGTGTATATTTTCGTGCCGTCAAGAGCCTCCGACATATTTGAGACTTCCTGCTTGAAACAGATAATTCACCCATTTGCATGTGTATGTGGGTGTGAGTGTGCTTGTGTGGGTATGTGCAAGTCACTTTTCCACTCCTAAAGTCTCGAAGCAGGAAATTCGACAGGGAGAGATTTTTATCCCTGTTGCATTTCTGCCTGTCTCTATGCTCCTGGGAACAGCTCCGAGAGTTGAAAAATGGGCCGCGGAGACCCCCAAAGATGGGGCGGGGTGCGGGTGGGGGGTGAGTATCCCCCCCCAGGAAATTTGCAAGTCTTCTTGCAATAGAAAGGGGCACCCAAAATATACGCCGCAATTTTGACTCCCCCCCCCCCTATTTCTCTCTTTTTTAAGAAGCCTTCCTTGCAACTCCCACGCGTGGGAAGGGGTGAGGATTTGGGGAAGGGCCAGTTGGGGGGGGTTTGTGGGGGGGAGTGAGGAATGGGACAGTCCCTTCCCCCAAATAAAGCACTCCCACGTTGCATCTTCGAGGATTTGCAGCACCGAAGTCCATATTAGGGGATAAACTGAAATCCAGGAAGCCTCTGGCAAATGTAAACAGGGGAAGAAGTTAATCTGCAGCAAAGGAGGGAGGGAGGAAGGGAGGGGAGGGGAGTTGGGGGGGTGATCCCCCCTTAATGACCTCCGTAGGGAAGGAGAGGGGCTGATTTGAAGCCCCTGGGAAGCCCAGGGAAGCGAGGCCCGCCAGCATCTGAGCCTGTGCAAGAGCGCCTTCCATGAGGACTAGTAACTTGGTCACTTGGAAGACTGGCTGCTGCTAACCTCCTTGAGGACTGGCTGCTTGGCCGATCCTTATGCCAACCAAGGAGAGCCATCGCGGCCCATAAACAGAGTTTATGGCCCTGAAAAGTTGGGAGGGAAAGCCGAGAAACCGATTTTTCTTTGCTGGGGGGTGGGGGGAGGGGGCTTGAAACTATTCTCGGTGTCTGTTTCTACGCCCCCCCGCCACCAAAAGGACCTTCGCAAACCCCCACCCCCTTGTGTGTGGTTTTCTTAACCACAAGGTTGCTTTCAAACTGAAAGCAGAGGCAGTCCTCAACTTACGACCACAATGGAGCCCAAAATTAATACCGTTAAGCGAGCCGGTGGCTAAGTGAGTTTTGCTCCCTTTTACAACTTGTCTTGCCGATGTTGTTAAGTGGGACATTGCAGCTGTCGTCGTAAACATGAGCCAGTTGCCAAGCGTCCAAAGTTTGATCACACGACCACGGGGGGGGGGGGGGGGGAATGTTACAACGGTCGTCATAAGTGTGAAAAACGGCCCTAAGTCACTTTTCTCCGTGCCATTGACTTCGAACGGTCACTAAACAAACCGTTGTAAGTGGGGGACGGCCTGTATTCGCTGCAGCTCTCCAAAGCTATAAAACCATTCGCGGGAAAATCGATTAGCCGATTTATTATCTTTTTGCTGAGTCATAAATTAAATAACTTTCCATTGTAAACATGCAGGAATAGAAGAGGGGGGGTTTTGAGAAACCCCCCCTCTTCTATTCCTGCATGTTTACAATGGAAAGTTAAACCCCCTTTCCCTGCCTGCTTGGGGGTGGGGTGGGGGGGTTAAAGATACCGGAGTCCTCAATTTACGACCACAATCGAGCCCCAAATTTCTGTTGCTAAGTGAGACGTTTGTTCCTTTTTACGACTTGGCTCTCCCAACGTTGTTAAGTGAATCACTGCAGCCGTTCAATTAGCAGCACGGTTGTTAAGTGAGTCTGGTTTCCCCACTGACTTTGCTTGTCCAGGGGTCGCAAAAGGGGATCAGTCAATTGCCGGGTGTCCGAATTTTGATCACGCGAGCGCGGGGATGCAACCGTGGTCGTAAGTGTGAAAAAGGCTCCTAAGTCCCTTTTTCCCCAATGATGGCGTAACTCCGAACAGTCACTAAATGAACCGTCATAAGTGGAGGACTAGCTGTGTTCCCAAGGAGGGAGTCCAACCTGTGTGGAATAAAATCATCCTGAAGGCTTTTCCTCCAGAGGCTGCAATGCCAGCGGGTGTGGGATTACACAATTCCTGGCCTACGTGCCCATCAAGGCATTCACGCGTGTGTCATGCATGTTATTCCAGTTGTAAAACTAACGAGCGACTAAACGGAAAAAGAAAAACGTTATCAGCTCAAACTTTTAAATTGGAAAAAAAGGAGCGGCTGGCAGAATTGTTAGGAAACTCAGGACCGTTCTTCAGGATCAAAGAAAGAAAGAAGGAAAGAAAAAAAAGAAAGAAAGAAAGAAAGAAAGAAAGAAAGAAGAAAAAGAAAGAAAAAAGGAAGATCAAAAAGAAAGAAAGAAAGAAAGAAAGAAAGAAAGAAAGAAGAAAAAGAAAGAAAAAAGGAAGATCAAGAAAGAAAGAAAGAAAGAAAGAAGAAAGAAAGAAAGAAAGAAGGAGGAAGATGTAAGGAAGAAAGGAAGAAAGAAAGAGGGGAGGGGGAGTGAGGGAGGAAGAAGGAAGAAAGAAAGAATGAGGGAAGGAAGGAAAGAAAGAAAGAAAGAAGGAAAGAAAAAAGAAAAAGAAAAAAAGGAAGAAAAAAAGGAAAAAAGGAAGAGAAAGAAAGAAAGAAAGAAGGAGGGAGGAAGATGTAAGAAAGAAAGGAAGAAAGAAAGAGGAAAGGGGGAGGGAGGGAGGAAAGGAAAAAAGAAAGAAAGAGGGAAGAAGGAAGGAAGAAAGAAGAAAGAAAAAAGTAAGAGGGAAGGAGGGAGGGAGGAAAGAAGGAAGAATAAAGAAAGAAAGAAAGCAGGGAGGAAGAGAGGAAGAAGAAAGAAAGGAAGAAGGAGGGAGGGAGAGAAAGAAAGAAACAAAAGAAACAAAAGGAAGGAAAGAAAGAAGGAACGAAGGAAAGAAGGAAGGAAGGGAGGGAGGGAGAGCGAGAAAAAGAGAGAGAGAGAGAGAAACAAAGAGAGAGAAAGAGAGTAATCAGAGGAAGAAAGAAAATGAGAAGGAGAGATGACTGGCAGAAAGAAAGAAAGAGAAAGCGAGAGAAGAAAAAAGAAAGAAGGAAGGAAAGAAAGAAAGAAAAAGAAAGCGGGAGAAGGAAAGAAGGAAAGAAAGAAAGCAAGCAAGCAAGAGAAAGCGAGAGAAGAAAAAAGAAAGAAAAAAGAAAGAAGGAAAGAAGGAAGGAAAGAAGGAAGGAAGGAAAGAAAGAAAAAAGGAAGAAAGAAAGAAAGAAAGAAAGAAGGAAAGAAAGAGTTGTTAAGCGAATCTGGTTTCCCCTTGTCGGAAGATTGCACAAGGGGAAATCACGTGACCCACTGCGACCGTCATAAATGCGAATCACCCATCAAGCATCCGAATGGAGATCCCAGGGGAAGCTGCCACGGCCAATTGGTGTGAAAAATAAATCCCGGGTCCTTTTTGTCCGGGCCGTTGGATCTTTGAACGGTTACTAAACGGACGGTTGTAGGTCGAGGACCGTCCGTGTTCCTCTAACCGCAGGGGGTCGCCCACTTTACGACCGGTGGACTTCAACTCCCAGAATTCCTGAGCCAGCGGCAGTGGCCGGCTCACTCTGGGCTCAGGGATTCTGGGAATTGAAGTCCGGGGGGGGGAGGCAGGGCTCTTCCTATTTCAGCAGTGTTAAGGCCTTGGGGGGGGGAAAGGAGGGGCTCTCTGCACATGCTCAGAGGGACATTGCCTTTTGGTGAGTCATTTGGCTTTTCCCTCTATTTTAGGCAATCTCTCAGAAGTCCCTCCCAAAGGCTGCTCAGAAACTTTCTTTCCCAAAGAATTCAAAGTATTTTTTCTTTCTCCTGGAGAGCAATCATACGTGTACACACACACACACACACAGACACACGCAAGGCCTTCCCCACCCTCCGGCCTCTCTCAAGGTCAGCCAAGGACGTGGGAGGGCTGTGCGTGTGTGCGTGTGTCATGCTCAGATAAACCCAGCAGGACCCAGCAAAAGAAACTCCTCCCCGCCCTCCTTCCCAAGAAGGCTCAACTGGGCTCTCCTGGGCCAAGGGAGGGAGGGAGGGAAGGAAGGAAGGAAAGGAAGGAAGGAAGGACAGAGAAGGAAGGAAGGGAAGAAGGAAGGAAAGGAAGAAAGGAAGGACAGAAAAGGGTGGGAGGGAGGGAAGGAAGGAAAGGAAGGAAGGAAGGACAGAGAAGGAAGGAAGGGAAGAAGGAAGGAAAGGAAGGAAGGAAGGAAGGACAGAAAAGGGTGGGAGGGAGGGAAGGAAGGAAAGAAAGAAGGACAGAGAAAGAAGGAAGGAAGGAAGGAAGGAAAGGAAGGAAGGACAGAGAAGGAAGGAAGGGAAGAAGGAAGGGAAGGAAGAAAGGAAGGACAGAAAAGGGTGGGAGGGAGGGAAGGAAGGAAAGAAAGAAGGACAGAGAAAGAAGGAAGGGAGGAAGGAAAGGAAGGAAGGAAAGAAGGAAGGACAGAGAAAGAAGGAAGGAAGGAAGGAAAGGAAGGAAGGAAAGAAGGAAGGACAGAGAAAGAAGGAAGGAAGGAAGGAAAGGAAGGAAGGAAGGAAGGACAGAGAAAGAAGGAAGGAAGGAAGGAAAGGAAGGAAGGAAAGAAGGAAGGACAGAGAAAGAAGGAAAGAAGGAAGGACAGAAAAGGGTGGGTGGGAGGGAGGGAAGGAAGGAAAGAAGGAAGGACAGAGAAAGAAGGAAGGAAGGAAGGAAAGGAAGGAAGGAAAGAAGGAAGGACAGAGAAGGAAGGAAGGAAGGACAGAAAAGGGTGCGTGGGAGGGAGGGAAGGAAGGAAAGAAGGAAGGACAGAGAAGGAAGGAAGGAAAGGAAGGAAGGAAAGAAGGAAGGGAGGACAGAAAAGGGTGGGTGGGAGGGAGGGAGGAAGGGAAGAAAGGAAGGACAGAGGGGGGAGGGAGGGAAGGAAGGAAAGAAGGAAGGACAGAAAGAAAGAAGGAAGGAAGGAAGGAAGGAAGGAAGGAAGGAAGGAAGGAAAGGAAGGACAGAAAAGGGTGGGAGGGAGGGAGGGAGGGAGGGAGGGAAGGAAGGACAGAGGAGGGAGGGAGGGAAGGAAGGGAAGAAGGAAGGACAGAGAAGGAAGGAAGGAAGGAAGGAAGGAAGGACAGAAAAGGGTGGGTGGGAGGGAGGAAGGAAGGGAAGGAAGGAAGGACAGAGGAGGGAGGAAGGGAAGGAAGGACAGAGGAGGGTGGGAGGGAGGGAAGGATGGAGAGGGAGGGAGGGAGGGAGGGAAGGATGGAGAGTAGAGAAAGGGAGGAAGGGAAGGAAGGACAGGAGGGAGGGAGGGAGAAGGAAGGAAAGAAGGAAGGAAGGATAGAGAAGGGTGGGAGGGAGGGAAGGATGGAGAGGGAGGGTGGGAGGGAGGGAGGGAAGGAAGGACAGAGAAGAGTGGGAGGGAAGGATGGAGAGGGAGGGAGGGAGGGAGGAAGGGAGGAAGGGATGGAAGGATGGATGGAGAGTAGAAGAAGGAAGGAAGAGAGGGAGAAAGGAAGTAAAAGGAAGGTTGAAAAAAAGAAAGAAAATGTATGAGAGAAGAAAGGAAGGAGGGAGGGAGGGAAGGAGGAAGGAAAATAGAAAAAGGGTGAGATAGGTTGAAAAAACATACTAGAAAAAAATGTATGAAGAAGGAAAGAAGGAAGAAAAAACACCCCCCCCCTGCAGGGCAACCTTTCCTGGCCAGTCTTGGGGGGGGGGACTTGAAACCCCTAAAGACCCATTTTTAGAAACCGACTTCACTCCAGCTCAAGGAAAAAGGTCTCCGAAGGTGACAGGAGTTATAAGCAGAGCTGGCACCCGGCCAAGCACTGAAAGTCACACGGGGACCCTGTGCAATGCACTTTTGTGCACACACGTGTGTGTGTGTGTGTGTGTGTGTGTGTGTTTGTGTGTGTAAGCTGGGAGGGTGGCAGAAATTTTTGTCCAGCCTCCTAACCCAATGTCAACACAATAGATTTCTCCCAGTGCGATGCACAAAAAACACACCCACAATCTCTGAAAAAGCTGCCCAGCAATGTTGCTTTCATTGGGGACACACTTTGCACACCCTTCACACTTCCTCCGCCATCAAACCTTTCGCTTCTCATAGATAATGCACAGCACAGCCCCAAATGCTAATCTCTATCTATCTATCTATCTAACTATAATCCATCCATCCATCATCTATTATCTCTCTCTCTATCTCTCTCTCTATCTCTAATCCATCCATCCATCCATCCATCCATCATCTATCTATCTATAATCCATCCATCATCTATCATCTATCTATCCTAATCTATCTATCTATCTCTAATCTATCTATCTATCTATCTCTAATCCATCCATCTATCATCTATTATCTATCTCTCTACCTCTCTCTCTCTCTCTCTCTCTCTCTGTATCTATCTCTAATCCATCCATCTATCCATCATCTATCAACTATCATCTATCTATAATCTATCCATCCATCATCTATTATCTCTCTCTCTCTCTATCTCTAATCCATCCAACCATCTATCTGTAATCCATCCATCCATCATCTATTATATATATCTCTCTCTATCTCTCTCTCTATCTCTAATCCATCCATCATCTATTATATCTCTCTCTAATTCATCCATCCATCCATCCATCATCTATTATATATCTCTCTAATTCATCCATCCATCCATCCATCCATCATCTATCATCTATCTATCTATCTGTAATCCATCCATCCCTCTCTCTCTCTCTAATCCATCCATCTATCATCTATCTATTTATCTCTCTCTATAATCTATCCATCCATCATCTATTATCTCTCTCTCTATCTCTAATCCATCCATCCATCCATCTATCTCTAATCCATCCATCCATCATCTATTATATATCTCTCTCTCTAATTCATCCATCCATCCATCCATCCATCATCTATCATCTATCATCTATCATCTATCTATCTATCATCTATCTATCTATCTATCTGTAATCCATCCATCCATCCCTCTCTCTCTCTAATCCATCCATCATCTATCTATTTATCTCTCTCTATAATCCATCCATCATCTATCATCTATTATCTCTGTCTCGCTCTCTAACCCATCCATCCATCCATCCATATCATCTATCTATCTGTCTGTCTGTCTGTCTATATCTTTTAATGATCCCATCATCCCTTGCGGGGGGTGGAGTCTGGACAACTGAATGGAGCTGAGTGTTTTACTGGCCGGATGCCCTTCCTGTCACCAATGCGGAGTTTTGTTCGGCAGATACATTCTCAGTGTGTCCAGAGGGAGTTTTTTGTCTTTTTTGGAAATGTTTTTATGCTGTAAGCCGCCCAACATTGTTTGATTCCCATAGGGGCAGCAAATACATTTAGAAAGAAAGAAAGAAAGAAAGAAAGAAAGAAAGAAAGAAAGAAAGAAAGAAAGAAAGAAAGAAAGAAAGAAAGAAAGAAAGAAAGAAAGAAAGATTTCAAAACAAACAAATAAATATTTCAAAATAAATAAATAAATATTTCAAAATAAATAAGTAAGTCACCCCACTTAAAGGCACCAGGTTTCAGAAACCGTCCCTTCAAAGCTAAGAAATGATGGATATAAATCAGAAAACATTAGTTACATTTTGCAATTAATGAATCACTGCAAAATGTTATTAATCTTGAATTGGCTTCCACATCTAACCGGAGTTCATCTGCAGCTACAGATAGTCCTCGACTTACGACAGTCCGTATAGTAACCGTTCAAATTAAGAACGGCACTGAAAAAAGTCACACAGGACCGTTTTTTCACACTTACGACCGTCACAGTACGGTCAAAATTCGGAATGCTTGGCAACTGACTCATATTTACGACGGTCACAGTGTCCCAGAGGTCACTACTGATCCCCTATTGCAACTTTCTCACGAGCAACGGGGAAGCCAGACTCACTTAACAACCGTGTGCACTGATTCACTTAACAACGGGGGCAAGGAAAGTCTTAAAACGGGGCAAAACTCACTTAGCAACAGACATTTGGGCCCACGCCCCACTGCGGTCGTAAGTCAAGGACTACAGCTTTTTAACAGTAACAAGAGTTGGAGGTCATCTAGTCTGACCCCCTGCTCTCGTAGGACACCTATATTATTTCTGACTTGTGGCTATCCAAGTCTCCTTCTTCTGCTTTTGGACTACAGCTCCCATCATTGTTGCTAAGCGAGGCGGTCGTTCAATGAATCGCGCCTGATTTCACCACTTTGCTAGGGGAGACCCTTGTGGGCAGGGAATTCTGGGAGTTGAAGTCCACACAGCTTAAACTTCCCAAGGTTGAGCCACATTGGTAAGGTAGTTATTTCAAAAGGACTGCCCTTGTCCTCCCCCCCCCTTATGCAGCAAAGCTGAAAATCATGACAGGTAGTCCTCAATTTACGACAAGGGAGCCCCAAATTTACGTTGCTAAGCGAAACATTCGTTTTGTCCCACTTTACGACTTTCTTTGCCACCGTTGTTAAGCGAATCGCTGCCAGTTGTGAAGCGAGTCACACGGTTGTTAAGCCAACCCGGCTCCCCCCCTTGCTCATCAGAAGGTCGCAAAAAGGGGAATCACCTGATCCCGGGACGCTTTTGACCGTCATAAATGTGAATATTTTGATCACGTCACCAGTGGGATGCTGCAACGGTCGTTAAGTGTGAAAAAAAACAGTCACGAGTCACTTTTTCCGGTGCCATTTGAACTTGGAACGGTCACTAAGTGAAGCATCATAAGTCGAGGACTGCCTGAATGGTATTTCTGTAAGAAAAATGCTCCTTTGCACCGCCAACAAGAGACACCACAAAAATGGATTAAACCCCCCCCCCACTTTAACAGGCGCCGGCTTCCTTCCTGAATTCCATGAGGTCTAGAAACCTGCCCTTTCAGATTTATCGATCCAGATATCAGCTTCTTCTACGAGAAACCCAGATTCGAGGCCTCCCTTCCCTGAAACCAGCCAAAGCTCCATCCTCACGACCTGCTCAAACTGTCCATCTGGGCTGCTTTCAAGAAGAGACCGGACCAGCTATCTCGGGGTTGGACTAGATGACCCCCAAGGTCCCACTTCCAACTCTGTTAATCTGTATCTAAATCAACTCCCTGACAGCCCATCAAGTGAGGAACAGGAGGAACAGCGGAGAGCTTTGAAACATGCCAGGGCCCGATTTCTAGCGCAAACACGTCCCTGCTCAATTTTTATTTTTATTTTTATTGTTCACATGCCAAGTCATGCCCAATACATGCTGGACGGCTGACATGTGAATTTGACGCGCGGGGGGAGGGGGAGGGGCGGGGAGTCCTGAAAAAGCCCTCTGCACGTGCTCAGAGAACCTCCGAGGGAGGAGCAGCCCCGCCCTCGCACAAGGCACGGGGGGAAAAAACGAAAGAAGACTCCGTCCCCAGAGCCATTTGCAAGAGAGCGCCCGCGGGCGCCCAGGCGCTCCGAAAGGCTTTCCCAAGCGCTCCGCTCTCGCGGAGAAAATTGGGGTGGGGGGTCTTTTTGACCTGTTAGTCTCCCGCTCGCCCCCTCCCACTCCCCCACGCTCCAAATCACCTTCATCGCCTCCTCCTCCTCCTCCTCCTCTTCCTCTTCTCTTCGGATCTGCTGGAAGCCGGCTGGCATCTTTCTGGCAGGGTGGTGGGGGGTCTTTTGAGGCTGGGGTCGCGGCCGTTGAGTTTAATCCCAAGGCTGGAGGGGCAGTCACAAAGGGTCCCGGGGAAGGGGGCTGCCCTCGAGGCCAGGAAGCGCTTGGAAAGAAGCAGCGAGCGGGGTGTCCCGCGCCCGGCTGGCGACTCCCGGGCTCTGGCCAGGGCCGGCCAGGGTACCCAGCTGCCCCCTCCCTCGGCCGCTCATTGGTCCCGCCCCCCGGGGGGAGGGGGCAGAGCTTGGAGTTGGGGGGGCGAGGGACGCGGGGGCGGCGAGAGACCCCCCTCTCTTGGGTAGTTGGTACTGCGCGGCTTTCCTGGGGCGATCCTAATCAATCATTAAGATAATAATTACTGTGATTGCGGACAACTCCGCGTTCTGCACCTCGCCCACCACCCTCCGGGTTCTCTGGAGTTTCTCGCCATCTCTGAGCCTTTTCTTTCCACTCACAACAACCCGGCCAGGTAGGACAAGTTTCCACAGGTGGATCGGGTCGCGATTAGGGAACCAGTCCGAGAAGGGGCTGCGGGGAGGGGAGGGATACGTACGGGATATCGACTTCCAGGAGAGAGATGGATGGATAGGTAGGTAGGTAGGTAGATGATAGATAGATAGACAGACAGATAGATAGAGGTAGGTAGGTAGGTAGGTAGGTAGATAGTAGGATAGATAGATAGATAGATAGATAGATAGATAGATAGATAGATAGATAGATAGATGATAGATAGATAGATAGATAGATAGATAGATAGATAGATAGATAGATAGAGGTACGTAGATAGATAGATAGATGATAGATAGATGATAGATAGATAGATAGATAGATAGATAGATAGATAGATAGATAGATAGATAGATGATAGATAGATAGATGGTAGGTAGGTAGGTAGGTAGGTAGATAGAGATAGATAGATAGATAGATAGATGATAGATAGATAGATAGATAGATAGATAGATAGATAGATAGATAGATAGATAGATAGATGATAGATAGATAGATAGATGGTAGGTAGGTAGGTAGGTAGGTAGGTAGATAGAGATAGATAGATAGATAGATAGATAGATAGATAGATAGATAGATAGATGATAGATAGATAGATAGATAGATAGATAGATAGATAGATAGATAGATAGATAGATAGATGTAGGTAGGTAGGTAGGTAGGTAGGTAGATAGATGATAGATAGATAGATAGATAGATAGATAGATAGATAGATAGATAGATAGATAGATAGAGGTAGGTAGATAGATAGATAGATAGATAGATAGATAGATAGATAGATAGATAGATAGATAGATGATGGATGGATGGATTGATTGATTGATTAGGATAGATGATAGATAGAAGATGGATGGATAGACTGACAGACAGATATATGTAGGTAGGTAGGTAGGGAGAGAGAGAGAGAGAGAGAGAGAGAGAAGATGGATGGATGGATGGATGTATTAGGATAGATAGATGATAGATAGATGATAAAAGATGGATGGATAGACTGACAGACAGATATATGTAGGTAGGTAGAGAGAGAGAGAGAGAGAAGATGGATGGATGGATGGATTGATTGATTGATTAGGATAGATAGATGATAGATAGATGATAGAAGATGGATAGACAGGTGTAGGTAGGTAGGTAGGTAGAAGTGGATGGATGAATGGGTGGATGGATGGAGATAGATGATAGATACATAGATAGATACAATGATACATAGATAGATACATGGATAGAGATAGATACAGATGATAGAAATAGATGATAGAGCCAAAGACAGATAAAATAAATCATGGAGAAACTAGCGAATAATAAATGTAATGAATAACTAAACAAACAACAAAGAAAGAAGAAAGAAAGAAGAAAGAAGACTAATCGATAAAAAATGTTCAAGAATGAATGACTGAAGAAGAAATAAAGAAGAAATAAACAAACAACGAATAAGTAAACAACGTCTAATCAATCAAATAGCCAATCCATCAATAATAACCTAAAGTAACAAACAAAGAATGGGTAAACCAAAAAAGAAAGACAGAACAAAGAAAGCCAAGGAATAAGAAAAATGGATAAAGAATGAACAAATGAATAATACAGGGGAAAAAAAGAATAACTAAGAGAAGAATGAAGAAGGAAATAATGATGAACAAACCAACCAACACATTGGAATATAATTGCAGAGTTTAAGGTAGCATTGTTGGGATGCCCCCCCTGGCCCCCACCCCAAATCTACCTGGCACGCCCCCTCCCCAAAGTTTCCCCCTTCTCTGTCCACATTTTATTTAATACCCCCAGGGGGGAAAAAAAGCAGGCAGGTGGAAAAAATCCATTTTAATCCCTTTTCTCTTTCTCCCCCCCCCCCCAAAAAAACCCCTTCTCTTCCTCCTCTTCTTACCCCCCCCAATGAAACCCAGCCAGAGGCCTATCGACTCGTGGGGAGGGGGGGCAGTTCAGGCAACTCTCTTGCCCCTAACCGGGGTCAAGAAACCGTCCCCCGACCCTTAAAAATCCATGGGACGGCCCCCTTCACGCAACAGCTGAAGCCCGATGATTGAGCTGCCCAAGGGAAGGCGGGCAGGGGCATGGCGGGGACCCAGCCAGTCTGACTTTGGGAGGGGGGGGCCAAGACGTGCCAATCCTCGCACTGTGGTCACGGGATGGCACAGCTGCCGGCAGGCTTTGGGAAGGGGGGGCAGAGGGGGTCCGTAACTTGAGCCCTGAGCTAGAAAGGGAAGGGGAGGGGAGGGAGGTCATGCTATTCCCTTCCCCTCCTTGAACAGGTCTTGTGTTTGGTTCCTCTTGGGAGGGGGGCATTTAGAGAAAGACCCCCACCCCCCCATGCATGTGCCCTTCAGATCTCTCCCCCCCACTCCTCTCCGCAGGGAAGCCAGGGCGCCAAGGCTGGCTCCGAAAATAACCTCCTGGCAGAACCAACTGGAGTGAGAGTCCTGGCTTTAGCCTAAATTGAGTGGGTGGGGAGCAGGTGCTTAAGGGGGGGGGCAGAGTGAGCTTCATCTGGAAGGGAAGAAAAGTCCCCCCCCCGCCAATCCCCAAATCCTGGCCAGCTTGGACCGTTGTTGTTTTTTTCCAGCTATTTAGGGAAGGGAAAGCATTCGTTTGGTGGCTCTAATGTGAGAAACAGAGGAGCGGGTCTTAAGTCTGGTGAGGAAGCTCAGAGGTCATCTAGTCCAGCCCCCTGTTCTGATGTGTTAAAAGCATCTAGGAGAGATGAAATATAGAATGGAATGGAATAGAAAGAGGAGAGGAGAAGAGGAATAGAATAGAATAGAATAGAATAGAATAGAATAGAATAGAATAGAATAGAATATAGAATTGAATTGAATTGAATTGAATTGAATTGAATTAAATATAGAAGAGAAGAGAAAGAAGAGGAGAAGAAGTATAGAATAGAACATAGAAGAGAAAAGAAAAAAGAAGAGCAATAGAATAGAAAACAATAGAATAATAGAATTCAGAATTAGAATTGAACAGAACAGAACAGAACAGAATAGAATAGAATAGAATAGAATAGAATAGAACAGAACAGAATAGAACAGAACAGAATAGAATAGAATAGAATAGAATAGAATAGAATAGAATAAAGTAGATACAGTAGATAGAATGGAATGGAAGGAATAGAAAGAAGGGAAGAGGAGAAAAGGAAGAAATAATATAATAGAATAGAATAGAATAGAATTAAATTAAATATAGAATAGAAGAGAAAGAAGAGAAGAGAAGAAGTATAAAATAGAAGAATAGAATAGAATAGAAGTATAGAATAGAAAATAGAATAGAATAGAATAAGGAATAAAATAGACTAGCGTAGAGTAGAGTAGAGGAGAGGAGAGGAGAGGAGAAGAGAAGAGAAGAGAAGAGAAGAGACGAAAATTCTTTATTGGCCAAGAGTGATTGGACACACAAGGAATTTGTCTCCGGTGCGCACGCTCTCAGTGTACATAAAAGCTGTAACTGATCAATCATGATCATAGTCATCATAAATACATATTAAATAAATATTCCTTTGATGGAATATCTCCCTTTCAGGAGTCAAACGGTTCATGAAATTTTGGGCTCTGTCCTGGTCGTAAGTCGAAGACTCCCTCTATCCAACAATTCTCTTGATAGCGGAAGCCTCCGGGGTCTCTTCTGCAGGCTAAACCCATTCAGATCTCCTCATAACGTCCGGTGGGGACCAACCGACCTCTCCCCATTTTGGCAGCCCCTCTCTGAACTCCCAGGAAATCCTTGACTTACGACCACAGTGGAGGCCAGACATCCCGGCGGTTGTTAAGCGAGTCACAACCCGGGTTTTACGATCTTCGTTGCTCGTTAAGCAAAATCACTGCGGTTGTTATGCGAAGCACGCGGGTCATTAAGCGAATCCGTCTTCCCCCTCGGACTTTGCTTGCTGACCCCTGGGGAGGGGGGAGTGCGTGTCTGCCACCGTCGTAAAAAAAAAACCTAAGCCCCAATTCAGATCATGTGACCGCGGGGAATGTTGCGACGGTCGTAAGGGCGAGGAGTTTGGCCGTAAGCCGCTTTCCTCAATGCCGCTGTCCCTTCCAGCGGTCGCTAAGCGAACGGTCGTAAACCGAGGACCGCCTGGATTGATTTCTCCACACGCACACCCCCGCCCCCCGTCCCCCAGATTTTACGCGGCCGATTTTTCCTGCACCTCAAAATAGCCTTTTTAGCCGCTGCGTCCCGTGCTGGGCTGGGCAAGGACGGAGGGACCCTTCGCTCGTGTCCGAGGGCTGGGCCAGCTTTCCCCCCCCCTCCAGACCCCCCATCCTGGATCTGCCCTTTCGTTTGATTCGGGGTGGGTGGGTGGGAGGGCGGAATGACACCCTTGTGCTCAGCTCGCTTCGTTTCGGCTTTAATCCCGGTTAGGCCTCTCGGAGTCTCTGGTTTCTCAGCTGTTAGTCATGCCCAGCGCCTCCCCGGGGGATCATCTGTGGGACTGGTCATCCTCGGCCAGGCGGTTGCAGGAAGCATCTTTATTAATGGAATTGTCTGCCTGTCTGCCTGTCTGTCTGTCTGTCTATCTATCTCTATCTCTATCTCTGTCTCTCTGTCTATCAATCAGTCAGTCTATCTATCTATCTATCTATCTATCTATCTATCCATCCATCCATCTTCTCTCTATCTATCTATCTATCCATCCATCCATCTTCTATCTATCTATCTATCTATCCATCCATTCATGTTCTATCTATCTATCTATCTATCTATCTATCTATCTATCCATCCATCCATCTTCTATCTATCTATCTATCTATCTATCTATCTATCTATCTATCTATCCATCCATCCATCCATCTTCTATCTATCTATCTATCTATCCATCCATTCATGTTCTATCTATTTATCTATCTATCTATCTATCTATCCATCCATCCATCTTCTATCTATCTATCTATCTATCTATCTATCTATCTATCTATCCATCCATTCATGTTCTATCTACCTATCTATCTATCTATCTATCTATCATCTATCTATCATCTATCTATTATCTATTATCTCTCCATCTATGATCTGTCTGTCTCTATCTACCTATCATCCATTCATCCATCCATCCATCTTCTATCTATCTATCTATCTATCTATCTATCTATCTATCTATCTATCTATCCATCTATCCATCCATGTTCTATCTATCTATCTATCTATCTATCTATCTATCATCTATCTATCATCTATCTATTATCTATTATCTCTCCATCTATGATCTGTCTGTCTCTATCTACCTATCATCCATCCATCCATCATCCATCTATCTATCTATCTATCTATCTATCTATCTATCTATCTATCCATCCATGTTCTTTCTATCTATCTATCTATCTATCTATCTATCTATCTATCTATCTATCTATCATCTATCTATCATCTATCTATCATCTATCTATTATCTATTATCTCTCCATCTATGATCTGTCTGTCTCTATCTACCTATCATCCATCCATCCATCCATCCATCCATCCATCCATCCATCTATCTATCTATCTATCTATCTATCTATCTATCTATCTATCATCCATCCATCAATCCGTTCATCCTCCATTCATTCTCTCTCTCTCTCTCTCTCTCTCTCTCTCTCTCTCTCTCTCTCTCTCTCTCTGTTAGATTTTTATTCCGCCCTTATTATTTTTTAAGTAACTCAAACTGCCAAACGTACCTAATGCTCCTTATCCCTCTTATTTTCCCTACAACAACCCTGTGAGGTGGATTGGCTTTCGTGCCTAAGGCGGGACTAGAACTCACCAACACCTGGTGATTGGCCCAAAGTCACACCCCCCCAACCCGGCTTTCTTTTCTTTTCGCCCTTCCCAGGCTCCAGAGGCTTTCTAGGAGCCTGGGGAGGGCAAATACAGCCTTCCCCACCCCCCGAGGCCTTCCGGAGGCCGGAAATGACCCATTTTCTGACTTCCGGTGGGCCCAGAAAACCCGTTTTTCGCCCTTCCCAGGCTCCAGAGCCTTTCTAGGAACCTGGGGAGGGCAAATACGGCCTTCCGAGGCCTCCAGAGGCCGGAAATGGCCCATTTTCTGACTTCCAGTGGGCCCAGAAGGCCTGTTTTTCGCCCTTCCCAGGCTCCAGAGCCTTTCTAGGAACCTGGGGAGGGCAAATACGGCCTTCCAAGGCCCTCCAGAGGCCGGAAATGGCCCATTTTCTGACTTCCGGTGGGCCCAGAAGGCCTGTTTTTCGCCCTTCCCAGGCTCCAGAGCCTTTCTAGGAACCTGGGGAGGGCAAATACGGCCTTCCCCACCACCCCCGAGGCCCTCCGGAGGCCGGAAACAGCCTGTTTCCCGACTTCTGGAGGGACCGGAAGGCCCGAAAATCATCTGGCCAGCGCATGTATGCGCACTGGAGCTGATGTGCCCACAGATATGGCTCCGCGTGCCACGTGTGGCATAGGTTCGCCATCACGGCAGTAGAGCCTCCTGGCCGGGAGTAGTTTATCTTCACAGTTCTTGCCTCAGGAAAGCAAAATAAATTCCCATTCCCCCCCCCTTCCTCCTGTAGGGGTGAGGACAAGCACGTTTGAAAATGCCACCTTTCGAGCCAAAAAAACCTGCCGATTGGCAGGTGTGCCATGCAGATGCCCGCCAGTCTTCCCGGAACCCCGCGAAACATCGTGCCAGCGCACGAAACACGATCTGAAGCACATGAGGCACATGGAGCTGGCGCCGTATTTTTAGATGCAGACACGTCCAGCAAATGTCAAACATTCGGCTGCCGAATTAAAGGGGCAGGGGCTACGGGAATTAAGGCAGCCCACCCAACCCCATTTGGCTATTCACCTGAGGAACACCACTGCCAGGTAAGGGAGGGGCTCCACTCTCCTGTGTCCCCCCCCCAGTTTGGAAGGCACAGGTAATCCTCAACTTACGACCGCACTGGAGCCCAAAATTTCTGTTGCTAAACGAAAGAGCTGTCAAGTGAGTTTTCCCCTGTTTGACGACCGTTTCTTGCCACCGTTGTTAAGCGAATCACTGCAGGTGTTAAGGGAGTCACACGGTCGTTAAGCGAATCTGGATTCCCCGTGGACTTGGCTCGTCAGAAAGGGGATGGCGCCTGGACCCTGGGACACTGCAACCGTCATAAGTACGAGTCCGTGGCCAAGCGTCTGAATTTGGAAGATGTGACCCACAACTGTCGTAAGTGTGAAAAACGGCCCTAGGTCACCATTTTTCAGTGCCTTGTAACTTGGAATGGTCACTAAATGAATAAATAAATAACTGAAAGTGACTCTGCACTGCATACAAAGATAGAATGCAGGTGGAAGGGACCTTGGAGGTCATCTAGTCCGGCCCCCTGCTCAAGCACGAGAACCTATACGATTTCAGAGGAAACAACCTAACCCTTCAAGCATCTCCATTTAAAGAATTTGCAGATCAGCATGTTGCAAATCCTCTAATTCGTTTTTTTGAAAATTAAGGCCACTTTACTTTTGTTAAAAAGTGGAATTATGGATAAAATTCCGCTCTACGGCTTTGAAAAGAGGCCAGCAAAATAGAGAATTGCCTTCGAATAAAACTAGTTGAAATTGTTCAGGGTTACGGGGATGATTTATTAAATTTATATGCTGCTTTCTCTCCTGCAAAGTAATTCTGGCAATATACTAAAAACAGAGAGCCAGCCACGCAGGCTGGGGAATTCTGGGAGTTGAAGTCCGCCTGTTCTTTAAACTTGCTAAGTTTACCTTATATTTAAAAAAAAAATTGTATCCTCTGTCTAATAAAATTCCAATTTATTCCAGTAGTTAGCTAGATTCTCACAGGGATACTACAAAACCCCTGGATATTTGCAATCCAGATGTGCAAAACATTATTCTCATTAATATTAGAAAGGGAAGTTTTGAGAATGTTTGTAAATACAAATTTACAATTGTGACGAGCCTGACATCTAGAGGCCAAGGGAGAAATTACACCTCTGAATCCACAGCTAAAAATCCAGCCCAGGTTTTCTCTGAAGCTAGCTCACTCTCTCTAGCTAGGCTTTTAGTGAGGGGTTCACTAGGAAAACCTGGACTGGATTTTCCCACATGCCTCCATCTGCCA
The DNA here is from genome assembly GCF_029531705.1 of Pantherophis guttatus. The sequence goes on along the minus strand of NW_026844150.1, from coordinate 597,440 downwards.
TCCCGGGACGGATTGGAAGCAGAAGCATATTATTATTATTATTTCTGTAAACCATGATAGTTTATCATGGGCTGAGACCTCAGGGAAGGATTAGGGTTAGGTTAGAGTTATACCTTGAGGGGTCATCTAGTCCAGCCCCTTGCTCAAGCAGGAGAACCTAGTCTGAGAAATATGATCAAGGAAGGAAAAATAGAATAAATATTAATAGTCCTTGACTTATGACAGTAATGGATCGCTGTTGTGATGGTCGTATAGCAAGACACCCATGTGGCCGACCTGATTTTTTGCACTTGTTGTTAAGTGAATGCTGTGGCCATTAGGCAAGTTCACCAAGGGCCATTTTTCCCCCCAAAAAAGGAAATAAACACTGGTTTTAGACAAAAATATAAATCACAGATACACAGCCAGGTGAGGGAGGGGCTCCACTCTCCTGCGTCACCCCCTCCGTCTGGAAAATACAGGTAATCCTTGACTTGGGACCACAATTGGGCCCCACATTTATGTTAAGTGAGACATTTGTTATTAAATGAGTTTTGCTCCATTTTACAACCACTCTTGACACAGTTGTTAAGTGAATCACTGCAGTGGTTAGCAACCTGGTCGTTAAGTGAATCCGGCTTCCCCGTCGACTTTGCTTGTCGAAAGGTCGCAAAAAGAGGATCTACCTGACCCTGGGATGCTGGGACCATCATAAATATGAATCATGTGGCCACAGGATTGGGGCAGCCATTGGAAGTCAGAAGTAAGTTGTATCTCAGGGGGCAAACTCTGTCGTAGCTTTGAACAGTCATCAAGTGATTCGTCGTAAGTTGAGGACTTCCTATCATTGCAACCCTATGCAAACCTTTCTTTTAAAGAGGCTCACTTTGCCTTAGTCCTCGATTTATGGCTACAATTGAGCCCCAAATTTCCCTTGCTAAGCGAGACGTGTCTTAAGTGAGCTTTGTCCCATTTTACGACCTTCCTTGCCACCATTGTTAAGCGAATCACTGCAGTGATTAAGTTAGTGAGACGGTCGTTAAGTGAATCTGTTTCCCCCATGGAATTTCTGGACAGAAGGTTGCAAAACAGGATCACGGGACACTCAAACCCCCCCCCTCCGGGATGCTGGGACCGTCATAAATACGAGTCAGTTGGCAAGCGTCTTGAATTTTGATCACATGACCAGGGGGGGGTGCTGCAATGGTCATAAGTGTGAAAAAAAGGTCACAAGTCTTTTTTTTTTGGTGCTGTTCAAATGGTCACTAAACAAACTATTGTTAGTTGCAAACTTCCTGTGTCTCTCTTGAATTTTGTGTATTTCTCACATCTAGCCTGCAAATCTACCTGTCTCCACTAGGGGGCAGGAAAGAGAGATGGGCAAACCCCAAACTGTTGGCGCCACCTAATGCTGATCGGGAGATTTGCAGCCTGAATCTGGGCACCCCAACTACAGGTATCTAATCCTCTTGGGCTTTGTGTATGTCTCACACATAGCCCGCATAACTCCCCATCTCCACTAGGGGGCAGGAAAGACAGACAGGCAAACCTAAACTCTTGCTGCCACCTAGTGGCGATCGGGAACTTGGCAGCCCGAATCTGATCACCCCCAACTATCTAACTCTCTTGGCCTTTGTATAGTTCTCACATCCAGCCTGTAAATCTCTCCATCTCCACTAGGGGGCAGGAAAGAGAGATGGGCAAACCCAAAGACTTGGCGCCACCTATTGGTGATCGGGAGGTTTACAGCCCAGATCTGGTCACTCCAAATATCTTTTGGGTTTTGTGTATTTTTCATACCCAGCCTGCATAACTTCCCCATCTCCACTAGGGGGCAGGAAAGAGAGATGAACAAACCTAAACCCTTGCTGCCCCCTAGTGGCCATCTGGATGTTTGCAGCCCAAATCCGGTTACCCCAACGGTCTCATTCTCTTGCTCTTTGGGTACTTCTCACCCCCAAGGAGAAAACTCTTGTCCTGTGACGGAATCAGCGGCGGTGATATTTTTTCTCCCGACTTCCTAATGACTGTCAATCACGAGGAACCCAGGGCCCTGCCTGTCATCGTCTCGGTTTCACTGTCGGGAGGAAACCGCAAGTGGCCATAAAAGTGAGTTTTGATGAGGGCCAGGCGGAGTGGGGAGGGTGAGGTCGGCCTCGCCTCCGTCTGGGATGAGCCGTGAGGAAGGGTGGAGCAGGAAGACACCTCCATATTTGGCCTTCTCCTCCACCGCTGCAGAGGCCGGAGAGAGATCGAAACTGGGCTCCCATTGGGCAGGAAGACCTGGCCCAGTCACTCTCTCTCTCTTTTCTCTCTCTCTCTTTTTTTCTCTCTCTTTCTCTCTCTCTCTCACTCTTCTTTCTTTCTCTCTCTCTTTCTCATCTCTGTCTTTCAATCTATCAATCATTTCTCTCTCTTTCACTCTCTCTCTTCTCTCTCCCTCTCTCTTTTTCTTTCTTTCTCTCTCTCTTCTCTCTCTCTTTTTCTCTTTCTTTCTCTCTCTCTCTCTCTTTCTCATCTCTGTCTTTCAATCTATCAATCATCTCTCTCTCCCTCCCTCTGTCTTTCATTCCATCCCTCATCTCTTCCTCCCTTCTTCCCCATCTCTTTCTTTCTCTCTCTCCCTCCCCTCTCTCCCTATCTCTGTTTTTCAATCCATCCATCCCTCATCTCTCTCTCCCTCCCTCCCTCCCTCTTTCTTTCTCTCTCCCTCCCTCTCTTTCTTCCTCCCTCCCTCCCTCTCTTTCTTTCTCTCTCTCCCTCCCCTCTCTCCCTCTCTATCTCTGTCTTTCAATCCATCCATCATCTCTCTCTCCCTCCCTTCCTCCCTCTTTCTTTCTCTCTCCCTCCCTCTCCTCTCCCTCCCCCTCCCTCTCTGTCTATGTCTTTCAATCCATCCATCATCTCTCTCCCTCCCTTCTTCCCTCTCCCTCCCTCCCTTTCTCTCTCTCTCCCTCTCTATCTGTCTTTCCATCCATCCATCCATCTCTCCCTTCTTCTCTTTCTCTCTCTCCTCTCTCCCTCTCTATCTCTATGTCTTTCAATCCATCCATCTCTCTCCCCTCCCTCCCTCCCTCCTTTCTTTCTTTCTTTCTCTCTCCCTCCCTCTTCTCTCCCTCCCCTCCCTCTCTATCTGTTTTTCAATCCATCCATCATTTCTCCCCCCTCCCTTTCTCTCCCTCCCTCTCTGTCTTTCAGTCCATCCATCCATCCATCTCTCTCTTCTCTTTCTCTCTCTCGCTCCCTCTCCTCTCTCCCTCTCTATCTCTATGTCTTTCAATCCATCCATCATCTCTCTCTCTCCCTCCCTTCCTCCCTCTTTCTTTCTCATCTGTCTGTCTTTCAATCAATCAAACCTCTCTCTCTCTCTCACTCACACACTGCCACCACCTGCCAATCACAAACTCAATCAAAACACTCCACGAAACCCATAAGGCACGTACCGACTGACCCCGAAGCCAGAAGCTGACTCCTGCAGGCCTGAACTCCCTTGGAGGAACCCTCTGCACCAGAGCAACTCTGAGCATACGCAGAGTGAACCCCCTTCTCTGGCTGGGTTCTCTGACTTAACAACAGTTCATTTAGCGACCATTCAAAGTTACAATGGCACTGAGAAAGAACGACTTAAGGACCATTTTTCACACTTACGACCGTTAACCGCATCTCCGTGATCACGTGATCCAAATTTTGGCCGCTTGGCCGCTGACTCGTATTTACGACAATGCCCTTTTGCGATGAGCAAAGTCAACGGGGAAGCCAGATTTCGCTTAATGACCGTGTGACTCACTTAACAACAGCAGCGATTCGTTTTAACACCCGTGGCAACAAAGGTCGTAAAACGGGTTAAAAGCTCACTTAGCAACTCTCTCGGGTTAGCAACGGAAATTTCGAGGTCGGTTTTGGTTGTAAGTCGAGGACTCCCTGTGCTGTTCCATGTAGACTGCTTCGGAATACGGAGGCTCTATTTGGCTTTAAGTAAAGCCGTAAATCAGCCTCGATTAATCCCCTTGAGCTGTAAAACAGGTACTCACACCTTGTTCTCAGGTACTTGGCAAAAAAGAAAAGGACTCCGGAGTCAGTGATTCATTCATTCTTCGAAATCTGAACTCGTCACCCCGAAGAAACCGGGCGCCCTTCCCACATGTTCAGACGCAATTCTGCAGGGCCCATAAACATTTCTCAGAAATATATTTAGCTCAGGTGGAGATCCAAAGTAATAAAAACAAACCATCTTCGTTAACCAAAACAAACAAACAAACATGGTAATATTTCATTTTTACTTTCAGTTCTGAGTTGGCTTAAAGCTTGCCTTGTAAAAGGTCCAAAACTCCAAATATTCTCCGTACAGGTGATTCGTTTAGTGACCGTGTGAATGGCACTCAAAAAAACAGCCGTTTTCCACACCATTATTAAAGCATCCTCGTGGTCAAAATTGGGACATTTGACAACTGATTCATATTTATGACGATTGCAGTGTCCCGGGGGATCACGTGGTCTCCTTTTGCGACGAGCAAAAGTCGACGGGGAAGCCGGATTCGCTTAACAACCGGGTTACTCCTTTAACAACTGCAGCCATTCGTTTAACACCTGGGTCCAGAAACGTCACAAAATGGGGCCAAACTCACTTTACAACTATTTTACTTAGCAAAAGAGATTTGGGGCGGGGGGCATCATTTGTGGTCGTAAGCCGAGGACGACCTGTCCGTCTTTCAAGGGAAGACGGGAGGAGAAACGGGGGTCTTTGAGTTTTGCAATAATCTCTGTTTTAAAAACAACGCAACCAGTCCCACCCCCACCCCCAAATTTTGATATTAAAACGCTTAAAAAGGTTGAAAGCAGATCCTTTCGGGAAGAAATTATTATATTAATTTATAATATGGCTCCTCCGTTATTAGTTTTATTGTTTTTATAGGAGGTTTTATATGCTGTAAGCCGCTTTGAGTCGCCATGTGCAAAAACAGGCAGCTGTATAAACCCCCTAAATTCCCTTAAATAAATAAAATGACCAATCGAGCTTGCAACATTTGGCTTCACCATCAGAGGGCAGCAAAGGTTCAGTGTTTTTTCATTGTCTCTTTGCTGCCCTCGTGTGGAAGTCGCCATTTTTGCATCTCAAATCTCGCAGCCCTAAGGTGAAATGTGGTTGGTTCATTTGTTGCTCGGACAAAACACTTTGAATTGAGGTCAGCCAATCACATCTGAATTTGGCCTCCCCTTCTCCGCCCTGCTGGCTAGGGAACCCTGGGAGTTGAAGTTTAGTTACCTGGCAAGCGCCTGGATGGGGGGAAGTCAGTGTGACCTGCATGTTGTGAGAATCCAGTCGGTGTGATTGGTTTACGGTAGAAAAGGGTTTGTGTTGTGTGAGCCCCTTGGCTCATTCCGGCAAAGCAGAACCTGGTTAACCATATGATGGTCAGAAATCCTGGTGCTTTTGTGTTTCCCACACTGGGCACTCAGGAAACCACGGTTGACACAACTCGGCTCGATAATTTATTGATTATCTGTCATCAAGTTGTTTTTTGACTCTTAGTAACTGCATAGATAGACGTCTACTATGAGAATCTCTGGCCCTAATTTGTTATTCAGGTCAGACAAGGATGTCCCTATTGCCGTTGTAACTGAGTCTGTGAGGAAGGAGGGAAGGAAGGAAGGAGGGAGGGAGGGAGGGAAAGAGAGGAAGGGAATGGAGAAAGGAAAGAAGGCAAAGGATGGAAGGAAAGAAGGAAGGAAGGAAGGAAAGAGAAGAGAAGGAAAGAAAGGAGAAAGAAAAAGGAAGGAAGGAAAAAAGAAGAAAGGGAATGGAGGAAGGGAAGGAAGACAAAGGAGGGGAGGAAGGAAGGAAGGGAGAGAAGGAAAGGAATGAGAGAAAAAGTAGGAAGGAAAGAAGGAAAGAAAGAAAAAAGGAAGAAAGGGAATGGAAGAAGGGAAGGAAGGCAAAGGAGGGGAGGAAAGAAAGAAGGGAGAGAAGGAAAGAAATGAGAGAAAAAGAAGGAAGGAAAGAAGGAAAGAAAGAAAAAGGAAGGAAGGGAATGGAGGAAGAGAAGGAAGGCAAAGGAGGGGAGGAAAGAAGGAAGGGAGAAAAGGAAAGAAATGAGAGAAAAAGAAGGAAGGAAAGAAGGAAAGAAAGAAAAAGGAGGGAGGGAGGGAGAGAAGGGAAGGAAGGAAGGAAGGGAGAGAAGGAAAGGAATGAGAGAAAAAGTAGGAAGGAAAGAAGGAAAGAAAGAAAAAAGGAAGAAAGGGAATGGAGGAAGGGAAGGAAGGCAAAGGAGGGGAGGAAAGAAAGAAGGGAGAGAAGGAAAGAAATGAGAGAAAAAGAAGGAAGGAAAGAAGGAAAGAAAGAAAAAGGAAGGGAGGGAGGGAGAGAAGGGAAGGAAGGAAGGAAGGGAGAAAAGGAAAGAAATGAGAGAAAAAGAAGGAAGGAAAGAAGGAAAGAAAGAAAAAAGGAAGGAAGGGAATGGAGGAAGGGAAGGAAGACTAAGGAGGGGAGGGAAGAAGGAAGGAAGAAGGAAAAAGAAAAGAGAAAGAAAGAGAAAAGGAAAGAAAAAAGGAAGGAAGGGGAAAGAAGGCAAAGGAGGGAAGGAAAAAGAGAAAAGAAGGAAAGAGGAAGGGAAAGGAGACAAGGGAAGAAAGGCGGAAGGTAAAAGGGAGAAGAGAGAAGAGAAAAGGAGGAAGGAAGAGCGAAAGAGAGGAAGAAAAACAGCGGGGCCGGCCCCTTCCTGGCTCCGGGCGGCGGCTGCTCTGGAGCCTCCCCCTCCGGCCCTGATGTCAGCCGCCCGCCCCCCGCCCCTAGGGCATAAATGCAGGTGAGCTCACCTGGCGCGCAGGTAAAGGCAGCCGCGCTCTCTCGCTCGCTCTCCCTCCGCCTCGGACTTCCTCCTCCCTGCCTCCGGCCATGGCCAACTCGGGCTTGCAGCTGCTGGGCTTCGTGCTGGCCCTGATGGGCCTGATCGCCAACCTGACGGCCACGATCCTGCCCCAGTGGCGGGTCTCGTCCTTCGCCGACGGCAGCATCATCACGGCGCAGTCCTACTACCTGGGCCTGTGGATGGAGTGCGTCTGGCAGAGCACCGGGCAGCTCCAGTGCAAGGTCTACGACTCCATGCTGGCCCTGGGCGGTGAGTGAGTGGGGAGGACGCCCACGCGGGGATGTGGGGGGGGGAGGCAGAAAGAGAGACACACCTGTTGGGTTTACCTGTCGGGCCGCGCCTTCGCCCTTTCGACCCCGCCGCTCGCGGATTTCAAGCCGCCCGCGAGGTTGGTTCGCGCCTTCGGGCGCCGCTGCCCACGCGTGGGAGCCAGGAAACCTCACCTGTCGGGCGCGCCCGGAGGAAAGAGAGAGAGAGAGAGAGAGAGGGAAAGAGGAAGAAAGAGAAGGAAAGAAAGAGAAAGAAGGAAAGAGAGAGAAAGACAAAGGAGGAAAGAGAGAAGCAGAGAAAGAAAGAGAGAGAGAAGGAGAGAGAGAGAGAAGGAAAGAAGGAAGAGAGAGAAAGAAGGAAAGAAACAGAGAAAGAGAGAAGGAGAGAAAGAGAAAGCAAGAAGGAAAGAGGAAGAAGGAAGAGAGAAAGAAGGAAAGGGAGGGAAAGAACGAAGGAAAGAGAGAGAAAAACAAGGAAAGAAACAGAGAAAGAAAGAGAGAGAAGGAGAGAAAGAGAAAGAAAGAAGGAAAGAAAAAGAAGGAAGAGAGGGAAAGAACGAAGGAAAGAGAGCAAGACAAAGAAGGAAAGAAAGAAACAAAGAGAGAGGAGAGAGAAAGAGAAGGAGAGAGAGAAAGAAAAAGAAGAAGGAAAGAGGGAAAGAACGAAGGACAAAGAAGGAAAGAAAAAGAAAGAAGGAAACAAACAAAGAGAGAGAGAAAGAGGAGAGAGAAACAGAGAGAAAGAGAGAGAAAAAGAGAGGAGGGAAAGAGGGAAAGAACGAAGGAAAGAGAGAAAGAAAGACAAACAAGGAAAGAGAGAGAGAGAGAGTGAGTAAGAGAGGCGAAAGTGATCCCCCCCTTTAAACCGTGGGTGGAGGGGGAAAAACACGCGAGGAAGTGGAGGGGAATTTTCGGATCGGGGCTGCCAAAAGAGCGCAGGGCGCGGTCCGGCCGAGATCGCGGCGGCTGGAGGGGCTCTTCGGGGGGAGAGGGGGGGGTAGGAGAGGAAGCGGGGTTTCTCGCGGGTCGTGGGGAGCCAGCCTTAAGCAACGCACTCTGTGCATGCCCCGGGGCACTTTTGTCTCGGGGGTTTCTCCAACCCCCTCTAAAATAGCCCCCTGTCCCCTCGTGAGGGGGGGGGCTTTTCTTATTCTTTTCCTACTCGCTGGAAGGCCAGCGAGTCACCATTTTTGGGTGGGTGGGTGGCATCCAAGCCACTCGAAGCCAACCCCAATGCCCCCTTGGGCGACTCTTTCTCTGCCATGGCTGTTGGGGGTCGTGGGAACCTGCTGGACAAGCGCGCCTCTGGGAAGTGGGGGAGGGGGTCTCCCTCCCCTCTTTGCCCTCCCCCCTTTCTTCCCAAACCCCCTCCCCATTTGCAACAAGATCCCTCCGGCTTTTTTTTTTCTAAAAAACAAAAAAAAAAAGTCTTAAATTGAGATTTCTGGGTGCTTTAAATGTAATTCCTGGTTTAAGCGATTCAGCTTTGGCAAACAAGGCGGCCCATCCCTCCCCCAACAGCCCACCCCCCTCCCCATATCCAGCATCTTCCCAATCTTTGGAATTCTTCCAAGCACCTGTTCCTGGATTTTCTACCTTCCTTAATTTTTCTTGTTCGGAAAGAAAGAAAGGAAGGAAGGAAAAAAAAAATAACTTCCACTTTTTCAGTGAGTTTTCTCTCTCTCTCTCTTTCTCTCTCTCTCTCTTTTTTTTCTTTCTTTCCTCCTTTCTCAAAAAACTGCCAGGGCAGGTTGGGTCAGTTGCTTGGGCCTTCTCCTCCCCTCCCCTCCCTTCCTCTCTCCTCCTCCTCCCACCCCCCTCTGCCACACCTTTAAAGGCAACAAAAGGCTCAGGATGACTTTCCCCCTTCCTTCCCCTCCCCCCACCCCAGCGGTCTTTGAAGAAGGTGGGGCAAAAAGGGGGGGAGGGGAGGGAAGGGATTGCATGCTTGCTCTCTCTTGCACAGAAAAGGCGATGGGGATGGGCTCTGGTTTTCCCCAAACAGGGACCCTCGGTATAACACACCTGGCTGGGGCGGGGAAAGAATCACAGGTCAGGGTGCTGAAAAATCCAGGTGACCAGGTTTGCCAAATTCAAACTTGAGTTCAGAGTAGCAAATTAGAGCTGAAAAAAAGCAGGTTCGAGCCGTGGTTGTTTTTTTTTTGCAACCTGGCCAAATTTTAAGCCCCCCCCTCCCCGTGGACTTCAACTCCCAGAATTCCCCAGCCAGGTGAATTGGCTTGCAATTTAGTGCTATATAAAAGCAGCGTAGGGGAATTCTGGGAGTTTGTTTGTTGTTTGTTTGTTTGTTTTATTAAATTTATATACCGCCCTACTCCCGAAGGACTCAGGGCGGTGAACAGGCACAGGATAAAATACAGAAATACAAAAGTTAGAAACAATTTAAAACCAAATTGAATAATTTAGCCCAAGACAATTTAAAAAATCCCAATAATTTAAAACAAATTAAAATTTCAGTTTAAAACAATTAAAAGGGGAGAAAAATTAAAAGAAAGGGGAGAAAAGTTGAAGTCCGCCCGTCTTAAAAGTAGCCAAGTTTGAGAAACGCTACCTTATCGTGGAGCGCTAAATTGCACCAATCGATTGATTGATTAATTTATTCCAGGAATTGGCCAGGTTTTGACAGGGATGCTACAAAAAGCCAGGTTATTTCAAAGACATCTGAAAAGTTGCCGAAATTAGAAGAAGAAGAAGGGGGGAAAAAAACACTTTTAAATGAATGAAGCTGCTGAAATTCTGAATTGGCGAATCGAGCCAGGTTGGATTTGATTGATTGATCGATTGCATTTATTAAATTTATAGGCTGCCCCTCTCCGCTATCGAGTGATTTTGGGGCGGTATTAAAAGTTGGCAAAATAACTCTTATTGCAATCCAAAAATCTCCTTCGAGGTCACCGCTGGTTCTGCAGAAGCTCAGATTGGTTCTCTGAAAATTGGGAGGCGTGGGAGATTTTCTCCCGAGGGAAAAATAAACCATCATCCTCAGCAACTCCTGATTTTAAAGGAGCCTCCCTTACAAACTTGGTTTTTCTCAAGATGGCATCCCGTCTGTGCCCAGCGCAGTTCTGTCCATTGGTCCGGCAGCCAATTTTTATGCGGGGGTTTCTTTGCCAAAGAATTTAGGATTTTATCTGAATGTTGTTATTTTTAACCGGAGAATGGAATGCAGTGGGAGAGAATTGGGTGAGAATTGGGTGCCAACTCCAAAATTTCTCCAATTTTCTTTCTTTCTTTCTTTCTTTCTTTCTTTCTTTCTTTCTTTCTTTCTTTCTTTCTTTCTTTCTTTCTTTCTTTCTTTTCTTTTGCCCCTGCTTAGGTTGGCATTCTGCTGTAGCTTTGTTGGCCTGCTAAAATAAAAACGATAAAATCAAAAATCGAAAGAATAAAATCAAATAGAAATCCAAAGAATAAAATCAAGGAAAATAGTCCAATGAAATCCAAACAATAAAATTGAATGGAAACTAAAATGATAAAATAAATAAAAATAGTCAAGTGAAATTCAAATAGTGAAATCAAATAGAAATCAAAATAGTAAAATAAATAAAAATAGTCCAATGAAATCAAAATAATAAAACAGAAACAAAAATGATAAAATAAATAAAAACAGTAAAGTGAAATAAAAATATAGAAATAAAGATAATAACATGAAATAAAAGTAAAATAGAAGTAAAAATAATAACAGGAAATCAAAACAAAATAGAACTACAAAGAATAAAAGGAAACAGAAATAAATAAAATCTGTAAAACGATCAAACATCCTCATCTGCCTGTCCCAGATGCTTGGAAAGGATTTGATAGGTAGACAAAAATGCCAAATAAAACTAATCCTATGAAATGAAATAAAATCAAATAAAAATAGTCAAGTAAAATAAAAATGCTCAAATCAAACAGACAAACAAAAAAAACTCTGGATCCCGGTGACCGATCCAGATTGGATCCTGGAAATAAAACATCATGGCAACTCTTTCGGAGCAGGTCAGGAAAGCTTCACGACATCGTCCAATAAAATAAAAATAGTCTAATGAAATAAAAACGAGAAAATGAAAATAGTCTAATGAAATTAAAAAAAGATAAAATAAAAATAATCCAATGAGATGCAAATAATCCAATAAAAATAGTCCAATGAAATAAAAAATAATCAAATGAAATAAATGAGATAAACCAAATAAAATAATAATAGTCCAATGAAATAAAAAAGATAAAAGTAAAAATAGCCATATGAGCTAAAAAAGATAAAATAAAAATAGTCCAATGAGATGCAAATAATCCAATAAAAATAGTCCAATGAAATAAAAAAATAATCAAATGAAATAAACTTAATAAAATAATAATAGTCCAATGAAATAAAAAAGATAACATAAAAATAGTCAGATGAGATGCAAATAATCAAATAAAAATAAGTCACGTGAAATTTTTAAAAGGGAAATAATTACATAATAATAATAATTACAAAGAAATTTAAAAACAGAGAACGGAGCAGCGCGAAGTTTCTTCCTGGCCTCTTTCTGCATTTCTGTGTTGTTTCTCCTCTTTGGCTTTCGAAAGGACTTTGCAAAACTTCTTGTAAAAACAAAGTTTGGCAAACGGAGCGACCTCAACAAGTCTGGTTTAGTCGTGGAGACAAAAGCCTGGCCTAGAATGAGGAAATTTGGAGGGGGATCTTTTCCAGAATGGAGCAATGTTTTAATATGCATGTCGGGAAGGGTGAAGCAGGTGTGAAAAAAAAAAAATAATAATCGGTCTTCGGGACTTCCCGAAGAGCCGGAGAGGAAGTACAAAAATTCTGGTGACAGGTGTGGGAAGAAAACGGGAAGAGTTAAGCCATTATTTCCCGGGCATAAAGTTAGATGCCAGGATGCCCGTCGCCAGTTCGGTGAAATGCCCCAGCGAGATCATTCTGAAAATTTCTCATCTCTGTTTATAAAACCAAAGTTTACACCTGATACCCTTATCGGGTTCATTACTTGGGAAAACAAACCGAAGTTTACCTTCTGGGATAAAGGCGACCTTGGGGTCAGCCAGCCAGGGCAGGAATAGGGCAAAGGACAGGGAAGCTGGAGAGTGGGGGGCGCTTGGTTTAAGAGGGGGGTGGGTGGGCACAGAGGAATCCTGGACTCATTTCACAGGTGTGATCCAAAGCTGGACTCCGTTGTGCCAGGAGGGACGGTGGGAATTGGGCACAGAGGCGGGTGGGTAACGGTGGCCTCCCCAAAAAAACCTCACAAAAGTGGGCGTCCTTTTAAGAGAAGGGGTGCATCAGAAAAATGTGTGTATGTGTTTTGTTTTGTGTTTTGCAAAAGGGGTGAGGAAAGGAAAAAAAAAATCAGGTTTTATTTTTTGAGCTGAAAATGTGGATTAAACGAACGTTCGGTTTCCCCGAAAGTTGAGAAATTTGGGGCTCCTGGAAAAAGACAGGGAGGACCCCCTCCTCCTCCAAGCCGAGGAATCCTGGTTCCTCACACCCACACCCACCCCTCCTTCAACCTTTACACACGCACAAATAACAGAGACACACACACGCACACAAAAGGGTAGCCGTAGAAAAAATGTTCTGCGGTGGCGGCTCATTGGTTTCGTCGAAACGGCGCTCGCCGTCTTTGTTCAGGGTAACCGTTGCTTTGGTTTTGTGTGTGCGATGACCTTGTGCCCGAGTGCAGTTGCTGGCACACCTGCCGCAGGGGAGGGGTGATGTCACCTTGCCACCGAGGGCCCTGTGGGGCGAGGGAAGGGTGGAGCCCAGCTGGATGATGAACCATTTCCTTGGAAGGAAGCAACTGGCACAGTTGGTTTGGAAAGCATTTGGGGGAGCACGGAGGGGGACGGACGGACAGGCCCCTGGTTTTGGGGAAGGGGGGGAAGGCTGCCCCTTGGAGGGTCCCCCCCTTTTTCTCCCCCTGCCTGCCCCACAAGATTGGGGGATTTACTGCCAAGAATTGCTACCTACGGGATTTCCTGCGGGTGTCTGCGGGGTGTCGTTAAAAATAGATAGAAAATAGATAAATAAATGGATAATAGACTGATTGATTGATTGGATGGATGGATGAGAGGAAGATAGAGACATGATAGAGATGGACAGATGATAGTTGATATAGGTAGATACATATATAGATACATAAAATGGGTGAAGGATGGATGGATAGATAGATAGATAGATACAGTAGATAGATAGATAGAGTTAAAGAGGTAAAGATAGATAGATAGATAGATAGATAGATAGATAGATAGATAGATAGATAGATAGATAGATAGATAGAGTTAAAGAGGTAAAGATGATAGATAGATAGATAGATAGATAGATAGATAGATAGATAGAGTTAAAGAGGTAAAGATAGATAGATGATAGATAGATAGATAGATAGATAGATAGATAGATAGATAGATAGATAGATAGATAGGATTGATAGGTAAATAGATACCTACATATATAGATACCTACATACATAAAAAGAATGGAGGGATAGATAAATAGATAGACATGGCAATAAGGCCAAGCGCTTATTTCAGGGTTCAAAAAAATATAAGACAAGGTCTTTTTGGGGGGAAATACAGTAGATTGATAGATAGAAAAAGAAAGAAAGAGAACGAGAAAGCAGATAGATAGATAGATAGATAGATAGATAGATAGATAGATAGATAGATAGATGATAGATAGATAGATAGATAGATGGATAGATGGATAGATAAAGCTGAGAAAATAGATATAGATATGATGAATGGATGGATAGATACAATGTATGGATATGATAGGTAGGTAGGTAAATAGATGATAGATAGATAGATAGATAGATAGATAGATAGATAGATAGATAGATAGATAGATCATATAATAATAGGATTGGAGGGGAGCTTAGAGGTCTTCTAGTCCAACCCCGTGCCCATGGCAGGAGATCCTACTCCATTCTGGACTTCCTTTGACCTGTAGAAAGAATAACAGAACAGAATAATACAATTGGAAAGGATCAGGGGTGAAATCCAGCAGGTTCTAACAGGTTCTGGAGAATCGGTAGCGGCAATTTTGAGTAGTTCGGAGAACCGGCAAATACCACCTCTGGCTGGCCCCAGAGTGGGGTGGGAATGGAGATTTTGTAATACCCTTCCCCTGCCACGCCCACCAAGCCACGCCCCCAGAACCGGTAGGGAAAAATTTTGAATTTCACCTCTGGAAGGGACCCCCCGAGGTCCTCCAGTCCAACCCCCTTTACCCAAGCAGGAGAGAGATGATAGGCAAGGACAAAAGACAGATGACCTCATCCCAAAGGAAATAAAGTAAGACTTTAGTCTTAGATACACATTGGAGTTTACGGCAGACACACAAACTGTCATTATAGTTTATAATGTCATAAAACGTACCGAAGCAGGAAAAGGCTTCGGACTCTCCTTGGGGGTGAGTGGGGGGGAGCTTTGTGCTACAAGCCAGGGACTGCAAACCCCCCACCCCAATTACTATGGCTGAGATGACAAGGAAGGCAACGTCCAGCATTAAAAGGGGGGGGGGAAACACCAGGTGCTCCTATTCGATTTCATTTGAACTCGATCATGAATTAATGAAAAGCTTGTTTATGTAGGCTTTGGCTCTGTTGCTTCTTTGACCTGCAATTCAGTGACAACTCAAGGAGGGGCTTCCCCCCCACACACCCCGAGGTTTGAGTGTGGGTGGGGTGGCCTGATTTTGTCCCCCCTGCCCTGCTCCCCCCGTTTTATTTTGCACCCCACATCTGCCAAGGGTTCGAAATCTTGACGTTTTCGTGTCCTTTTATCCATTTCCCACGGATATCCATTTGACCAAGAAATAATAAAACATTTTGCCTTTTGGGCTGGGGGAATTTGATTCACACAAATACTCCGGATTTTTGCCGTGGCTCTTTTTCCACGGAGTTGTTAAGACAAGGTGCGGCTTTATAGTTGTCGTGTACAAACGGATCCCGCAGACTTTGTTACCTGGATCCGTTGCGGAGAGAGCAAAGGTGAAACTGAGCAGGGATACCTTTCCCCCATCTGGTTTTGTGTGTCTTTGTGTGTGTGTGAGTGACAACTCCATTGTGCTGAGCCACGCCAAGCCGGTGACTCACTGCAGCGGGCTGGAGAGGTTCCCCCTTTTTTTTAAGGAAACGAGGGTGGGTTAACCCATCAATCATGGCTTATTTCTGGCTAAGCGTGCAATTAAACTTAAGGTTCAAGTTTAACGCCTACCGTCCCTGTCCTAATATTCCTTTTCACTTACTCGTTTCATGTATTCCAAATTATGTTTATACTGTTACCTGTTATCTTATATACGCTTGACAAATAAACTTACGATTATGATTATGATTAAACCCAGATTGTGGCGTGCGGAGCGTCTCGAGATTAATCTGGGTTTATCAAGAAGGGAGGCCTAAAATGGCGCAAAAGTAAGAAAAGGATTGGTGGCTGTGATTGGAAAGAAGAATCACAGAACAACAGGGATGGAAGGGACCTCGGGAGGTCTTCTAGTCCAACCCCCTGTTTCAAGCAAATGGTTCTTTTTTTATTAAAAAAAATATATATGGGCTGGTTTTACACCTCCAGGAAGTTGCAAGGAACGTCACTTACTCCGTCTAGGGAAGGATCAGTTTGTGCTTAAGAATAGTACAAGCCTTTCTTTGCTTTGGAATTAACTTATTTATTTTGGCTTTTCTGAGTCAAACATGGACGGAGGCGGAGAAACACGTTTACGCCTCCCGGCTTTATCCGTGCGCTTTTCTTCGCCACAATTTATTTGATTTATTTTTATTTGACTTTACTTTATTTTACACTTTGGACGTTCCAGCTGATCTTCGACTTTTATGGCCCCAACCGACACCCCCCTCCCCAAATTTCCCTTGCCAAGCGAGACATTGAGTGAGTTTGGGGCCCTGGTTTTTTTGCAACCTTTTCTCACCACGTTTTTTTTTTGTGTGAAAAAACTTTTTTCAGTGACGTTGGAACTTCGAACGGTCACGAAACGGTCGTAAGTCGAGGACCGCCTGCGTTTTTTCCCCTTAATTTTCATTTTACAGTTTACTTTGTGCAGTGTACTTTTGACTGCGCTGTAGTTTACTTTACTTTTTTCAAAGTCTCGAGCCGCCCCATCTCGAGCAGGTGAGTCAACTCTTCCGTTTGCCTTTTGACGGGATGTTTTTCCTACTTCCTCGTGTAACTCATTTGCAAAGTTACTGCTGCCCCTTCTGGGACCAGCCAATAAACAGATTTATGCCACGTAATAGGCAGCTGATGGGTCTCCTTTTCTTCATCCAGCAGGGTCTGAAGGGGTACCACCCTTCGTAGTTTTTTTTCAGCTTGCCTTCGCGGCGATGGCCTCTAAAAGCGTCTTTAAAAATGTCTAAAATGATCCTGCAAAAATTGCCAGAAAACCTAGGAAAGGATCAAAGAAGCCAATGATAAGGATTGGAAAGAAAGAGAGTGGAAGGAAGGAAGGAAGGAAGGAAGGAGAAAGAAAGAGACAGACAGAGAGAGAGAAAGAAAAGAATGAAGAAAAGAAAGATGAAAAGAAAAAAACAAGGAAAGGAGGAAGGAAAAGAGAAAGGAAGGAAGAAAAAGAAGGAAAAGGAAAGATAGAAAGAAAAAAGAAAAAGATAAAAAGAGACAGAAGGGAGGGAAGGAAAAGAAAGATGGAAAGAAAATGATGGAAGGAAGGAAAGAAAGAAGGAAGAGAAATAGAAAGATAAGGAAGGAAGGAAAGAAGGGAAAGAAGGAAGGAAAAAAGAAAGGAAGGAAGGGAAAGAAAGAAGTAGGCCAGGAAAGAGAAAGAAAGGAGGAAAGAAAAAGAAATATAAAGAAAAGCAAGGAAGGAGGAAAGGAAAAAGAAAAAGAGACGAAAGGAAGGAAGGACGGGAAAGAAAGAAGTAGGACGGGAAAGGGAAAGAAAGGAGGAAAGAAAAAGAAACATAAAGAAAAGCAAGGAAGGAGGAAAGGAAAAAGAAAAAGAGACGAAAGGAAGGAAGGACGGGAAAGAAAGATGGTAAGAAAAAGATGGGAGGAAAGGAAGAAGGAAGACAGAAAGACAGAAAGAGAAAGAAAGATTGAAGGAGAAGGAAGAAAAAGAAAAAGGAAGGAAGGGAAAGAAAGAAAGAAAGAAAGAAAGAAAGAAAAGAAAGAAAGAAAGAAAGAAAGAAAAAGAAAGGGACGTGGGAGTTAGCAAGGCAAACCCAGGACGTTGGGGGAGCACTGGGGACAGAGGGGGCTTCGCTGACCCCCAACCAGGGGGCTCCATGTTGTGCTCTTTCCGAGTGGACGGACGGAGGCGGCCACGTGAGTGGCCAGGCAGCCTTGGGTGCCGAGTGACGGAGCCTCCGGTGACGACGTGCCACGGGGTGGCCCAGAGTTTCTGGTGCTCTTAGGGGTGACTCATGGCAGCCCCACCCTCACGTGGCTTCCGAAGGCCCTCTCTTTCTTTTCTTCCCTTTGAGTAGCCAAAGTTCTCCTCTTTTCCTCCCCCACCTCCACTTATCGATTAGGTTTCCATCCTTCTTCTATTAGCTCAGCTCTCCTCCCTGCAGAAAACCAACCCTGGCAGGTAGGACAGCTAATCAATTACACGGAGACGAATCGATGGGACGTTTGGCAGCAATGAGGGCGTTTAATTTTTCTTCCCTTCCCTCCCGGGGGAGCTCTACGCCGCATATAGAGGGCCGCTTCCTCCTTTTCCCCCCCCAACAACAACAACCCTGCGGAGTAGACTGGGCTGAGCGAGGAATAGGCCCAAAGTCCCCTGGAGAAGCCTGGTGGCTGAGGGGGGATTCTTGAACCCGAGTCCAGCCCCATAACCACTATACCAGCTGGCTCTGTTTTTCTTCTTCGTGCCTTCCTTCTTCTTTCTTTCCTTCATTCCTCTCTCCCTCTCCTTTCCTTCTTTCCCTTCTTCCTTCCTCTCTTCCCCCTTCCTTCTTCTTTGCTTCCTTTCTTCCTCTCCCTTCTATTCTTCCTCCTGCCCTTTCTTTCCTTCCTCCCTCTCCTTTCTTTCCTTCCTTCCTTTCTCCTTCTCTTTTTTCTTCTCTTTTCTTTCATCCCTTTTTCTCCATCTCTTTTCTTTCTTTCTATCTTTTTCTTCCCTTTCTTTCTTTCTCCCTTTTTCCTCCATCTTTCTTTTTCTTTTTTCTTTTTCTCTTTTTCTCTTTTTCTCTTTTCTTTTCCTTCCTTCCCTTCCCTCCTTCCCATTTTCCTTCCTTCCCTTCTTCTCTTTCTTCCTTCCCTCCCTCCCTCTCCTTTCCTTCCTTCCTTCCTTTCTTCCTCGTTTCCTCCCTTCTTTTTTCTTCTCTCTTTTCTTTCCTCCCTTTTTACTCCATCTCTTTTCTTTCTTTCTATCTTTTTCTTCCCTTTCTTTCTCCCTTTTTCCTCCATCTTTCTTTTTCTCTTTCTCTCTTTCTCTTTTTCTCTTTTTCTCTTTTTTCTCTCTTTTCTTTTCCTTCCTTCCCTTCCTTCCCATTTTCCTTCCTTCCCTTCTTCCCTTTTTCTCTTTCTTCCTTCCCTCCCTCCCTCTCTTTTCCTTCCTTCCTTCATCTCCTTCCTTCCTTCCTTCCCCTTTTTCTCTTCCTTCCTCCCCTTCCTCCCTCCCTCTCTTTTCCTTCCTTCCTTTCTTCCTTCCTTCCTTCCTTCCTCTCTTCCCCCTCTCTTCTTCTTTGCTTCTTTGCTTCTTTTCTTCCTCTCCCTTCTATTCCTCCTCCTGCCTTTTCTTTCCTTCCTCCCTCTCCTTTCCTTCCTTCTTTTCTCCCTCGTTTCCTCCCTTCTTTTTTTCTTCTCTTTTCTTTCCTCCCTTTTTCCTCCATCTCTCTTTTTCTTTTTCTCTTTTTTCTTTTCCTTCCTTCCCTTCCTTCTTTCCTTCCTTCCCATTTTCTTTCCTTCCCTTCTTCCCTTTTTCTCTTTCTTCCCTCCCTCCCTCTCTTTTCCTTCCTTCCTTTGTCTCCTTCCTTCCTTTCTTCCTTCCTTCCCTTCCCTTCCTTCCCATTTTCCTTCCTTCCCTTCTTCCCTTTTTCTCTTCCTTCCCTCCCTCCCTCCCTCTCTTTTCCTTCCTTCTTTCCCTCCTTCCTATCAAAAGAGGAGAGAAACCTCTTCTATTTATTCGCATTTATTCACCACCTGACTCTCAGCATGGGCAAGACACCCCCCCCTCCTGTGGCCGATGCCCCTTGGCACCCTTCCCCCTCCCCCGCTTCCTTCCCTGAAATGGCGCATTTCCCTGGCACCTCTCTGTGCCCACGGCTGGGTGCCTTAAGCCAGAACACTTGCGAAGTGTGTGCCACACCCATGCAAACACACTGCCTTCCTCGACTTTTCTGTGCTGGGAGGGGTCTGCCAAAGCTCCGCCCTCCGTGGGGGTGCGATGGGCCCCGAAAGGGGGGCTGGCAGGCATCGTGATCCCACCTCTGGGGAGAAGCGTCTAATGCGGAAGGCTGGGGTGATGGGAGGGGGTGCATTGGGGCACCGGGGGTAGATATTGGATGTCGGGATGGCTTCTGGAGAGCCAGAGATGGGTATTGGGGTGCTGGGTTGCATCCTGGAGTACTGGGGTAGGTATTGGATGCCAGGATGGCTATTGGGGTGCCAGGGAGGGGTATTTGAGTGCTGGAGTGTGCATTGGGGTGCTGGGCTGTATTTCAGGTGCTGGGAGTGGGCATTGGATGCCGACGGAGTTGGTTTTTGGGGTGCTGGGGTGTTAATTAGAGTGCCAGGTTGTGTTTTGAGGAAGTGGGGTGTCTATTGGGGTGCCAGGGTGGATTTTGGAGTACAGTGGCTCTCCATAAGAGTGGCACGACTTGGGAGGCCAAGAGAGACCAGCTTACAAAAAAGGGGGTGCTGGGGTATCTAGAAAGCAGTGCTGGTGATCCCCGTTCCTGCAGCCAAGCCTCCCGGTTGCCTCATTCTCTAACCTTTTAATCAATCAATCAATCAATCAATCAATCAATCAATCAATCAGAACAGACTTGGAAGGGACCCCGGAGGTCTTCTAGTCCAACCCCCTGTTCAAGCAGGAGATCCTATCCCCATTCCAGAGAGGTGGCTGTCCAGTCTCTCTTCTTAAAAACCTCCAGTGATGAAAGCACCCACAACTTCTGGTGGCAGGCAGTTCCACTGGTTAATTGTCTTAAGTTTCTTCTTAGTTCCAGGTTGCTTCTCTCCTTGGTTAGTTTCCATCCGTTGCTTCTTCTGCCTTCAGGTCCTTTGGAGAATAGGTGGACCCCGCCCCCCCCCTCTTCTTTGGGGCAGCCCCTCAAATACTGGAATATTGCTATCACGTCACCCCTAATTCTTCTTTTCTTTATCCTGCAACCGTTCTTCCTACGTTTTAATCTCCAGGCCTTTTAATCATCTTAGTTGCTCCTATCGTGACTTATATATATATATATATATATATTGGTCTTTTAATGTCCTCATAATCCCTTGCGGGGTGGAGTCTGGGCAATTGAATGGAGCTGAGTGTTTTACTGGCCGGATGCCTTTCTTATCACCAGTGAGGAGTTTTGTTCAGCAGATATATTCTCACCGAGCCCAAAGAGAGAAATATCTGCCGCTACCTAGGATCGAACTCACAGCCTCCTGATTGTGAGGCGAAAGCTCCGCCTCCAGGCCACCACACCACACTTATTACAGTTCTATACACCCCTCCCCAAATCCGGCTGCTGACCCCCTCTGACCTTCTGGCTCTGCCTCTCTTCCCTGCAGCTTCCATACAAGCCACCCGGGCGCTGATGGTCATCTCCATCGTCCTGGGAGTGATCGCCATTGGCATCGCCACCATGGGCATGAAATGTACCCGCTGCGGAGACGACAACAAGGTCACCAAGGCCCGCATCGCCATGACCGGCGGCATCATCTTCCTGGTGGCAGGTGAGTTGTCTTCCCTCTGTCTTCCCGTCCCCAACCTGGCAGGGACGCGGCCCGTTGGCGTGAGATCAGTGGTGCCGGATTCTGCCGGTTTGGGCGAATCGGTATGTCAGGTTTTGATGTCGTCTCAAATAAATGGCATTTCCAAACAGATAATCTTTGATGAAATCTTTCATTTATTAAGCGTGACAATCTGTCCCCGATTATGTCGTAGCCAACACTGACTTCCTGACCCCAAACCTTCCTTTCCGTTCCCCAATTCTCTGCGTCTCATTGGCCATCTTCCAAATCACTCTCCCCATATCTACTACTTCAGCTCCCAGGAATGTCCCCCCTCCCATCTCATCTCTTAGGGGATATTATCTTCAGGGAAAATAAGTAGGTGAAAAGTCAAGCGTCCTCTTGCCAGCTGCCCCCTCTTCTCCTTATGTCAGCACTGGAACGAATGTAGTTTGGAGTGCTGACACGGTAGTTAAGTTGATGGCTGGCCTTGGCCCGCCCCGCCCCTTCCAGGAGTCCCCATGCGCCGCATTTTGGCTCCCAGGGAGGTGCAGGAAGCCGAGTGCTGCCTGTCACGCACCCCTGGCCACGCCCACCATGGCCATGCCCACCCAGCCGGTCATTAGAGCAGAGAACCAGCTGTTAAAAATTATTTGAATCCCACCACGGCACGAGATCGACGTGCCCATTGGGCAGGTTGCCCCCAAAAGGGCTCCGTGAAAACAAACCGCCTTTTGCTTCCGTCGTTGAGCGAAGCCGGCCGTCCTTGCCTTGGCTTTACTTAGCATTGCCTGAGATCCTCTAGCACAGGAGTCAGCAACCTGTGGCTCCGGAGCCGAATGTGGCTCTTTGGGCCCTCTGCTGTGGCTCCCTGTCAGGTGATCCCACCACTGGCTGGCCCCGCCCCTCTCCCTCCCGTCCCAGTCACTCCTCGCCTAGTCTTAGAAGGTAAGGGCGACGGTGGGGGATGGAGAAGTGGCCAGGGCAGAGACAGAGAGATACAGAGAGAGAGAGAAAGAGAGAGAGAGAGAGGGAGAGAGAGAGAGACATAGAGAGATACAGAGAGAGAGGGAGAGAGAGAGAGAGACATAGAGAGATACAGAGAGAGAGGGAGAGAGAGAGAGACAGAGAGATACAGAGAGAGAGGGAGAGAGAGAGATACAGAGAGAGAGAGAGAGGGAGAGAGAGAGAGAGATAGAGAGATACAGAGAGAGAGGGAGAGAGAGAAAGAGACATAGAGAGATACAGAGAGAGAGATACAGAGAGAGAGACAGATACAGAGAGAGAGGGAGAGAGAGAGATACAGAGAGAGAGACAGAGATACAGAGAGAGAGACATAGAGAGATACAGAGAGAGAGGGAGAGAGAGAGAGAGACATAGAGAGATACAGAGAGAGAGGGAGAGAGAGATACAGAGAGAGAGAGAAAGAGAGAGAGACAGAGAGAGATACAGAGAGAGAGGGAGAGAGAGAGACAGAGATACAGAGAGAGAGACAGAGAGACATAGAGAGATACAGAGAGAGATACAGAGAGAGAGAGAGAGAGAGAAAGAGAGAGATACAGAGAGAGAGAGAGAGACATAGAGAGATACAGAGAGAGAGAAAGAGAGAGAGAGAGAGAGATACAGAGAGAGAGACAGAGAGAGAGACAGAGATACAGAGAGAGAGACAGAGAGACAGAGAGATACAGAGAGAGAGAGAGACATAGAGAGATACAGAGAGAGAGAAAGAGAGAGGGAGAGAGAGATACAGAGAGAGAGAGAAAGAGAGAGAGACAGAGAGAGATACAGAGAGAGAGGGAGAGAGAGAGACAGAGATACAGAGAGAGAGACAGAGAGACATAGAGAGATACAGAGAGAGATACAGAGAGAGAGAGAGAGAGAGAGAGAGAAATACAGAGAGAGAGAGAGACATAGAGAGATACAGAGAGAGAGAAAGAGAGAGAGAGAGAGAGATACAGAGAGAGAGACAGAGAGAGAGACAGAGATACAGAGAGAGAGACAGAGAGACAGAGAGATACAGAGAGAGAGAGAGAGAGAGAGAGAGAGAGAGAAATACAGAGAGAGAGAGAGAGAAGCCCGAAGTAGACCCTGCTGGTCTCCATAATGGCAAAACATCCAAAATATCAAATTTATTCGCTGCAGTTCCCAAGTTTATATCAACCTCCGGGGAGAAAGCTATCAAACCAAGTTCAAACCAAGTTTTGTGACTTTCCTTTTATTCTCCACCTTGCTTAGGTTTGGGTTCCCTGGTGGCTTGTTCCTGGAGCGCGAACCAGATCGTCCAAGATTTTTACAACCCCCTGTCCCCCATGAATAAAAGGTACGTTGTCCAGAGAAACTGGGGTGGGGGTGGGGGTAGACGGCCCCCGCAAATGTGGTGCATCTCGCTTGCAACAACTTCCGGACCGTAAACCGAGATTCACTTCTTCTGGCCCCGCCCTTTCTCCCTGGCCCTGCCCACTTGGAGTGTACCCCTTTTGAGATGGGGGCCCTCCTACCTCCACACCCCATCTCTGGCATTTCCTCGCACCCCCCCACCCCCCCGTCTTGCTGCTTCCGAGACAGGACGAGAACGTGGGAAAAACACCGGAGCAAGGTGATGTCCGGAGAGCACCCAATAAATGCTCCGGGGAAGAGTTCTTTTCATCTAGAATTCCCACACCCAGCAAATTCTCCCCCTCCCCCCTTTCCCGGCTGCAGAGACAGGCAAATGGGGAACTTTGTGAGGAGGGGGTCTTAGGGGGTAGAGGGACCTCTCCGGACACCCCACCCCTGTTATTTGCCATCTGACGGTAAATCTCCTTTTCTGCCCTAGGTACGAATTTGGCCCTGCCATCTTCATCGGCTGGGCAGGTGCCGCTTTGTCGTTGCTGGGGGGCGGGATGCTCGCCTGTTCGTGTCCAGGAAACGAAGCCGGGTACAAAAATCGCCAGTATCCTGCAGCGATGCCCATCTCCAAACCCCCCAGTAGCCGAGAATACGTCTAGATGCCCAGGCCACTGCCAAGACCCATGTGCCACTGAGCCTGGAACAGTTTGGATTTTGCTGCCCAACTGGGCATCTAAGACTTTTAAATCCCAAACCCCCGTCGGGGAGCCTTTTACTCTGTTTTTATTATTCCTTCGATTGAATCGGTTGATTTTTTTTTAACATTAAAAAAAAAAATAGGGATCCTATTTTAATTAAGCGATATTTTAATATTTTCATTGGGGATCGGGCCCTGAAGGGGAGGAGGGTGGGCATTGTTAACCCCTTGATGTATTTTCCTCGGGCTGCCCGGAAAGATTGGAGACGGAAGACTTCCACCAATCCTTTCGACCCTGGGGATTATGGGCTTTGGAGTCCAGCGCATCTGAAAGGTAACGAGATCGAGGAAGCGCTAGTAAGGTTTTCTGGGTAGGACTCATCTCCCCTTTAATAAACTGATCCACCGGGAGAAGATGGTCTTTGGGTGGCCCGAAGGGAAGGTCGGATTGATCTAAAGAAAGCCCCCAACCACTCCTCCACTCCCCGAATTCTGAGGAATTGGCATTGGGGATCTCTGCTACTTTTGACCCATAGAATTGTCACAGTCACCGGAATTCTCTGGCAGATGTTTACAAGACTGGCATCTTTTGGGCAGGGAATTTTGACCCTCCCGTCTCGTCTCACCCAGGGAAAGGGGTCTTCCTCCTTCTCCATGGGGCAGCCCAGCGCAAAACTCCTATAGCTAACTCTTGCCACGCTGGTCGAAGACTTCGAAAATGGTGTAAATATGTACATTCGCTGGGGAAACCTTGGGTTAAGCGAGGGGCCGTTTGATGCGAGCCTGTCCCTTTAAAAATACGGATCATTTTTTTTTACCCCGTCCTTAGATTCTCCCAGTAAATAGGGTTCCTGGCTTTTATTGCAAAATCATAAAAAAAATTTTTTTGGGGGGTGGGGGGATTACCTTGAGTTAAGGGATTTGCTTGCTTGGATAGATTTTAACCTTTTTTTGAGGGGGAGTTTGGAGGAAGGGAGGAATTGAAATTGGAATCGGAAAGGAGATTCAATCTACTCCTTAGAGTAAAACCTAGCCTTTATTTAAAGCCCTGATTTCTTCGGGTGCTGTGTGCATTTTGTGTATTTTTTTTTTAAAAAAAATTCGTATTACTGGGCAACTGATATTAATTTTTTTTTTTTTGTATATAATAAATAAGACTGTTTTGGACAAAACCTTGGCCTCATTGTAGAGTTGATTGTAATGAAATTGTTCGGTAAACCCTCTAGATTAGATTAGATTAGCAGAAATCAGCTTGGATAATAATAATAATAATAATAAAATAATAATAATAGGAATGTATATTTAATACTAGATGTTTTGACACGAGAATTGTATTTGCACAACATTGGAACAATGAGGAAACTCCTTGTTTTCAGAGGGAAATCTAATTTAAAAAAAAACCACATTCGATTGTGCGGAAATGGATAGGTTAACATTCAAGATAAAGGATAAAGAAGACACGGAATAATTTAATCAAGAATGTAATGCAATAACTTTTATGAAGTTACAGTGTAAAGAAGAAAAGTGAAACACGTGGAAAAAACGGGATATGCCAAAATTATCACCATAGAAAAAAAACGAGATATACAAAAATTATCCCCATATCAGTTAATCCTTAGTTGGGTAACCTTTAAGCATGAATTTTGGCCTTACAACGTCTTCCCATGGAGTGAACCAAGTTTTTTAGTTTCTGCAGCTGTTCTAATGTGAAACCAAGATTGAATGATGGCTTCTATTAACTGGGTTTTATCGCTGGGTCGCTTCTGACTAACCAGTTTCTTTAGTCTGCTCCATAGATTTTCAATTGGGTTAACAAGGTCTGGGCTATTCCCAGGTCCTTCCTGCAGCGGAATAGGATTATCTTGAAACTCCCCCCCCCCAAAAAGTGGTGTTATTAGCCATCAAACCTCAAAAATACATTTTCCCAAAAGGTTTCCACAATTTTGGCTACTACTGTACAAGTAAAGAATATTATTATTACTATTAATATATACATGTAAAATGACCCAGATAATAATACACTGTCTATTAAATACTTATATACGTTAAAGAAAAATGTATATATGCGTAAAAAAAATGTACATATCTAGCATTAGGGTGCTAGAGGATATATTTATTTATTTATTTATTTATTATATTTTATTTCTATACCGCCCTTCTCCTGCGGGACTCAGGGCGGTGTACAGCCGAGATAAAACATTGCATATAAAATTTAAAAACAGTTTAAAAAAACAATTAAATAATTTCGGCCCAAGATTTAAAACAACCCAATTAAAAACCGAATTCAATTAAAACTGAGAGGATGGGATCAAGCCAGCCAGGCTAGATGGAATAAGTGTGTTTTTCAGGGCCCGACGAAAAGTCCGGAGGTCTGATATCGTGCGTAGATAGATATATATTTATATATATATGATGATGATGTACACATGTATGTATATATGTATTATGTATTTCGCTGTGCGCTCAAAACCTTGTTGTTCCGCAGGCCGGGCTATCAATGTAAAGATTTTAATTGGTCTTAAATGTGGGATTTTAAATTTGGGGGTTTTATAATTGAGCCAATTATTTAATAATTTTAATTATTTTTAAATTTTGCTTGTCTTTGTGCTTTTAATCAGGTGTACACCACCCTGAGTCCTTCGGGAGAAGGGCGGTATAGAAATAAAATTATTATTATTATTGTATATATACATATATATATATATATATATATATATATATAATATATAACTTTATTGCATGTACACTAATCTGCATACATTAAAACGAAATTTTGTAATTTATACTACGTAAACATGACAAAATAAATAAGTAGATAAATACAAAATTATGCATATGCCCACACATATTCTCTGACACAGAGAAACAACCCAGTTTAAATTCAGATGTATGAGTCAGGGGATTGGAAGGAAAAAGAGAGATAAAGGAGCTGAGTTTATTTAATCCTAGATAAAACCCACAGCATACCTAAACTGATAACACGGGAGGTTGCAAAATATCAGAAGTCCCTGACCTTCGGAGCACCGGATGCAAAATCTCCGGAAAAGAGGGTTGCAACGGAATGCTAGGGAGGGAAAAAAAATACTTAAGTTTTTAATCATAGCTGCCCAGAGTTACTCTATGGTAAGATGAGCAATCAATACATGTGATCATAAATAAATATGATAGATAGATAGATAGATAGATAGATAGATAGATAGATACATAGATGATTGATAGATAGATATAGATAGATGATTGATTGATTGATAGATAGATAGATAGATGATTGATAGATAGATAGATAGATAGATAGATAGATAGATAGATAGATGGATAGATAGATGGATGGATGGATGATAGAATGAATAAATAAATAAATAAATAAATAAATAAATAAATAAATAAATAAATAAATAATTGGAAGAGCAACTGGATGGGGCAATGCCTGCCTGACCCACAGAAATAGGGGCTCGAATCCCTTGGTTTGGTGGTTTTTCGTCGGCACGATATAAAAAAAAGAAGAAGTTGAGACTCTGGAAAGGGTGCAGAGAAGAGCAACGAAGAGGATTAGGGGGCTAGAGGATAAAATATAAAAGAACGGTTGCAGGAATTGGATGTATTCAATTTAATGAAAAGATGGACTTGGGGGGGGACATGATGGCAGCTTTCCAATATTTGAGGGGCTGCCCCAAAGAAGAGGAGGGGGTCCACCTATTCTCCAAAACACCTGAAAGACAGGACAAGAAGCAACGGATGGAAACGAACCAAGGAGAGAAGCAACCTGGAATTAAAAGAGAAATTTCCTGACAGTGAGGACAATTAACCAGTGCAACTGCCTGCCACCAGAAGTTGTGGTGCTTTCATCACTGGAGGTTTTTAAGAAGAGACTGGACAGCCACTTGTCTGAAATGGGATAGGGTTTCATGCCTGAGCAGGGGGTTGGACTAGAAGACCTCCAAGGTCCCTTCCAACTCTCTTAGTCTAACAAAGAGAAGGACCAAGAAGTGACATGATAGCAGTCTTCTGATATTTGTGGGGCTGCCCCAAAGAAGAGGGGTGTGTGTGTGATGGTTTCAGGCTATTTTTCCAAAGAACCCAAGAAGCAACGGATGGAAACGAACCAAGGAGAGATGCAACCTAGAACTAAAGAGAAATTTCCTAACAGCGAGGACAATTAACCAGTGGAACTGCCTGCCACCAGAAGTTTTGGGTGCTTCATCGCTGGAGGCGTTCAAGAAGAGATTGGACAACCATTTGACTGAGATGGTATGTAGGGTCTCCTATTCGAGCAGGGGGTTGGATTAGAAGACCTCCGAGGTCTTCTAGTCCAACAGAAATTCTGGTCTCCATTGTGGTCCTAAATTGAGGACTACCTGATATTGGGTTGAGACTTTCAAGAAGAGATTGGACTGCGTTTGTCAGAAATGGTGTAGGCTCTCCTGCTTGGGCGGAGGTGGGGTTGGACTAGATGACCTACAAGGTCCCTTCCCTCTCTGTTAATCTTTAATCTGGGTCCCATCTAGTTCTGGAACAACAGCCCCCTCCCATGGCCCACTTGGGTAATGCAGTTGGTTTCCATGGCTGGCATTGTATGGAGGCCATTGGTGGAGCAATGCACAGCCAGAGACGAGAATATTAATTTATTCTCTTGGCCAAATAATTTTGCTAATCGTTCAAATCCCAGGGATTAATTAACAGTTTGCTATTGCTGCTTCTTCCCCGCTCTTTCCAAAGCTGGTTCGTCTTCTGGATAAAGAAGCAAAGACTCCTAGTGGCAAAAGAGACCTCACCGTTTCATGTGGCAGGCTGTTCCGCTGACTCACCCAGCCCACAAAGTCGGAACGTTCTTTTATTCATTTATTGGATTTTGTTTTTTTTAATCCCGCCTTTATTACGTTGTAGGTCATTCAAGGTGAGGAATGTTCCTTCGTCCTCCTGTTTTCCCACACAACAACCCTGTGAGGTAGGTTGAGCTAAGAGAGAGGGACTGGGGAAAAGTCACCCAGCTGGCTTTCATGTCTAAGGCAGGACTAGAATTCACCATCCCCTGGCGATTGGCTCAAAGTTAACCAGGTTACTTTTATGCCTAAAGTGGGATTAGAACTCACCATCTCCTGGTGATTGCTTCAACGTCACCCAGCTGCTTTTAATGCCTAAGGCGAGACTAGAACTCACCGTCTCCTGGTGATTGGCCCAAAGTTACTCACTGGCTTTCATGCCAAGGCGGGACTAGAACTCACCATCTCCTGGTGATTGGCCCAAAGTCACCCAGCCAGCTGTCATGCTTAAGGCGGGACTAGAACTCACCATCTCCTGGTGATTGGCCCAAAGTCACCCAGCCAGCTGTCATGCTTAAGGCGGGACTAGAACTCACCGTCTCCTGGTGATTGGCCCAAAGTCACCCAGCCGATTTTCATGCCAAGGTAGAACTAGAACTCACTATCTCCTAGGGATTGCTTCAAAATCACCCAGCCGCTTTTAATGCCTAAGGCGGGACTAGAACTCACCGTCTCCTAGTGATTGGCCCAAAGTCACCCAGCCAGCTGTCATGCTTAAAGCGGGACTAGAACTCACCATCTCCTGGTGATTGGACCCAAAGTCACCCAGCTGGTTTTTCATGCCAAGGTAGAACTAGAACTCACCCTCTCCTAGTGACTGCTTCAAAATCACCAGCCGCTTTTAATGCCTAAGGCGAGACTAGAACTCACCGTCTCCTGGTGATTGGCCCAAAGTCACCCAGCCAGCTGTCATGCTTAAAGCGGGACTAGAACTCACCATCTCCTGGTGATTGGGCCCAAAGTCACCCAGCTGGTTTTATGCCAAGGTAGAACTAGAACTCACTATCTCCTAGGGATTGCTTCAAAATCACCCAGCCGCTTTTAATGCCTAAGGGGGACTAGAACTCACCGTCTCCTGGTGATTGGCCCAAAGTCACCCAGCCAGCTGTCATGCTTAAAGCGGGACTAGAACTCACCATCTCCTGGTGATTGGGCCCAAAGTCACCCAGCTGGTTTTCATGCCAAGGTAGAATAGAACTCACTATCTCCTAGGGATTGCTTCAAAATCACCCAGCCGCTTTTAATGCCTAAGGCGGGACTAGAACTCACCGTCTCCTGGTGATTGGCCCAAAGTCACCCAGCCAGCTGTCATGCTTAAAGCGGGACTAGAACTCACCATCTCCTGGTGATTGGGCCCTAAGTCACCCAGCTGGTTTTTCATGCCAAGGTAGAACTAGAACTCACCCTCTCCTAGTGACTGCTTCAATTCACAGCCGCTTTTAATGCCTAAAGCGAGACTAGAACTCACCGTCTCCTGGCGGTCGGCCCAAAGTCACCCAGTCAGCTATCATCCCCCCCCGATTCTGGTCCCCACATTCTGGGGCTGCAGAGAGGGGGAGTGGGCTCTCCTTTCTATGGGACAGTCCTTCAAAAAAACTAGAATTCTTTATTGGCCAGGTGTGATGGGACACAACCAAGGAATTTGTCTCTGGTGCATAAACTCTCACTGTGCATAAAAGCCGTAAGTGATCAATCACAATCATAGTCATCCTAAAAAAAAAAAATTCATCATAAATCATAAGATACAACACTCCCAGGAAGCTAAATAAGCAATCAATCTAAATCTAAATATAATTTTAATAATTATAATTATTATTTATAATGATTAATCATAAATAATAATCATAAATAATTCAGGTAAAATAAGTTTTCTGTTTGTCAACCTTGATCACTTTAAGGGTGAGGGGGGCACTTCTGATGTCATCATTTCTGCTTGAAGGAAACGGCGATCCAGAAATCTGTAGTATCTTTACACCTCACTTAATCTTTATTTTAATGATTACTAAGTGTGTGTGCGAGTGGGGGGGTCATTTCCTGATTAAAAAGTGGGGGGGGGGTTGCCTCTCTATTAAAAGTTTTATCTGGGGTTGAACCGGCCTGATCTTCAAGCTTTGCACCTTTGTTCTAGCCGGCCTTGGGAGGAAAAAAAAGTGAAGATTGGTACATGGAAAGGAGACCACAAGGAAATCCCAAGGAAATTGGGAGCTTGAAAGAAACCCCGAACGGAGAGCCATCCAAATCTTTACGCTTCCTCTTGCCAAGGAAACACCCAGAGCCGAGTTGGCTCGAAGGGAAATTTTGTGGGTTTATAGACGCGTCGACAGCCCAGACTTCCGATCTCGGTTTGTTCGGAAGAGTTTTAAATACTTTTGAACTGAGTCTTGCGGGGCGGAGAGGGAGAGAAAAGCACTCCGCGGAAGACAGAAACCCCTCAAGGCCACCTACCTACCTACCAGGGTCGTTTTGCACTTTTCGCCCAGCCGGCCTTGGGAAAAAACAAAAAAGAAGTTAAAGATTTGGCACTGGGAAAGGAGACCACAAGGAAATCCCACAGCCATCCCGGCAGAGAGCAGTGCAAATCGTCCCCGTCTCCCGTCCCCGCCTGTTCCCAAAGCGGCATTTGGAGCCGAGTTTGCCGGGGGTGGGGGGGTGGGTGGGAAGTGGGGGAGAATTTTGTGGGGTAACAATTCCTTTGGGGACGCGATTTTCCCACGCTTGAAAGGCGTGGAGAGGGAGGAAACGAAAACACGGGAGTTTTAGTCCCAAAGCCCTCGGGGGTCCCACGCCAGCCGCTCCTACCTGCCGGCCAGGTGAGAGGAAAGGTTGCCCGGGGGGGGGGGACAAGTCCACTGGGGAAGGGGAGGGGAGGGGGGGGCTCTTTCCCCACCTCTGAACGGGAGTTGCACGTGAGAATGAGGTGCAGGTGGAGCTGGAGTGCTGGGCCGGGTGGAGTGAGTCCAAAGCCAGGCCTGACTGGGGGGGGGGGGGTTGTGTGATTGTGTGTTTGTGGGTGTTTTGTGGGCTTCTGTGCTTGTGCCTGTGCTTGTGTTTGTTTGTGTCTCTTGTTTATGGGCTTCTTTGCTTGTGAGAGTGTGTGTTTGGGTGTGTGTTTGTGTGCTTCTGTGGTGTGTGTGTTTGTTTGCTTGTGTTTGTGTGTGTGCTTGTGTGTGTGTTTGTGGGCTTCTGTGCTTGTGTGTGTGCTTGTGTTTCTTTGTGTGTGTATTTGTGGACTTCTTTGTATGTGTTTGTGTGCTTGTGTTTGTGTGTGTTTGTGGGCTTCTGTGCTTGTGTGTGTGTGTGTGTGTGTATTTGTGGGCTTGTGTTGGTGGGCTTGTATTTGTGTGTGTGTTTGTTTTTGTGTGTGTATTTGTGTGCTTGTGTGTGTGTTTGTGGGCTTGTATTTGTGTGTGTTTGTGTGCTTGTGTTTGTGAGTGTGTGTATTTGTGTTTGTGTGTATTTGTGGGTTTGTGTGTACTTGTGTGTGTGTGTGTGTGTGGTTGTGTGTTTGTGTTTGTGTGTATTTGTGTGTAGGTGTGTGTGGGGGGGCGTGGCGGGGGAGAGCCCTGCCTGCAGGGGGCGCCCTGGGCCTTCCCCTCCTCTGGGCTGGGCGGGCGAAGGGATGCTGGGCGGCGGCTGGCAACTCCCTCCCGGGGCGGAGCGGGCACCGCGGCGGCTTCAGCAGCAGCTCCGGCATCTCCAGCTCCGGCTCCTGCCTCGCTTCTGGCCCCGCCGCCGCCTCCGCCGCCCCCCGGCAGCCCCCGACGCCCCGCCGGCCAGCATGACGGTCACGCTGGGCTTGGAGGAAGGGCTCCGCGACTCCCCCCGCTTCAGGTGGGACACCACGCCAACCCCCCCCCACAACGCCCCCCCTCCCCACAACCCCCCCCACAATCCCCCCCTCCTCACAACGCCCCCCCCACAATCCCCCCTCCCCACAACGCCCCCCCCCCCCAATCCCCCCCACAGGCACTGCCAGGCGGAGGCAGGCGCCGTCCAGGGGGCACCTGGTGGATGCACGCTCCGCTCGCTTTCCCCCCCTCCCTCCCTCCCTCGGCCCCACGGCTCTCAGCCTTTGGGGGAGGGGCTGCTGCGGAGAAAGAGGGCAAGGACCCCCCCTCTCGCCCCCTCCCTTTCTCTCTCCCCTCCCCCACTTATTCCCTCCATCCCTCCCCTCTTTCTCTCCCCTCCCTCTACCTCCCCATCCTTCTCTGTTTCCTCCTTTCTCCCCCCAACTCCCCTATTTCTTCCCCTCCACATTCCCTCTCTCCTTCTCTCCCCAACGCCCCCCCCATTTCTTCCCCTCTTCCTCCCCCTCCCTCTCTCCATCCCCATCCCCCCATTTCCCTGTCTTCCCCATCTCTCCCCGTCGACCCCTCTACCCCCTCCCCGTTCCCTCCCCTCTCTCCCCCCTCTCCCCTCTCTCTCCATCCCCCCATCTCCCCATCTTCCCCATTTCCCCTCTACCTCCCCTCTATTTCCTCCCTATTCCCCTATTTCTCTCCCCCCATCTTCCCCATCTTCCTTCCCACCCCCTCCTCCTCCTCCCCCAACTCCCCTTCCCCTCTACCTCCCTTTCCATTTCCTCCCTATCTCCCCCTCCCATTCCCTATTTCTCTCCCCTCCACATTCCCCTTTCCTTCTCTCCCCCAACTCCCCTCCCCATTTTCTCCCTCTTCCTCCCCCTCCCTCTCTCCATCCCCCATCCCCCATTTCCCCCTATCTTCCCCATCTCTCCCCTATACCTCTACCCCCCTCCCCGTCTCCTCCTCCCTCTCTCCCCCTCTCCCCTCTCCCTCTCTCCATCCCCCCATCTCCCCCATCTTCCCCATCTCTCCCTCTACCTCCCCTCTATTTCTCCCTATTCCCTATTTCTCTCCCCCCATCTTCCCATCTCTCCTTACCCCACCCCCTACCTCCTCCTCCCAACTCCCCCTCTCCCTCTACCTCCCTTTCATTTCCTCCCTATCCTCCCCCTCCCCATCTCCCCTATTTCTCTCCCCTCCACATTCCCCCTCTCTCCTTCTCTCCCCCAACTCCCCCTCCCCCATTTCTCTCCCCTCTTCCTCCCCCTCCCTCTCTCCATCCCCCCATCCCCCCCATTTCCCCCTATCTTCCCCATCTCTCCCCTCTACCCCTCTACCCCCCTCCCGTCTCCTCCTCCTCTCTCTCCCCCTCTCCCTCTCCCTCTCTCCATCCCCCATCTCCCCATCTCCTCCCCATCTCTCCCCTCTACCTCCCCCTCTATTTCCTCCCTATCTCCCCTATTTCTCTCCCCCCATCTTCCCCATCTCTCCTCTACCCCACCCCCTCCCTCCTCCCTCCCCCAACTCCCCTCTCCCCTCTACCTCCCCCCCCCTTTCATTTCCTCCCTATCTCCCCCCTCCCCATCTCCCTATTTCTCTCCCTCCACATTCCCCCTCTCTCTTCTCTCCCCCAACTCCCCCTCCCCCATTTCTCTCCCCTCTTCCTCCCCATCCCTCTCTCCCTCTCTCCATCCCCCCATCTCCCCCATTTCTCTCCACCTATCTTCCCCATCTCTCCTCTACCCCACCCCCTCTCTCCCCTCTACCTCCCTTTCCATTTCCTCCTTATCTCCCCCCTCCCCATCTCCCCTATTTCTCTCCCCTCTACCTTCCCCCTTTATTTCCTCCCTTTCTCCCCCAACTCCTTTATTTTTCTCCTCCTCCATCTGTCTTCCCCATCTCTCCTCCCTCTCTCCCCCAACTCCCCTTATCTCACCCACTCCCCATCTCCCCTATTTCCCCCCATCTCTCCCCTCTACCCCACCCCTTCTCTCCTCCCTCTCTCCCCCCAACTCCCCCTCTCTCCCCTCTACCTCCCTTCCCATTTCCTCCCTCTCTCCCCCCTCTCTCCATCTCCCCCTATTTCTCTCCCCCTCCCTCCCCCCCTTCGCTTGGCTCTGGCCCTTCCCGGCTCTATGACCAATTTTAAAGGGCAGCCCCCTCCCCATTTCCCATCCCTGTATCTTCCCTCTGCCAGGAGGGTCCTGAGAGCAAAGTGGGGTGAGGGGCTGTCAGACCCTCCCAAGGAGGCGACCCTGAGTTTGACTTCTGCAATTTTGCCCTGGTTCAGATTGGGGGGGGGGAGGGCGCCAGGAGATCCGCTTCCTATTGGGTGGGGGGGTCTCTTCTTACATCCCCCTTACCCCACCCTCCTTCCCAGCTCGTCCCCAGCTTCCACCTGCAAACTGGTTGCAACTGGGAGACGCAGGGTTATGCATTGGTGTTAATTGTGGGGGGTGGGCCACAGGACAAGTGGTAGGTATACACACCCAGCTACTCTCTCCGTGGTTGTGTAGACATGACACACTTTTGTGTCTCGCACGAGAACCGTTTTGTACCCCGACAGCAAGCCAGCGACAGGCCTAGGACGCAACCCGGTTTAACACGCATGTTTGCATGCAGTGGTATGTGAGACCCCTCCCCCCCCACCAGACCTCTCCTTCCCCCGCCCCCCCCCCCGGGAAACCAGCAGGTTCCAAGCCTCCATTCGCACAACACCCCCAATCCTAAAGTAGAAGACGGTTCAATGGATTGCTTTATTCCAAGAAAAGAACGTATTTTATTTTTATTTCCGTTTGGAAACCGTTTCTGGGCTTTGTGCTTGGGATGGGGAGGGGGGGAAAAAAAATGAAATTTTGACTTTGGGTGTCTCTATTTATTAGATCGGTTTGTTGCGATAGAAATGGCCGCTGTATATTATTGTATAAAAATTGAGGCCGTAATGTGATTATCTTTCTACTATGCTAAAAAGAATCAGAAGTCACTCCCCCTCCCTCCCTATTTTTTTCCTTCTATCCCTTTTTGCTCTTTTTTCCCTTTTTCCTCCCCTTTAATTTCCGCTCTCTTTGCGTTTTACGTTCTGATCAACCAATTTATTGATTTATTTATTTATTGTGTTTCTATACCGCCTTTCTCCCGTAGGACTCCAGGCGGTGTACAGTCAAGAAAAAATATAGAGGCACAAACATCATAAAATTGCTAATTAAAATTATTACTTAGTTTGGTCAATCAAATAAAACCCAGAATTAGATAACATTTAAAAAATCATTCGCATGTTCGTATGTTTAGCCCC
This sequence comes from Pantherophis guttatus, assembly GCF_029531705.1. Next base: position 561,529 of record NW_026844150.1, on the reverse strand, counting down.
GCCTGTTGGAATAAATAAATAAAACCTTTTCTTTTCTTTTTTTTTTTTAAAAAATACACGCAATCTCAAAGAAGCCATCTTTGACCAGCCCGTCGTGCAACCTCGATTAAGCGATGTCTGGTTTCCTGCCTAAACAGGGGGGTTGGACTAGAAGACCTCCAAGGTCCCTTCCGACTCTTGTTATTCCATTCTAAGCACGGTTTAGCGAGAGATTCGGTCTGTTGGGCCTAAGGCAGGGGCGCAAACCATGATCGGCTGGCCTGTCGCGCAAACCAGGATTTATCTCCTTGCAAAAGGCCAGCTGGGGAATTAAAACTGCCGTGTCTGGAAGCGGCGAGGCCGGAAAAACCTGACTTGGCTGCGGGTGGGCCATAAATGAGCTTGTTGTTACGGCCGCTTGCAGAACAACTTGTGGCCTGTGGCTTCCTGTCTCACACACACACACACACACACACGCACACGCAAGCACACACACAAAACACACCGAGTTCTCCGGAGCCTTGCCCCACCTCCCGTGTTGCAACCCCCATCTTCTGTAGGTCAGTTCTCGCAACGGAAGAACAGACGGAGGGGGCGGAAGGATGGAGCTGGCCAAATTACAGGCAGTCCTCGTCTTACGACCCTAAGGGGGGGGGGAACGCAGCCTTTCTGTCGCTAAGAGCGAGGCATTGATTCAAAGTGGGGTTTTGCCCTCCGTTTAGAGACCTTCCTTGACACCGTTGTTAAGCGAATCGCTGCCGTGGTTAAGCGAGTCCCATGGTTGTTAAGCGAGTCCGTTGACTTCACGGCGCCACCGTCGTGAATCGTCAAAAATGGTGTGCACGGAGGAGGTCATTAAGTGTGAAGAAGGGTCCTAACTCGGGTTTTTTTTCCTGAGCTGTCGTAACTTGGAACCGTTCACACTAAATGAACGGTTGTAAAGAGAGGATAACCCGTAATCTGTTTTAATCCGAGAAAAAAAGAATAAATCCTGTTTTGCTTAGAAACCCCTTTGGGGACTTTCGTGTTTGAAACAGAGCGGGGGGGAAAAAATTGAAGTTTGAATATGATGATCAGATTAGTCGACTGTTCCAAAAAATGACTCATTTCTGCTCAACATTAAAAACAGGAAAAAAAAAAATTGAGGTTTTAATCTCAATTTTGCACTCTCTTATTGCCGCGAAGACAGTTGGACATCAATGCTTGCTTCTTTCTTTTCTTTTCCTTTTTTATATTCTTCCCTCCTTTTTGTCATCCCTTATTTCCCTGCTCTATTTTTATTTACAGTACCAGGGGGCAGCCGCCCCCCACCCAATTTCCGTCGTTAACCGAGACTTGTATTAAGCGAGCTTCGCCCCGTGTTGTGCCCATCCTTGCCACCGTTGTTAAAGAGAATCAGTGCGATTGTTCAGTGAGTAACGAGGTCGTTAAGCGAATCCGGCTTTTTTTTTTTTTGCCGGATTCAGGAGGTCGCAAAAGGGGAATCGTGCGACCTCGGGATGTTGCGAAAGTCATAAATGTGAGTCAGTGTCTAGGCCTCTGAATTTTTTTTTAATCCCACGGGGATGGCTGCAAGTGTGAAAAAGGGCCTTTTAAGTCCCTTTGTCCAGTGCCATTGTAACTTCGGTCACTAAGCGGACCGTCGTAAGTCAAGGACCCGCTTGCGTTTTACATTAGGATCTATTTCAAGGGATTTTTTTGTTTCTTTGCTTTAAACGCAAGCAAACCGTCTTAGGGTCCCCAAATCTTGTGCGTTATTTAGGAAATATAATTTCTTCCTCATTATTAAGGGTGGAAAATTTGGTGTTTTCCGCCCCCACTTCCACGCCTGCAAACCGGCTGTTCCCTAGCCATCATGGCTTGTTGGATTGGGCTTGTTTAAACTCTCTCTCCTCTCCTCCTTCGCTTGGGGCATGCTCCAGCGCCCATCATCCCCTGCCAGGAGGCGAGTGGGCTGCGTTGGCAGAGGATGATGGTTGGGGGGAAGTCGGGTGAGCCATCCCCCCCCCGGTCGCGATGCCAAGGGCCAAAAAAGCAATATATTTCCCTTCTGAAGCTTGCCAAGGATGTGAGAAATGGTTTCCAAAAGTCGTATTTTTTTCCACCTGTGCCACGTTGCTCCTCCTGCCAGAATTTTTCCAGGCTTTCCGTGTCCCGGGGGGGCTGCACCCCTCTTGTTTTGGGGGTGCAGGGTTTCCCCCCCCCACCCCGTGCGTGAATCTGCTTTTTCGTTTTTTGCAGGAGGGTTTCGTTTTGTTTTTCATAACGTTTCCTGCAGTTTTGGTTCATTTCGCAGCGGATGTGGCTTCGCTTCGCTTCTCTTTTCTTGGTTTGGATTTTCTAACGTGGCCCCCGTGGAGGGAGGGAGGGAGGGTGGGGGGGCCGGCAGCCATCTTGGCTGAAAAGGGCCCATCGCCTTCAGGCTGGCTGTGGAGGATGGGATATAAAGAAGGGAGATATCTAGGATATAAAGAGAGAGCAAACGCCACTCCCTCTAGAACTGGTGATGTTACCTAGTTGGGTCATGAAATGGGAAAACCATCAACCTCAGAGAGCACCAAGGACCCCGCAGTTGTCCTCCTTCTCCTCCTCCTCCTCCTCCTCCTCCTCCTCCTCTTCCTCCTTCTCTTTTTTGTCCTCCTCCCCTCCACAACCCATCTCCCTTCTAGCATTCATGATCCTTCCTTCCTTCCTTCCTTCCTTCCTTCCTTCCTTCCTTCCTTCCTTCCTCCTCTTCCTCCCCTCTGCAAACTCACCTCCCTTTTAGCATTGATGATCCATTTTTCCTTCCTTCCTCCCTCCCTCCCTTCCTTCCTTTCTTCCTCCTCTTCCTCCCCTCTGCAATCTCACCTCCCTTTTAGCATTGATGATCCATTGTTCCTTCCTTCCTCCCTCCCTCCCTTCCTTCCTTCCTTCCTCTTCCTCCCCTCTGCAAACTCACCTCCCTTTTAGCATTCATGATCCTTCCTTCCTTCCTTCCTTCCTTCCTTCCTTCCTTCCTTCCTTCCTTCCTTCCTTCCTTCCTTCCTCCCTCCCTTCCTTCCTCCTCCTCTTCCTCCTCTTCCTCCCCTCTGAAAACTCACCTCCCTTTTAGCATTGGTGATCCATTTTTCCTTCCTTCCTTCTTCCCGCTCTCTCTCTCCCTCCCTCCTTTTCCTCCTCCTCCTCCTCCTTCTCCTCTTCCTCCTCCTCCCCTCTGCAAACCCACCTCCCTTTTAGCATTCATGATCCTTCCTTCCTTCCTCCCTCCCTCCTTTTCCTCCTCCTCCTCCTCCCCTCTGCAGCGCAAACTCACCTCCCTTCTAGCACTGATGATATTCTCTAGTTGGGTCATAAAATGCCTCCAAGAAAACCATCAAGCTCAGAGAGCACTGAAGACCCCATAGCCTCTACCTTCCCTCCTTCCTTCCTTCCTCCCTCCCTCCCTCCTTCCCTCCCTCTCTTTCGCTTCCTGCCTTCTGCAAACCCACGTGCCTCCTAGCACTGATGGCATTACCATATGGTTCATGAAACGCCTGCAAGAAAACCACCAAGCTGAAAGAGCCCCAAGGACCCTCCCCAAATCCTCCTGTTCCTCCTCCCACCATTCCACAATCCCCCCTCCCTCCTAGCACTGAAGACGTTCCCTAGTTGGGTCATGAAACGTCCACCCTGCTCGGACAGCACTCAGGACCCTACACATGATGGGATTTGTTGTTCTAAGTCTACCAATATTTTGAAGGCAGGAGGGTTACGACATCTGCAGACACTGCCTTCCCAGCATTGGTAGATTTTTGAACTACAAATCCCATCCTCCACAACACCCTGGCTGGCTGTAGGATGATGGCCAACGAACCCCAACCTGTTTAGTAGGGGCCAAGTTGGAGAGAGGCTTTGGGTTCTTGTCATCACTGCATTTGTAAGCCGCACTGAGTCCTACGGGAGAAGGGCGGCATATAAATTACATACATACATACATACATACATACATACATACATACATACATACATACATACAAAATAAATAAATAAATAAATAAATAAATAAATAAATAAATAAATAAATAAATAAATAAATAAGGTATTCAACCTCTTGACGGAGGCAGGAAATTGTGAGATGACCGCAACGGAGCAGAGGCTGTATGGATGTGTGTTTCTTTTTTTTTTTTCTTTAAATATTTATTAAATTTCCAAAGATTAAAATACACAGTACAAAAAGAAACATAATACACAAAAAAATCAAGAAAAACACATGCACACACACACAAGAAAACGAAAAAATATAAACAACCGAAAACAAACATATCAAAATTTCAATACTCATAACAACTTTTCTGCATCGGCATCTCTAGCCTATTTAACCTCTTTACACAAATTCTACTTCTAAATATCTCTTTATTTTAAACTTACATCTTTATCTAAATGACCTTGACTTCTATTTACAATCCGACCTCGTGACAAAAACATCCCTTAAGTTTTGTGTTTACTCTCCAACCAGGAATACCATATTAAATAATAATTAAAATATTAAATAATATAGAATAACCATATTAAATAGTACTCGGTGTCCTCCCTCTCCTTCATTTCCATCGATAATCTGTCCGTCTCTGCTTATAAAAAAAATCTTTACAAAATGTAAAGCGAGATTGGCCAGGATGTTCTCGAATAGGTCTTCCGAATTGTTGGAGGTGCGGACACAAACAAGGGACATTCTACCACATGTGGTGGACCTGTCCTAAGATTAGGAAATTTTGGGACAAGATTTAAAAAATGGCTGGATGAAATAACAGGGCAGAAGATAGAAAAAAAGCTGGAATTGTTTTTCCTGGGTATTCTGGAAGGGAAAATGTTATCATGTACGGAATAACAGAATAGAAGGGACCTTGGGAGGTCTTCTAGTCCAACCTCAGTTCAAGCAGGAGACCCTACAGCCAGGATGGCGAACCTATGGCATGCGTGCCACAGGTGGCACGCGGAGCCATATCTGTGGGCACATGAGCGTTGCCCTAACTCAGCTCCAGTGCGCATGCGTGCGCCGGCCAGCTGATTTTCGGGCCTTCCGGTCCCACCAGAAGTCGGGAAACAGGCTGTTTCCAGCCTCTGGGGAGTGGGGAAGGCAGTTTTTGCCCTCCCCAGGCTCCTAGAAAGCCTCTGGAGCCCGGAGAGGGTGAAAAACAGGCCTACCGGACCCATTGTGCCATCGCGTGCCAAAAGGGGAGGGTCACGTACGCATGCGTGTGGGGGTGGGGCGCATTGAATTATGGGTGTGGACACGCGTGCGCGACCCTCCCGCTCTTCCCCCGCTTTTGGCACGCGACAGCAAAAAGGTTAGCCATCACTGCCCTACAGTATACCATTTCAGACAAATGGTTGTCCAATCTCGTCTTAAAAACCTCCAGTGATGGAGCACCCACAACTTCTGGTGGCAAGTCGTTCCACCGGTTAATTGTTCTAACTGGGAAATTGCAATTCCTCATTGACTGGACCGGTCAGTCAAGTATCACCTGCAACGTAACTCGACCACAGTGTTTCTCAACCTCAGGAAGTTAAGAGGGATGGACTTCTTATCCCATAATTCCCCACATGGCTTTTTTTAAGAGGGGTGGACTTCTACTCCCATAATCCCCCAGCCGGCAAGGGTTTACCGGAATTTAGCATGGATTAGACATGAACAAATATCCCTTTTTTTTGTTTTGTTCTTTTGATAGAGTAACTTTTTTAGTAGATAGTGGGAATGCGGTAGACGTAATATATCTTGAAAGTGAAAAAAAAATAACATCACAAGCTAAACGAATAAACGAATTATGACTACGTGGCAGGATAATTAAATGGAAAACTGATGTGCTGGTGGAGGAATTCTGGGACTTGAAGTCCATCGTGCTGAAGTTGGAAAAACATTGTTTCCACACAGCTTTTCCCAGCCTGGCACTCTTTTGAGATGCACCCTGGGAATCTCCTGCAAAGAATTCTGGGCAATGGAGTCCCAACTCCAAATCGGGACAGCCCGCTTGGTTGAGGACGAAGAAGCAGACCCACCGACTCCTTTTAATTTCTGCAAAAAGAAATGCCTTCCGTGGCTGCTTGTTCCCAACGTGGCACTGCAAGACGCAAACGGAAATTGCAAGACTCGTACGGTGTCATGATTCTGTGGCTACGGCTCAGCTTTGAAGCCCAGGCGTTCGCGCTCATCATATCTCTGCAGTGGTTTCTAACCCGCCCTGGGTGACATATTTCCTTTCTTTCTCTCCCCCCCCTCTCCCCACAAACCTCCCCCTACTCTCAGGGCCGCCGTTGAGACTGTGGAACTAGAAGTATCGGTTTTGGAAACTCAGTTGGAAAAGGTGAGCAGGTCTTCCACGACGTGTCAGCTTAAGACCCCGGCTGAGTTTTTGCACCAAATACGTTGCAAACTTTGCACAAAATACTTTGCCCCTCCTCCTCCTCCTCCTCCCCCCCTCCCGGAGAAAAATCTAGAAGTTGCAAGGAGGGGGATTGGAGACGAGCAAGAAAGAGAAACATCACAAAATATTTGTTTACAGGCCTTTAAATGCTTCTGGATTGCACCATTTGACACCGCAGGAGAGCAATTTCCTGCCTAAAGCAGAATCTGTCCTAGAACAGCTCAGATCCTTTGTGATCTAGGCAGTGGTGGGATTCAAATTATTTAACAACCGGTTCTCTGCCCTAATGACCAGCTGGGTAGGCGTGGCTTGGTGGTCATGTGACCATGTGGATGTGGCCAACTCAATGTCACTCACGTCAATAGGCGCTTCATCTTACTGTTACAATGTAACAAGGGTTAATCAGAGAGGCAGTTTCTATAAGCAGGACAATAAAGATTAGGCTAGAAACGCCACCAGAATGTTTCCTTCCTGCCTTCCTTACAGGATTAGCCCTGTAAAGTGGGAAAAAACAAAATAAGATTTCTTCCAACAAGCGGTTCTCCGAACTGCTTAGAAAGTTAACAGCCGGTTCTCCCGATTAAGTGCGAACTGGCTGAATCCCACCACTGGATTTAGGTCCTTTTAGATCCGAAACGGGTGTTTCTTCGATACTCCCAGAATTCCCCAGCCGGTTAAGAGTTTCCTGAAATTCAGCATGGATAAGACAAAGATCACATTTTTGGGGGGTAGGGTAACTTTCTTAGTAGATGGTGGGAATGCAGTCAACGTAATATATCTTGACTTCAGCAAAGTGGGAAAAAAATAACTCAAGACAAGCTAAATTAATCAACGAGTTAAAGGTGCGTTAGATGGCAATCCGGGAGCGAATGCTGCAGCCACAGCAAGAGTTTAATTAAATTAATCATATTTCTATGCCGCCCAACTCCCTAGGGACTCTGTTTTTGTATCAGGGATCCAGGAGTTCTCCCAGAATCCCCCTGGGTAGGTAGGAAGGAGAGAAAGGGAAGGAAAGAGAGTGAAGGGAAAAAGAGAGGCAAAAAAGGAGGGACAGAGGGAAGGAAGGAAGGAAGGAAAGACAGGAAGGAAGGAAGGAAGGAAGGAAGGAAGGAAGGTAGACGGAAGGAAGGAAGGAAGGAAGGAAAGAAAGACAGGAAGGAAGGAAGGAAGGTAGACAAAAGGAAGGAAGGAAGGAAAGGAAGACAAGGAAGGAAGGAAAAAAGGAAAGGGAGGAAGAAGGGAGGGAGGAAGGAAGATGGAACGAAGGTAGACAAAAGGAAGGAAGGAATGATGGAAGGAAGGAAGGTAGACAAAAGGAAGGAAGGAAAGGAAGACAAAAGGAAGGAAGGAAAAAAGGAAAGAAGAAAGGAAAGGAGGGAGGGAGGGAGGAAAGAAAGGAAGATGGAAGGAAGAAAAGGAAGGTAGACAAAAGGAGGGAAGGATGAAGGAAAGAAGAAAGGTAGACAAAAGGAAGGAAGGAAAGGAAGACAAAAGGAAGGAAGGAAAAAAGGAAAGAAGGAAAGGAGGAAGGGAGGAAAGAAAAGGAAGATGGATGGAAGGAAGAAAGGAAGGAAGGTAGACAAAAGGAAGGAAGGAAAAGAAGACAAAAGGAAGGAAGAAGGAAAGAAAAGAAGGGAGGGAGGGAGGAAAGGAAGATGGAAAGAAGAAAGGAAGGAAAGTAGACAAAAGGAAAAGGAGGGAAGGAAGGAAGGAAGGAAAATTGTAGTCACGTGACCTTGGGATGGTACCACCCTTGTTGGTTGCCAAGCACCCAAATTTAAAATATGGGTCTACAGGGACATTAGTGCAAGGACCTAATTGCAAATAGTCATTAAACAAATGGTCGTAAGCCGAGGACTACCTGTATTGTTCCTGATCTTGCCAGCTGGAACGCCCGTCTGGTGCCGTCTTGAGCAGGTGGGCACTGCCCCAGGGTGTGCCAAGGCCGGTCTGTGGGGTGGGGTGGGGGGTGCAGTTATCCCAGCCCCCACCCCCTCAGCAGAGCAAAGCCCAGGTGCCCGCTCCTGGGGTCCGTGTGTCCCAATTCTGACCCGCCGTCTGTCCTCCTTGCCCTCCCTGGCAGTTGCTGAAGCTGGGTGGCACCATGCTGGAATCCGGGCGCCAATTCTGCAGCCACAGCAAAAGTTTTGCCTCGGGGATCCAGGAGCTTTCCCAGAATTCCTCGGGGGACACGTTGATGAGCGTAAGTGGATTTGAGGGGGGTGGGGGAGAGGCCGGGGGTGCCCCCGAACCAGGGGTGAAATCTAAAATTTGTTACTACCGGTTCTGTGGGCGTGGCTTGGTGGGGGGTGGGTGACCGGGTGGGCATGGCCAATTTTTTTTTCTTTTAAAACCCATTTATTCTAGAACCTCTTTGGCGAAGAAGTTGTAAAAAAATGCTTTCAAAAGCCTCTGACGATCCCAGCTGAGTTGCCTGATCGTCAGAGGCTTTTTTCTTTTAAAAGCCTCTGCCGATCAGGCAACTCAGCTGGGATCGTCAGAGACTTTTAAAAGAAAAAAAAACTCTGCCGATCAGGCAACTCAGCTGGGATCGTCAGAGGCTTTTAAAAGAAAAAAAAACCCTCTGCCGATCAGGCAACTCAGCTGGGATCGTCAGAGGCTTTTAAAAGAAAAAAAACCTCTGCCGATCAGGCAACTCAGCTGGGATCGTCAGAGGCTTTTAAAAGAAAAAAAACCTCTGCCGATCAGGCAACTCAGCTGGGATCGTCAGAGGCTTTTAAAAGAAAAAAAACCTCTGCCGATCAGACAACTCAGCTGGGATCGTCAGAGGCTTTTAAAAGAAAAAAAACCTCTGCCGATCAGGCAACTCAGCTGGGATCGTCAGAGGCTTTTAAAAGAAAAAAAACCTCTGCCGATCAGGCAACTCAGCTGGGATCGTCAGAGGCTTTTAAAAGAAAAAAAACCTCTGCCGATCAGGCAACTCAGCTGGGATCGTCAGAGGCTTTTAAAAGAAAAAAAACCTCTGCCGATCAGGCAACTCAGCTGGGATCGTCAGAGGCTTTTAAAAGAAAAAAAACCTCTGCCGATCAGGCAACTCAGCTGGGATCGTCAGAGGCTTTTAAAAGAAAAAAAACCTCTGCCGATCAGGCAACTCAGCTGGGATCGTCAGAGGCTTTTAAAAGAAAAAAAAACTCTGCCGATCAGGCAGCTCAGCTTGGATCGTCAGAGGCTTTTAAAAGAAAAAAAAACCCTCTAATGTCTTTTTTCCCCTCCTAGGAGTGCCTGGAAAAGTTTTCCCAAAGTTTGAGCAGAATGATGGAACAGCAAGAGGTGAGCGGATTGATCTTCCTGTTAAGCTGTTAAGGATGGGAGACCACCAGGAAATCCCAAGCCTGTAAATGAGATGCAAAACTCAGAAAAAGCCTCCCAAAATAATAATAAGAGATTTCCCCCCCCCCCCAAATCAAATCAAGGAGGATTAAGGATAAGTTTCTCTTAATAATCGTGACCAAAAATATGCAATATAATGGAATAAAATATGCAATAAAATAGAAAAAAAAACATGCCATATAATAAAATATGCAATACAATGCAACAACAAAAAAATGCAATAAAGTAACGGTGTGAAATAAAATAAACTTGGTTGCAACTCGATTAAAAGTGCTCTTTTTTTTTTGTCCTAGGAACTCCTGGAGACCGCGCAACAGTCGCTCAAGCTGCAGCTGCAAACTCTGGTGAAGGAGTAAGTGTGTCCGATGGGGGTCTGTCGGCTTAGAATTATTGGGCGGGAATTATTCGGGACGGAACAGGATTTGAACTGGGATCCCCCGGTCTCTGTTTCGGATCTCTGTCTATTGAACTCGCCAACTATGGTTAGTTAGCTTTGCATTTGGTAGCTGCCTCCCCACATATCTGTGATCTCACAAGATGTTCGACCAGGCCCAACTGGGTTTAGATATCGGGGGTTAGAATGCACCCATTGGCTTCCCAGAGTCAGTTTGGTCTAATGCCGTGATGGTGGCACGTGGAGCCATATCGGTGGGCACGCGAGCTCAGCTCCGGCGTCCATGTGCGTGCCGGCCAGCTGATTTTCGGGCCTTCTGGGTCCACCAGAAGTTGGGAAACACGCTGTTTCCGGCCTCCGGAGGGCCTCCGGGAGGGTGGAGAAGGCCCGTTTTTCACCCTCCCCAGGCTGTAGAGGCTTTCTAGGCGCCTGGGGAGGGTGAAAACAGCCTTCCCCAACACCCCGGAGGCTGGAAATGGCCCGTTTGCCGACTTCCAGTAGGACCGAAAGGCCCGTTTTTTCGCTCTCTCCAGGCTGTAGAGGCTTTCTAGGCGCCTGGGGAGGGTGAAAACAGCCTTCCCCAACACCCCGGAGGCTGGAAATGGCCCGTTTGCCGACTTCCAGTAGGACCGAAAGGCTCGTTTTTCGCTCTCTCCAGGCTGTAGAGGCTTTCTAGGCGCCTGGGGAGGGTGAAAACAGCCTTCCCCAACCCCCCGGAGGCTGGAAATGGCCCGTTTGCTGACTTCCAGTAGGACCGAAAGGCCCATTTTTCGCTCTCTCCAGGCTCCAGAGCCTTTCTAGGAGCCTGGGGAGGGCGAAAAATGGGCCCACCGGGCCATCGCGTGCCAAAAGCGGTGGGAGCGACGGGGAGTCATGCAAAAATAGCCCGAAAAACGGGCAGGGGCGGGTCCAGCCAGTGGTGGGATTAGTCCGAACCGGTCAGAATTGCTGAATCCCACCTCTGCCTTTTGAGGCGGATGGCCAGGAGGCGGGGCTGGGTGTGATGAGTGACGTTGAGTTGGAGACACCCACCCAGTCACATGACCACCCGGCCACGCCTACCCAGGCAGAGAACTGGTTGTTAAATTATTTAAATCCCACCACTGGAGACTGGGAGTTCTAGTCCCGCCTTAGGCATGAAAGCCAGCTAGGTAACTTTGGGCCAATCACCGGGAGACTGGGAGTTCTAGTCCCGCCTTAGGGCATGAAAGCCGGCTGGGTAATTTTGGGCCAATCACCCGGAGACGGGGAGTTCTAGTCCCGCCTTAGGGCATGAAAGCCGGCTGGGTAATTTTGGGCCAATCACCCGGAGACGGGGAGTTCTAGTCCCACTTTAGGCATGAAAGCTGGCTGGGTAACTTTGGGCCAATCACCAGGAGACTGGGAGTTCTAGTCCCGCCTTAGAGCATGAAAGCCGGCTGGGTAATTTTGGGCCAATCACCCGGAGACGGGGAGTTCTAGTCCCGCCTTAGAGCATGAAAGCCAGCTGGGTAATTTTGGGCCAATCACCCGGATACGGGGAGTTCTAGTCCCGCCTTAGAGCATGAAAGCCGGCTGGGTAATTTTGGGCCAATCACCGGGAGACTGGGAGTTCTAGTCCCGCCTTAGGCATGAAAGCCAGCTGGGTAATTTTGGGCCAATCACCGGATACGGGGAGTTCTAGTCCCGCCTTAGGGCATGAAAGCCGGCTGGGTAATTTTGGGCCAATCACCAGGAGCCTGGGAGTTCTAGTCCCGCCTTAGAGCATGAAAGCCAGCTGGGTAATTTTGGGCCAATCACCCGGATACGGGGAGTTCTAGTCCCGCCTTAGGGCATGAAAGCCAGCTGGGTAACTTGGGCCAATCACCGGGAGACTGGGAGTTCTAGTCCCGCCTTAGGCATGAAAGCCGGCTGGGTAACTTTGGGCCAATCACTGGGAGACTGGGAGTTCTAGTCCTGCCTTAAGGCATGAAAGCCGGCTGGGTAATTTTGGGCCAATCACCCGGAGACGGGGAGTTCTAGTCCCGCCTTAGGGCATGAAAGCCGGCTGGGTGACTTTGGGCCAATCACTGGGAGACGGGGAGTTCTAGTCCCGCCTTAGGCATGAAAGCCTCTCTCTCTTAGCCCAACCCACCTCACAAGGTTGTTGTTATGGAGGAAAATGTCAGAAGAAAGAGTATTGAGTCTCCTCGCCGACTTGAACCAGTGCAAAAAAAACAGGAGATAAATATATATATATATATATATCATATATAACACTGTGAGAGGGTTAACCTGTTCTGGGACCACCGGTTCTGTGAATGCAGCTAACCCGGGTTAAGGACATTGTGTGAACCCTGCACCCTTCTTCTCTTTCAGGGACATTAAGCAGTTCAAAGAAACCAGGAAGGAATTCGAGCGGGGCAGCGAAAGTCTCGGCAGCGCCTTGCACCATAACGCCGAGGTGCCCCGTCGGCGCCAACACGATGCCGAAGACGCCATGGTCACCCTCAAAGCAGCCCGCACCACCTTCCGTAACCGAGCCCTCGACTACGTGCTGCAGGTGGGGGAGAGGTCCTGAAAGACCCCCCCCCCCGGCCAAGGGTCCCGTTTCCGGGTCTGAGGGGGGGATGGACGGACGGTGAGGGCTCTTGGGACACCCGTCGTGGCGGGTCGACGTAGGAATCGAACTCCCGATCCTTCTCCTGTCTTTCAGATCAATGTGATTCAATCCAAGAAGAAATTTGAGATCCTCAAATTCGTGAGTAACTCCCTTCCCCAACCTTGGTCTTCTTGGACTGCAAGTCCCATCATCCCCAGCCTTGAGCCTGTTGCCCGGAGAGGAGAGGGCCTTGCTAAGGGGGGGGGTGTATGTATGTGTAGCTTAGTTTTTGGCACACATTCACAAAGATGGCTTCTGTGGGATGCTGGAGTGTCTGGTGGAGCTGATTTGAGCGAGATTCGCACTCGGCACAGGGTGACACCGCAGCGCACCTGGGGGATTCTGGGAGTTGAAGTCCCGAGATCTCAACATGACCACATTTTAAGACATACAGGTAGTTCTCGACTTACAACGGTTCGTTTAGTGACCGTACAAAGTTACAACGGCACTGAAAATAGTGACTCACACTTACGACCGTTGAGGCATTCCCCAGAGTCACGGGATCAAAATTCAGACGCTTGGCAATTGAGTCACATTTATGACGGTTGCAGTGTCCCGGAGTCACGCGATTCCCCTTTTGCGACGTCCCGTCAAGCAAAGTCAATCGGGAAGCCAGATTCACTTAACAACGGGGTTGCTCACTGAACGGCTTTAGCTATTCACTTAACGACAGGGGCAAGGAAGGTCGAAAAAGCAGACAAAACTCACTTTAACAACTGTCTCACTTAGCAACGGAAATTTTGGGCTCCATCTTCGTCGTAAATCGTGATATAATCTGCCTTGACTTGGCTTTCTCATGCCAGAAAAAAATCTCTTTTTCCCTTCTGATTTCAACCGAACTTTAGTTTTTGGGATCCCGGATGAGAAAATCCAAACACAGCACCCCTGAGCTCGTCAAAAGTTCCTTCCTCCAAAGGCTCCTGGTTTTTGGGGTTTTTTTAAACCTATTTTATCTGTCACTCTCTCTGTTTGCAAAGCACCGTTTTCAGGGCAGCCCAAATCTTACTTGAAGAGACCCCACTGGGGTGGGGGGTCTCCCTTCTGATGCCTCTGCTCCTTCCAGGTCTTGTCCTTCATGGAGGCCCAGTCCGTCTTCCTGGAACAGGGGTCTCGGGCGTCCAAAGAGCTGGAGGAATATCGCAAAAGCCTAGCTGCTCAGGTGAGGAGGACAAGCCAGTGCTGAAAGTTTTTGTTTTTATTTATTTTATCTTTATTTTATTTTATTATTTTATTTTATTTTATTTTATTTTATTTTATTTTATTTTATTTTATTTTATTTTATTTTAATTTTATTTATTTTATTTTATTTTATTTTATTTTATTTTATTTTATTTTATTTTTTTTATTTTTTTTATTTTATTTTTTATTTTTTTTATTTTTTTTATTTTTTTATTTTTTTTATTTTATTTTATTTTATTATTTTATTTTATTTTATTTTATTTTATTTTATTTTTATTTTTTTTATTTTATTTTATTTTATTTTATTTTATTTTATTATTTTATTTTTTTATTTTATTTTATTTTATTTTATTTTATTATTTTATTTTATTTTATTATTTTATTTTATTTTATTTATTTTATTTTATTTTATTTTATTTTATTTTATTATTTTATTTATTTTATTTTATTTTATTTTATTTTATTTTATTTTATTTTATTTTATTTTATTTTATTTATTTTATTCATTCCATTCCATTCCATTCTTACTTACTCCATTCCATTCCATTCCATTCATTCTTACTTAGTCTATTCCATTCCATTCTATTCCATTCTATTCTATTCTATTCCATATTTTCTACTGTTATTCTATTCTATTCCATTCCATTCCATTCTGTATTTTCTATTCTATTCTATTCTATTCTATTCTATTCTATTCTATTCTATTCTATTCCATTCCATTCCATTCCATTCCATTCCATTCCATATTTTCTCTATTCTATTCTATTCCATTCCATTCCATTCCATTCCATTCCATTCCATTCTGTATATTCTATTCTATTCTATTCTATTCTATTCTATTCTATTCTATTCTATTCCATTCCATTCCATTCCATTCCATTCCATTCCATTCCATTATTCTATTCTATTTTATTTTACTTTATTATTTTGCTTTATTGCATCTTTTATTTGTATTTTAATTTATTGACCATTTTACTTTATTTTCTGGTATGTTTTATTGCAAATTTTATTTATTTGCTGGTGTGTTTCATTTACATTTTATCGCATCTTTTACTTTATTGCATCTTTTACTTATATTTTAATTCATTGCCCAGCTAACATTATTGTGTGTTTGATTCCTTCTTTATTGTATTTCACTGCAGATCTTATTTCATGTTATTGCATATTATTTCATATTATTGCATTTTTCATTTATTTCATTTTATTGATATTGTACTTTGCATTTTTATTTTGTTTTGCTGCCTATTTTACTTTATTGCATTTTTTAAAAAAATTCAATTATTATAAATAATAATAACTGGGTGTGGGAGGCCAAACACAGTTGTCTGTGCATGGAGAGATTGTCTGATCCTTGGGCCAGAATTAAGGGCAGAGAGGAGGAAATGGATGGAAGAGAGTTGGAGACCAGCCAGGGAAAAAAAGAATCCTGAATAAACAGAAACTCTGACTTACTGACGGGGTGTGAAAATTGTCCTTGCGATTGAATTAACGATTGGTTCAAAGCCAGGCCTGTTGTAGAAAAAAAAACAAAATCAATTGGTTGGGTGTGATGGGACTTGTAGTCCAACTACATATGAAGCATAACAGGACGCCTGTAGATTCACGTTCGTTCAGATCCTCTACAGGGAGTCCTCACCTTACGACTGTCATTGAGCCCCAAAATTCTGTTGCTTCGTTCCGTGAATTTTGCTCCCATTTTACGAGCTTTCTTGCCTCGGCGGTTAAGTGAAACATTGCGGTTGTTAAGTGAGTCACGCGGTTGTTCGGTGAATCCGGCTTCCTCGTTGACTTGGATTGTCAGAAGGTCGCCAAAACTTTGCAACCGTCATAAATACGAGTCGGTCGCCAAGCCTTTCAATTTTAAATCGCGTGACCACGGGGATATCTCAACGGTCGTAAGTGTGAGAAACGGTCCTAAGTCACTTTTTTCCAGTGCTGTTGTAACTTCGGTCACTAAATGAACGGTCATAAGTTGAGGACTGCCTTTGTCAGGGAAGAAAACAGAATTCAGCTGTTTGCTGCCATATATATCGATTTTTATTTTTATTTTTTGGACTGTAAACTGTCCAGAGTCACTGATTGAGACGGACAGAATTTATAGAAATTGAACGAATAAATCAATGCAGCCAGTCCTCGACTTCACAATAATTCGCTTAGTGACTGTTTGAATTTACGACGGCGCTGAAAAAAGTGAGCGAGGACCTCTTTTCGCACCAACGACCGCTTGCAGCATCCTTGTGGTTATGTGGTAAAAATTCGGGCGTTTTGGCAGTTGAATCCTATTTACGACGGTTGCAAGTCCCAAGGCCACGTGATCCCCTTTTGCTGCCTTCCGAGAAGCAACGTCCACGGGGGGAAAAGCCGGATTCATTTAACGACCGTTTAACGACCTTAACAACTTTCGTAAAAGGGGTGCAAAACTCCTTGAAGAAATGTCTTGCTTAGCGACGTACATGGGGTTTTTTTGGCTGGATGGCGGTCATAAGTCGAGGACTTCCTGCAACTTCCATCCTGGGTTCTTGGCTTCAAATCTCACTGCAGCCATTTCCTTTTGCAAGAATTGGACTTTCCTGCAAAGTGGACCCCCCCCTCCCCTCGATCCTGGTTTGTGACCCCCCTCCTCCCAGCCCAGGGATTTTACCGAAGGGAGGGTGATTTTGGGGGGGGGTTTCTCCATCCTTCCCTTCGCCCCGAGATTTCCATGTCTTTTTTGTTTTCTTTTCCAGCTGCACGAACTGGTCCTGGAATCGGCCCGAGAGAAGAGGGACATGGAGCAGAGACACGCCGCCATAAAACAGAAGGTGAGGTCCCGGGGTGAAACCTGGCTTAATAATTAACCAGGATTAATAGTGGTTACTGTGAGAGGGATCTTGGGGTCTTAGTGGACAACCAGCTAAATAGGAGCCAGCAGTGTGCAGCGGCAGCCAAAAAAGCCAATGCAATCCTAAATTGCATTAACAGAGGGATACAATCAGGATCAAGGGAGGTGCTAATACCACTTTACAAAGCCTTAGTAAGGCCACACCTAGAGTCCTGCATCCAGTTTTGGTCCCCACACTATGAAAAAAGACGTGGAGACTCTAGAAAAAGTGCAGAGAAGAGTAAGAAAGAAGATTAGGGGACTGGAGGCTCAAACAGACGATGGACGGTTGCAGGAACTGGGCAATGGTTAGTCTACTGAAGAGGAGGACCAGGAAAGACAGGAGAGCAGTCTTCCAATATTTGGGGGGCTGCCCCAGAGAGGAGGAAGGGGGTCAAGCTATATTCCAAAGCTGGACAAGGAAGAATGGATGGAAACTGACCAAGGAGAGATTCAGCCTGGAAATAAGGTGGAATTTTCGGACCGTGAGAACAATCAACCGATGGGACAGAAGTTGCCTTCAGAAGGTGTGGGAGCTCCATCACTGGAGGCTTTGAAGAAGAGACCGGACTGTCAGAAATGGTGGAGGGTCTCCTGCTTGGGCCCAAAGGGAGGAGTTTCCTTCGATAGTGGGGAATAGCTGACGTGGGATTTTGGCTTCTTGTTGGCCAACAGAAGGTCCTTTGCGGGCAGGTTCATGCTCTCTTCTCACCTTCTCCAGGATTTGAGCCAAGACGACGATGTCCCGGAAATCCAGGCCGAACCCGGCCAGGTGGTGACGGAAGGATATCTATACAAACGGGCCAGCAACGCCTTCAAGACCTGGAGCAGGTGAGCTCAGGCTGCCTTCCCTGGAGGAGCACACCTGCGGCCTCTCATAGAGCGGTCTTTGCCCATCTGGGCATCTTTAAGAGAGGTGGACTTCAACTCCCAGGATTCCCCAGTTTGATTTAAGATTTCTGGACTTTGACTCCCAGGATTCCCCAGTTTGATTTAAGATTTCTGGACTTCGACTCCCAGAATTCCCCAGTTTGATTTAAGATTTCTGGACTTCGACTCCCAGGATTCCCCAGTCAGTTTGATTTAAGATTTCTCTGGACTTCGACTCCCAGAAATCCCCAGTTTGATTTAAGATTTCTGGACTTCGACTCCCAGAATTCCCCAGTTTGATTTAAGATTTCTGGACTTCGACTCCCAGGATTCCCCAGTTTGATTTAAGATTTCTGGACTTCGACTCCCAGAATTCCCCAGTTTGATTTAAGATTTCTGGACTTTGACTCCCAGGATTCCCCAGTTTGATTTAAGATTTCTGGACTTTGACTCCCAGGATTCCCCAGTTTGATTTAAGATTTCTGGACTTCAATTCCCAGAATTCCCCAGTTTGATTTAAGATTTCTGGACTTTGACTCCCAGGATTCCCCAGTTTGATTTAAGATTTCTGGACTTCGACTCCCAGGATTCCCCAGTTTGATTTAAGATTTCTGGACTTCGACTCCCAGAATTCCCCAGTTTGATTTAAGATTTCTGGACTTCGACTCCCAGGATTCCCAGTTTGATTTAAGATTTCTGGACTTCGACTCCCAGAATTCCCCAGTTTGATTTAAGATTTCTGGACTTTGACTCCCAGGATTCCCCAGTTTGATTTAAGATTTCTGGACTTCGACTCCCAGGATTCCCCAGTTTGATTTAAGATTTCTGGACTTCGACTCCCAGAATTCCCCAGTTTGATTTAAGATATCTGGACTTCGACTCCCAGAATTCCCCAGTCAGTTTGATTTACAATTTCTGGACTTCAACTCCCAGAATTCCCCAGCTGGCAAGGGTTTACTAGAATTCAACATGGATAGGACAAGAACAAATATCATATTTTTGAATAGGGTAACTTTCTTAGTATAGGTACTCCTCAACTTCCAGCCATTCATTTAGTGACCGTTTGAAGTTACAACGGCACTGAAAAAAGTGACTTATGACCGTTTTTCACACTTACGACCATTGCAGCGTCCCCGTTAACAACCACTTTGCTTAGCAAGAAAAATTCTGCTCCTAACGGTGGTCGTAAGTCAGGGACTACCTCTGCCTGTTTAACCTTTGAGGTTGAAGGGAGCCTGGCCCTGCCATTGTTCTCGGTGAGGTAGACTGCTCTGGCCTAGGGAAGCTCTTCTGGTCCCTCCCTTCCCTGCTCACCGGCTGTGTCTCGATTGCAGGCGCTGGTTCTCCATCCAGAATAACCAGCTGGTGTATCAGAAGAAGGCCAAGGTGAGTTGGGGGCTTCTTTGGAGGAAAAGGGGGGCAGTTTTTATTGGGTGGGTGGGAGGAAAGGAAGGAAGGAAGGGGAGGAGAGGGAGGGAAAGGAAACGAAGGAAGCAGAACAAGAAAAAGAAGAGGAGGAACAAAAGAAAGAGGAAAGGAAGGAAGGAAAAGGAAAAATAAAAATGAAAGGAAGGAAGAGAAGAAAAAAGAAAGAAAAAGAAAGAAAAAGAGTGAGGGAGGGTGGAAGGAAGGAAGGTAAGAGGAGCGGGAGGGAGGACAAGAAGGAAGGAGAAGAAGCAAAAGAAGAGGGAGGGATAAAGAGGAGAAGAGGGAGGGAAGAAAGGAAGGAGAGGGAGGGGGGATGACAAGAAGGAAGGAGAAGAACAAAAAAGGGGAGGGAGGGATGAAGAAAGGATAGAAGGAGATGGGAGGAAGAGAAAAAGGGAGAAAGGAAGGGAGAGAGAAAGAAAGAAAAAGAAAAAAGTGAGGGAGGGTGGAAGAAAGGAAGGAAGGAAAGAGGGAGGGAGGACAAGAAGGAAGGAGAAGAAGGAAAAGAAGAGGGAGGGATAAAGAGGAGAAGAGGGAGGGAAGAAAGGAAGGAGAGGGAGGGAGGGATGACAAGAAGGAAGGAGAAGAACAAAAAAGGGGAGGGAGGGATGAAGAAAGAATAGGAGAAGGAGATGGGAGGAAGAGAAAGGAAAGAGGGAGGAAGGGAGGGAGAGAGAGAAAGAGAAAAAAGGCAGAAGAAAAAAGAAAGAAAGAGAAAAAGAAAGAAAGAAAGAAAGAAAAGCTGGTCGGATGGATGGAAAGGAAAGGAAGAAGGCTTTTCTCTCCAGCGTCTGGGTGGGAGTGGGGGGCCTGAGGACGTGCTGGACCCCTCACCTCATCCTCTTCTTCTTCCTCTCCCCTTTTCTCCACCCCCCCAAACCCCCAGGATGTGGTGACGGTGGTAGTGGAAGATCTCCGTCTCTGTACGGTCAAGCCGTGTCCGGATCACGAGCGCCGCTTCTGTTTCGAGGTGGTCTCCCCCTCCAAGTGAGTCCCCTCCCCTCTTCCTCCCAGGCCATTCACACGGGGAGGTCAAAAAAGTCAAGATGGCGCCCTGGCCCTTCCCATCAATGCTCTTGAAGGGGGTGGTCAGCAGAGCCCTCGCCCACCCCGGATTTCTCTCGCCCTCAAAAAGAACCAGAATCCCGTTTTCCTCTCTTTTTCGCCTCTCGTTCTTCGACATTTCGTCGAAGGTCGTCCTTGGTTTACGACCACAACGGAGGCCCACGCTTTCGTCACTAAGTGGAGACGTTTCTTAAGTGAATTTTGTCCCATTTTTATACCTTTAAGCTGATGCGATTGTGAGGTGAATCGCCGCCGTTCTTGAATGAGTCACCCCGTCATTAAGTGAATCCGGCTCCCCCCCCGTTGACTTGCACCCGAATGTAAATCACGGGGTCGTAAGTGTGAAAAACGGTATAACGACTGCAACAATTATAATAATAATATAACAATGTGGTGATTCATTTAACGACTGTGGTGAGAACGGTTGTAAAACGGGGCAAAATTCACTTAGCAACTGTCTCACTTAACAACAGAAACATTGGGCTCCATTGCGGTCGTAAGTCAAGGACTGCCTGTATCTCTGATGGGTCCAGGGTCAATTATCCTCTCCTTCCGTCTCGCTTTAGGGCGTGCCTCCTGCAGGCCGATTCAGAGCATCACCTACAGGCCTGGATGTGCGCCGTCCAAAACAGCATCGCCTCGGCGTACAACGAGGACCGGCCAGAATCCCCTGGGCAGGTAAGACCTGGCGGCCTCCAACCCAAATGGCGATGAGGTCGTTATAAGAGATGTCAGGTTCGGAGGTCCTCGCTTTACGACCGTTCGTTTAACGATGATTTGAAGTTACAAAGGTCTTTTTAAAAAGTGACATGACTTTGTCCTCCCGTTATGACCGTCGCACCACCACGTGGGGTCACGTGACGGCCATTGGGGCACTCAGCAAGGGTCTCACATTACGACAGTTGAGGAATTTGGGGGGGGCATTGTGGTCGTAAGTCGAGGACATACAGCTTTCCTAACAGCGAGGACGATTAGCCAGTGGAACGGCTTGCCACCAGAAATTATGGGTGCTCCATCACTGGAGATTTTTAAGAAGAGGCTGGACAGCCACTTGTCTGAAATGATTATAGGGTCTCCTGCTTGAGCAGGGGGCTGGAGTAGATGACCTCCGAGGTCACTTCCGGCTCTATTCTGATTACATTACATATTTATCTGAAATGGTGTAGGGTCTCCTGCCTGGGAAGGGGGTTGGACTAGAAGACCTCCAGGGTCCCTTCTGATTACATTACATACACATTGTTAAGGAATTCGCAGAGTAACCCTTGAGTACCAAGGGTGCGCACATGAAAGCGACTGAGTAGTTACAAATAAACACAGTCAACACACAGATACACTGAGTTGTGTTTATTTTCAGGAAATAGTAAGGCACAGTCCAATAAACAGTCCAGGTCATACACATATAAAGCAGGAGATAGCCAAAACGACAGTCCAGGGATAATCCAATAACAAAGTCTTCTTACCAGTCGTCACAGTCATTCACAATAAAAAGTTCTTCTGGATTTGCATGCAGAACTATCAGAGAGCAAGAACAGCAAAGAGAAAACAAGCTATGTTTCTAGCTCCCTCTTAAGGAGATTGGCTACCGAGCTAACCAATCAGGACACAGTATGATGATTTCCTAACACACATCATGCCTCCTGCCTGAGCAGAAGGTTAGACTAGATGACCTCTAAGGTCCCTTCCGGCTCTATTCTGGTTGAATCCTCTCCCTGTGCATGCTGGCTTTTGCTGATAATGCTTCTTCTTTTTTTTTTCTTTTCTTTTTTCTTTTGGGGGGGACAGCACCTGGAGCGGAGCGCATCCATGACGGCGGCCACCTTGCAGTCCCCCTCCAGCCGCAAACTGCGTGGCGGGGTGGACAAACATGTAGTGGATCAGGTGCAGCGCCTGGAGGGCAACGCTCAGTGCTGCGACTGCCGGGAGGCGGCACCCGAGTGGGCCAGCATCAACCTGGGCATCACCCTTTGCATCGAGTGCTCCGGCATCCACAGGTGCCTCACGGCAAGGAACCCAATGGGGTTGGGCTAGATGACCTCTGGGGTCCCTTCCATCCCCCCTCCCCGGGAACCCTTTGATGGAGGCTTTTAAGAAGGGATCGGACAACCGTTTGTCTGGAATGGGATGGGGTCTCCTCCTTCAGCAGGGGGTTGGGCTAGATGACCTCCAGGGTCCCTTCCATCCCCCCCCCGGGACTCCTTTGAGCCAGGGGGTTGGGCTAGATGACCTCCAGGGTCCCTCCCAATTCTGTTATTCTGTTCAAATTTGAGATAAGCCAAAGATAAGCCAGAATAAAAACGGGGGTTGCAAGAAAGGACACATAAGAGTGCCCGAAATAGCCACCGAAGATGGGAGAAAGGGGTTACAGGTGGTCCTCGACTTAACAACGGTTCGTTTAGTGACCGTTCCAAGTTGCAACACAGCTGAAAAAAAGTGGCTCGGGACGGTTTTACACATTTACAGCCATCGCAGCCATACCCCCGCGGTCACGGGATCAAAAAATTCAGACACTCGTATTTATGACGGTCGCAGCGTCCCGGGGTGTGTTATGTCCCGCGATCCCCTTTTGCGACCGTCCGACGAGCCAAGTCGACGGGGGAAGCCAGATTCCCTTAACAGGAAAGGCAGGAAAGGCAGTCAAAGTCTCGCTTAGCAACGGAAATGTTGGGTCATAAGTCGAGGACAGCCTGCATTAGATAAGGATTCGGTCTTTTGCTGTGTTGGAAGGAAAAGATCTGGGGGTGGGGCCTTCGTATTTGCGACGTGGACGCCACAGTGGTGGGAGGGGGCCGTGGCTGTTAGTGGACCCCGAGAGAAGAGGCCGATTTGTCTTCACCTGTTGAACCGTGCCTGATTTCCACCCGCTTCCTCTGCCATAGGAGTCTGGGGGTGCATTTCTCCAAGGTGAGGTCCCTCACGCTGGATGCCTGGGAGCCCGAGCTGGTCAAGGTAAGGGGGGGGGAGGCAGGGGGGGCGGAGGAAGGTGGGAAATAGGTCACCATGCCTGAAAAGTAGGAAATTGGGTGGGGGGGCTGGGGTGGGGAGGGGGCTAGGAGGGACCCCTTGATGTGGGGGGAATAGGCTGTTTTTCCGGAAAACGTCTGCAGAGATTCTGGGCCCATCCAGAGTCAGCAAGCCTTCGAGTTAAAAGGTGGGCGAGATTCGAACCCAGGGTGGCAAAGGGATCTGGATCTGGTGGGGGGGGCACATGCTGAAACCTTGGGGCACAGATCCACGGGGTAGGGGTGGGGGGGTGGCAGCCCATAGAAGTAGTATTTTGAGGGAGGAAGAGAGAGAGGGGTGGAGAGGAAGAAAGGGAGGGAGGAGTAAGGGTGGGAGAGAGGAAAGAAGGAAGGGAGAAGAAGGAGGAGGGAAGGAGAAAAAAGGGAGGGAGGGAGGGAAGGAAAGAAGGGAAGGAAGAGGAAGGGAGGGAGGATGAAAGGAAGGAGAGGGAGGAGAAATATGGAGGGAAGGAAGGGAGGGAAAAGAAAAGAGGGATAGGAGGGAAGGAGGAAGAACAGGGAGGGGAGGGAGGAGAAAAAGGGAAGGAAGGAAAAGGGAGGAGGAGAAAGGGAAGGAAGGAAGAAGGAGGGGAGGGAGGAGAAAAAGGGAAGGAAGGAAGAAGGAGGGGAGGGAGGAGAAAAAGGGAAGGAAGGAAGAAGGAGGGGAGGGAGGAAAAAAGAAAAGGAAGGAAGAAATGAAAGAAGGAAGAAAGAAGAGGAAGGAGAAAAGGAGAGGAAAGGGAGGGAGGAAGAAGAGGAAGGGAGGAAGAAAGAAAGGAAAAAAAAAGACAGAAAGGAAGGAAGGAAAAGGAAGAAGTAGGGAGGGAGAAGTAAAAGAAGGAAAGGAGGGAGGGAAGGAAGGAAGGAGGGGACGGAGGAAAAGGGAAGGGAGGAGAAAAAGGGAAGGAAGGAAGAAAGAAAGAAAAAGAAGGAAGAAGTAGGGAGGGAGAAGTAAAAGAAAGGAAAGGGAGGGAGGAAAGGAAGGAAGGAAAGGGAGGGGAAGTTTTTAGTGTTTTGGGGACACAGCTGTCGAACTCCTGCCAGACACCTTCGCCGCCTCCTCTTACTCCTCCGCTACTCTTTCCCTACTGCTTGGAGGCGAGGTCCCCAGAGTGGACCCTGAGATGAAGCCCCGCCCCCTCCCTAAGCCCCTCCCCTTGTCGCCTGCAGCTGATGACCGTCTTGGGCAACCGGGTGATCAATCAGATCTACGAGGCCAGGGTGGAGGAAATGAACATGAAACGCCCCCAACCCGGAAGTTCCAGGTAAGAATCCCCCCCACCCCCTCCGGCCCCTTCTATCAAAATGCCCCCCACCCACCCACCCATCCCCCGATTGCCAATCAAGAGTCTCCATCATCCAGGTAGTAGAGATGTCTGGAGGTTGAGTGACGGCAAACGACTTTTTTTTTTCTTTTTTGCTGTCTCTGCACCTGCCCTCCAGGGGGCGCCGCTGCCCCGAAGGGCTGCAGTTACATGCCTTGGCCTCTAGATGGCCTGTTGGGACACCGCAGGGCCACCTGTCTGGCCCTCCTCCTACAGGTGCCTTCTAGGTGTCTTGTCCAATTCGGAGAAGCTTACCCTAAACCTCACATCTCGCTGGGCGGGGCAAGCGAGCGAGCAGGCGGCAAGTGGGCGGGGCAAGCGAGCGAGCAGGCGGCAAGTGGGCGGGGCAAGCGAGCGGGTGGCAACCGGTTCGGGGGCGCTGCCAGTTACCAATTCGGCGACCGAGGCCGAATCGGTAACTCCGAATTCGGCGACTGTTAGCGGTTCGCCCGAACCGGTGCGAACCGGTAGAAACCCACCACTAGTCCCGATCCCCCCGACCCCGTCCAAAGGTCCTGGGTGCGAGAGGATGATGGATCCTAATCCCTCCCTTCCGAAGAGCAAAACCCGAAAAGTGACGGCTGTCACTCTTTGTCCAGATCCGAGAAGGAAGCCTGGATCCGAGCCAAATACGTGGAAAGGAAATTTATCACCAAGTTCCCCAACCCCGGGGCGCCCCCGACCCGCAGCAGCAGAGAGCCCGGCGGGCAGGAGAGATCCCCGCGGCCGTTTCCCAAGCCCAAGCCGCCGGGCCACATCCGCCGGGGCCCAGGTAAGAGGGAGGAGGGAGGGGTCTTCTTCTCTTTCTCCGAAAGTGGGAGGGAGGGAGGCTCCTTCCGCCGTTCACCGTCCCCTCGGGGCTCACGCTGCGCCCGCCACCCCTGCGCTCCTGCACACCTTCACGGGGTCTCTTGTGCACCACTTCACACCCTCACAACTCTTGCCTACCTTTCTTCCTTCCTTTCTTCTCTTTCCTCCTTTCTCCTTCCTTCCCTCCCACTCTCCTTTCTCTTTCCCCTCCCTCCCTCCTTCCTTCCTCCAATTCTCCTTCTTTCCTTTCTTCCTCCTCCTTCCCCCTCCCTCCTTCCTTCCCTCTTTCTCTCACTCCCTTGCTTCCTTTCCCCACTCTCACTCCTCCCTCCCCCTCTGCTTCCTTCCTACCTTTCTTTCTGTCTTTCCATCCCCCATTCCCTCTCTCCCTCCTCCTTCCTTCCTTCTCTCCTTCCTTTCCTTCCATCCTCTTTCCCTCCTTCCCTACTTACTTACTTCCTCCCTCCTCCCTTCCTTTTCCTCCTTCCTTCCTTCCAACCTCCCTCCCTCTCTCCCTCCTCCTTCCTTCCTTCTTTCCTTCCATCCTCTTTCCCTCCTTCCCTCCTTACTTACTTCCTCCCTCCCTCCTTCCTTCCATCCTTCCAACCTCCCTCCCTCCTCCTTCATTCCTTCCTTCCTTCTGTCCTTCCTTCCTTCCTTCTCTTTCCTCCTCTCTCCTTCCTTCCCTCCCACTCTCCTTTCTCTTCATCCTCCCTCCTTCCTCCAATTCTCCTTCTTTCCTTTCCTCCTCCTCCTTCCCCCTCCCTCCTTCCTTCCCTTTCTTTCATTCCCTTGCTTCCTTCCCCCCACTCTCACTCCTCCCTCCCCCTCTGCTTCCTTCCTATCTTTCCTTCTGTCTTTCCATCCCCCCTCCCTTTCTCCCTCCTCCTTCCTTCTCTCCTTCCTTTCCTTCCATCCTCTTTCCCTCCATCCTTCCTTCCATCCTTCCAACCTCCCTCCCTCCCTCTCTTCCTCCTCCTTCCTTCCTCCTCCTTCCATCCTCCTTCCCTCCTTACTTACTTCCTCCCTCCTCCCTCCCTTCCTTCCAACCTCCCTCCTCCCTCCCTCTCTGCTTCCTCCCTCCTTTCCCTCCCTCCTTCCTCCCTCCTTTCCTTTCCTCCCTCCCTCCTTCCCTCCTCCCTCCCTCTCTGCTTCCTTCCCTCTCCTTCCTTCCTTCCTTCTCTCTCCCTTCTTCCTTCCTTCCTTTCCTTTCCTCCCTCCCTCCCTTCCCTTCTTCCCTCTCTCCCTCCCTGCCTCCCTCTTTCCTTCCTTCCTTCCTTCCTTCCCTTCTTCCCATCTCCAACCAACCGCCTTTTTATCAAATCTTTACAAAAATTTTGGCAACCAGTTCTCACTTTCTTGACCTTACAGGTCTGAACAGCAAGGAAATCAGAGTCACAGTTTCACTTAATGACCGAGTTGCTGTGTCCCCACTGTGGTCACTAACTGAGGATGACCTCTACATCGTGTTTATTTTTCCCGCTTCCTCTCCCAGGGCTCCGCGAGGGGGTCTCCCCGAGCCGGGCTGCTCCAGCCTCCGAGGACCTGCGCCATTTGCACCCAGGAGCCCTGCTCTACCGCGCGGCCGCAGCACCCCCTAGCTTGCCCACCATGTCGGACGCTCTGGCTCACGGGGCGGACGTTAACTGGGTCAACACGGCCCAGGAAAGCCGGACCCCGTTGCTCCAGGCCGTGGCTGCCGTAAGTCTGCATTCCTTGGGAGTGGGTGATGGGTTAGGGTCTCCCCATCACCGACGGCTGTGCCGCCCCCATGAGGTCGATTGGCGTAGAGACCATCCTCGACTTACAACCATTCGCTTAGTGACCAGTCAAAGTTAGAACGGCTTTGGAAAATGTGACTTACGACCGTTTTTCACACTTAGCGATGGTCGCAGCGTCCCGGGTGAGGTCACGTGATCGAAAGTTGGATGCTTGCCAGCTGACTCGTATTTATGACTTATAACTATTCGCTTAGTGACCGGTCAAAGTTAGAACAGCTCTGGGAAATGTGACTTACGACCGTTTTTCACACTTAGCGATGGTCGCAGCGTCCCGGGTGGGGTCACGTGATCGAAAGTTGTATGCTTGCCAGCTGATTCGTATTTATGACTTGTAACCTTTTGCTTAGTGACCGGTCAAAGTTAGAATGGCTCTGAAAAACGTGACTTAGGACCGTTTTTCACACTTAACGACGCTCACAGCGTTCTCCGGGCTCACGTGATCCTCTTTTGCGACCGTCGGACAAGCAGACTCAACAGGGAAGCCCCGTTCGCTTAACGACCTCGGGACTAATTTCACAACTGCGGCGATCCCCTGAACAACTTATGGCCGGAAAGGTCATTGAATGGGGCACCGCTGTTTCGCTTAGCCACAGAAATTTGGGGCCATGTTGTGGTCGTAAGTCGAGGACTGCCTGTAATTGGCTTCCCGGAAAATTCAAAAGAAATCTAACCAGAGCCCGTTGTTTTGCCGGTAAGCAAGGCACAAACTCGGCTTTTTGTGGCCTCTGAGCATGTGCAGTGATGCCAACTCATTGGGGTGTCATGACAGGTGCCTATAAAGGAGGGGCCTGTTGAGTGATGTCCCTAGGGGGAGGGGCTTGCCCCAGGTTGCCCCGCCTCTCCCTTTTCTACGGAACCCCATATTTTTGTGTTGTTTTTTTTGCAGAATTCGCTGCTGGCGTGTGAATTTTTGCTTCAAAACGGGGCCAACGTTAACCAGAGCGACTCCAAAGGCCGGGGACCTTTGCACCACGCCACCATCCTGGGCCACACCGGGTAGGATCCGTGGTTCTCACGAGCGCCTGGTCTATTCCTCGTGGCGCTCTGTCTCCGGGTTTAAATCTCAATTTATTTGAAAGGCTTAGTAAGGCCACACCTGGAAGGAATCCTGCCTCCCGTTTGGGTCCCCACATTGGAAAAAAGATGCTCAGACTTTGGAAACAGTGCAGAGAAGAGCAACTGGGAGAGGAAAGAGAAAAAGAAAGAAAGAGAGAGGGAGGGAGGAAAAGAGAAAGAAAGAAAAAGAAAGAAAGGAGAGAAAAAGTAAGAAAGAAAAAAGGAAGAAAGAAAGAGAAAGAAAGAAAAAAGAAAGAAAGAGAGAGAGGGAGGGAAAAGAAAGAAAGAAAGAAAAAGAAGGGAGAAAAGAAAGAAAGAAAGAAAAAATGAAGAAAAAAGAGAAAGAGAAAAAAGGAAGGGAGGGAAAAGAAAAAAGGAAGGAAGGAAGAAGGAATGGAAGAAAGAGAGGGAGGGAAAAGAAAGAAAGAAAGAAAAAAGGGAGGGAGGGAGGGAAAAGAAAAAGAAAGGAAGAAAGAGAAAGAAAGAAAAAGAAAGGGAGGGAGGGAAAAGAGAAAAGAAGGAAAGGAAGAAAGAGAAAGAGAGGGAGGGAGAGAAAAGAGAAGGAAAGAAGAAAGGGAGAGAGGGAGGAAAAAGAAAGAAAGAGGAAGGAAACGAAAGAAGGAAAGAGAAGAGGGAGGGAGGGAAAAGAGAAAGAAAGAAAAGAAAAGAAAAGAAAAGAAAAGAAAGGAGAGAAGCAATCTGGAATTAAGGAGAAATTTCCTGACAGTGAAGATAATTAACCAGTGGAACTGCCTGCGACCAGAAGTTGTGGGTGCTTTCATCACTGGAGGTTTTTAGGAAGAAACTGGACAGTCACTTGTCTTGAGATGTTACAGGGTTTCCTGCTTGAGAAGGGGTTGGACTAGAAGACCTCCAAGGTCCCTTCCAACTCCGTTATTCTGTTATTCTATAATCCCAGGTCAATTAACCAGTGAAACAGCTCGCCACCAGAAATTGTGGGGGCTGATTTTTGAAAGAAATGCCTGAGCCGCTTAGAATAATATATATTTAGAGGCTGAATTACACCTTCGACTTAAGTTCGTTTAGTGACCGTTGGAAGTTATATCAATGAGAAAACCGACTTATGGCTTATTTTTCAACCTCGGCAAGTTTCAAACGGGTGGGACTTCGACTCCCAGAATTCCCCAGGCGGCTTGGCTTTGGCTTAGCTGGGGAATTCTGGGGCTTGTAGTCCGCCCTTCATAAAAACGACCGAGGTTGAGCTTGCCCTAATGAGAAGTTTGCAAAAGCTGTTGAGGTCGGGGATGATGGGTGTTGAAGTCGACCAGGGAAAGATTGTCCTTGGGATGTATCAGTCCGTGGGTTTCTGCAACACGCGATTTGCGCTCAAATTTTGTCGTTTTTATGATACGACGCAGGTAATCCTCCATTTATGACCGTTGGGTCACTTAGTGACCGAAGTTTCAGTGGCACTGGGAAAAAAAGCGAGTTATGACCGTTTTTCACACTTACGACCATCACAGCCTCTTGATCAAAATCCAGAGGGCTTGGCAACTGGCATGTACTTAACGACAGTTGCGCGATCATGGGGAAGCCGGATTTGCTTAACGACCGGGTGACTCACTTAACGACAGGGGGGTGTCTCTTGCAGACATTTCATTAGCAAACCCACTTAAATTATTCGCTTAACAGCGGTGGCAAGAAACCTTGCACAATGGGGCGAAGCCCCACAAAGGCCTCGCTTAGTGGTGGGAATGCCGATTGTGGTCGTAAACCGAGGACTACCTGAAATTATAGATTTTTTTTTTTTTTTTGATTTCAGTTCACCCAAGGAGCGGAACGATCTGTCTCTCCTCTTATTTCAACCTCTGTACCCCATTTTTTTTCTTCTCCCTCCCCCTCCCCAGGCTGGCCTGCCTGTTTCTGAAACGGGGTGCCAACATGAATGCGGTCGACGGGGAAGGCAAGGACCCCCTTGGCATCGCCATCGATTCGGCCAACGCTGATATTGTGACCCTGTAAGAGAGGGGGCGCCGGGGAGCGGGTGCCAATCTTGGCCTTTGGAGGAAGGCGGGATATATTGGGGGGGGGGTCTCTCGACAATCTTGGCTTTCCCTGAAACTCCGCCCTGCCCCCCCCCCCAATTTGGAGAAAGGAGGGTAATGAATCGGGGTGCCAGAAGTGGATTTGTGGCATGGAACGGGGTCACCCAGTGGCCATCCAGACCCACCCTCCCATTTTGGGAGGGGGGGTTCCGTGACCAGGTTTTAAGATCGGACACGTTCTCCGTGGTTTCTTGTCCCTTCCTGTTTGCCCTCTGAGCATGTAAAGATCAACCAGGACTGAATGCAGCCTGGAAGA
This sequence comes from Pantherophis guttatus, assembly GCF_029531705.1. The sequence goes on along the minus strand of NW_026844150.1, from coordinate 531,110 downwards.
TTCCCACTCGGGTCTTAACGAGTGGGAGTTTCTGAATAGTCTCCTAGGGCGGCCCCGGAAACAGTGTGTTGCAGTAGTCTAGTCGCCATTATAGTAAGGTTCTCCATATGGTTGGGATGCAAGTCTCCAAATTTCCTGCAAGGTAGAGACTTACGTTGGTGGGGTATTTTGAGGGGAGGGGGTGCCATATTTGAGAGGGAGGGGCTGGGCATAACCAGGATAAATGTACCATGCGTATGTACCACTCTCGGTGTCTATGACGTCTCCTTCCTTTCTCTAAAGGTTGCGACTGGCCAAGATGCGGGAAGCTGAGCTGGCCTTGGGCCAGTCAGGTGAGTCTTGCCCTCTGTAAGAAGGAATGGAGACGGGAGATGGAAGAGGGAGACCGACTCGGCTCTAACCCGGATGTTCCTTTGCCAAATGTAGATTTTCAGATGAAAAAAGTGGATTTTAAGGCCTAGAGTAGGACTAGAACTCACCGTCTCCTGGTGATTGGTACAAAGTCACCCAACTGGCTTTCATATTTAAGTCAGAACTAGAATTCACCGTCTCCTGGTGATTGGCCCAAAGTCACCCAGCCAGCTTTCATGCCTAAAGTGGAACTAGAATTCACCGTCTCCTGGTTTCTACTCTGATGCCTTCACCAAACTTCCAGTGTTGGAATGATTCACAGCTTCCTGGTGGCAAGGAGTTCCACTGGTTAATTGTCCTCACTGTCAGGAAATTTCTCCTCAGTTCCAGGTTGCTTCTCTCCTTGGCGCGTTCCTAACAATTCCTTCGAAGAATCAGGAAATTCAAGCTTGGAAGGAATAACTTCTGGGCGGGAGGTCTCTTACGGATTTCCCACAAACCCAAAGGGAAATTGGCCAGTGGAAGTGACTTTGGGGCACCCTAAACTGACTTTTGGGGTTCCTGCTGGCCGAGGATTATGGGAGGCGAGATTATCCAGAGGGCTCCCAATTTATCGTGATAGCCTCGTCGTCGCATTCCTTCCGACCCATCTTTTAACAGAAGAAGAGAGTTGGACGGGACCTTTGAGGTCCTCTAGTCGAACCCCCTACTCAAGGAGGAAACCCTGCACCATTTCAGACAAATGGTTGCCCAATCCCTTCTTGAAAACCTCCATCGCAACTTCTGGTGGCAAGCAGTTCCACTGATTAATTGTTCTCCCTGTCAGGAAATTTCTCCTTAGTTCTAAATTGCTTCTCTCCTTGATTAGTTTCCACCCATTGCTTCTTGTCCTGCCTTCAGGTGCTTTGGAGAATAGCTTGACTCCCTCTTCTTTGGGGGCAGCCCCTGAGATATTAGAAGACTGCTATCATGTCCCCCTTCATCAAACCTTCTCTTCATCAAACTAGACGTACCCAGTTCCTGCAACCGTTCTTCATATGTTTTAGCCTCCAGTCCCCTAATCCTCTTTGTTGCTCTTCTCTGCGCTCTTTCTAGAGTCTCTACATATACCCTGTTCCCCCAACCAGAAAATAAGGCCTAGCATGATTTTTCAGGATGCTCGTAATATATGCCCTACCCAAAAATAAGCCCCAGTTAAGCTCGTCAGCAGACAGAGGCATTTAATACTGTTATTTCCCCCAAAATAAGAGCCAACCAGAAAATAAGGCCTAGCATGATTTTTCAGGATGCTCGTAATATAAGCCGTACCCCAAAAATAAGCCCCAATTAAGCTTGTCAGCAGACGGAGGCATTTAATACTGTATTTCCCCCCCCCCAAATAAGACCCAACCGGAAAATAAGGCCTATAATGATTTTTCAGGATGCTTGTAATATAAGCCGTACCCCAAAAATAAGCCCCAGTTAAGCTCGTCAGCAGACGGAGGCATTTAATACTGTTATTTCCCCCAAAATAAGACCCAACCGGAAAATAAGGCCTAGCATGATTTTTCAGGATGCTCATAATATAAGCCCTACCCAAAAATAAGCCCCAGTTAAGCTCGTCAGCAGACGGAGGCATTTAATACTGTTATTTCCCCCCCCCCAAAATAAGAGCCAACCAGAAAATAAGGCCTAGCATGATTTTTCAGGATGCTCGTAATATAAGCCCTACCCCAAAAATAAGCCCCAGTTAAGCTCGCCAGCAGACGGAGGCATTTAATACTGTTATTTCCCCCCCAAAATAAGACCCAACCGGAAAATAAGGCCTATAATGATTTTTCAGGATGCTTGTAATATAAGCCGTACCCCAAAAATAAGCCCCAGTTAAGCTCGTCAGCAGACGGAGACATTTAATACTGTTATTTCCCCCCCCAAAATAAGACCCAACCAGAAAATAAGGCCTATAATGATTTTTCAGGATGCTCGTAATATAAGCCGTACCCCAAAAATAAGCCCCAGTTAAGCTCGTCAGCAGACGGAGGCATTTAATACTGTTATTTCCCCCCCAAAATAAGACCCAACCGGAAAATAAGGCCTATAATGATTTTTCAGGATGCTTGTAATATAAGCCGTACCCCAAAAATAAGCCCCAGTTAAGCTCGTCAGCAGACGGAGGCGTTTAATACTGTTATTTCCCCCCAAAATAAGACCTAACCAGAAAATAAGCCGTAATGCGTCTTTCGGAGCAAAAATTAATCTAAGACCCGGTCTTATTTTGGGGGGGAGGAAACATGATATTAATTCATATCGTGGCGACCACAACTGGATGCCGTATTCCGAGTGTGGTCCTACCAAGGCATGATAATAAAATATCTTTTGTCCTTTGGGTTCCAGGCGATGAAACCTATCTGGACATTTTCCAAGATTTCTCCTTCATGGCATCCAACGATCCGGAGAAGCTGGCCAGGAAGACCTACGACCTCAAACTCACCACCTTGTGAAGTTCGGGAGAAGCTTCCCCAAAAGAAGGAAAATCCACCAGGAACGTGGGTCTTTTTCCTTCGGCCAGGACCGACGGGGTGGCTGGACTGTCCAAAAATCAAATTAAGTTACAGGTGGACTCAGGATGCCCAAGGGGGACCTAGTTTTGTGCACGGTTCCCCCAAATTCTCTTCCCACCCCGGTTGGCTTTGGGGTGAATTTGGCAAGAAAAAAAGCCAGGACAGCGAAGATCAGAACATTTCTTCATTTTGGACCTTTCTGGATTTTTGTTTTTTTTTTTTCCTTCTGATCTTCCTTTTTTTTTTTTTTTAATTTATTGCTTTTGGACTGTCTTATCGTCTCCGGATGATTCTAAGGGACAGTTTATGGAATCGATGTGCACCCCAAATCGAATTTTTTTTTTTGTTTTTTCTCCTGTGTCTGGAAACGTGTCGGTTTTCTGGAGAGGGGAACGTGGGGTGTTTTTGGAAGCTGGGAAAGCTGCGGATTTTATTTGGGAATTAAACACGGCTCTCCAGAGCGCACGAATGATGGTTTGTTGGGGACGTGGTAGATTCTTTGGAATAAGGTCTCAAAACGGGAGTTTCCGCACTCTATTTTTTGCTTGTTTGTTTCAGCAACTTCTCGCGGTTGTGTGTCTTGAATCGCCTACGTTTCCACTTTTCACCATTTCTCGTTTAGTAGATTGGGGGAATGCCCCGACATAGTTTATCCTGATATCAAAGCAAAGGCTTTATTTAACTAGAACACGGGTGCCAAACTCCATTTCATTTGAGGGCCGCATCAGAGCTGTGGTTGACTGCGGTGGGTGTGGCTGACCAGGTGGGCGTGGCCGACTGGGTGGGCGTGGCCAGCTTGACGCCACTCCTCAAGCTGCTGGCATGTTTTCCTCTTTGCGTTGGGTGGACCGGGCTGAAGCCACGCTGGACCAGGGATGGGATTCCAAAATTTTAGCAACCAGTTTTCTGCCCGGTTGCTGGGTGGGCGTGGCCATGGTGGGCGTGGCCATGGTGGGCGTGGCCTATCAACCTATTGCACCACAGTGGAGAGAGTGCATTTTTGCCCTCTCCAAGCTCTGGAGGCTTTCCTTGAGCCTCTGGGAGGGCGAAAACGGCCTTCCCCGGCCTCCGGAGGCCAGAAAGAGGTCCGTTTCTGGACTTCCGGAACTACTGGGAAGCCCGTTTTTCGCCCTCCCAGAGCCTCCGCGTGGGCCCTGCACTTACCTGGCATCCAAAACGGGCCGGAATGGGTCTAGGACTTTTCGCCTCGGTCTCTTCACCTTGCCTGTTTCACCTGAAGGTTTTCGCCTCTAAGTTATTAGCCACAAACTTTTCTCCTTGGCTGACACGCCGCCAGTCTTTTGGCCCGGCACATCGGCCACTGCCCCTCCGTCCCGGTCCCTTAGCCGGGGCCCATTAGTCGAAGTTCAATTCGCGTCCAGCTTTTGGCCTCCCAGGACAATTCGCACCCAGCCAATCAGTGCAGGGACTCGGGGTGGAAAGGAAGGAAGGAAGGAAGGAGGGAAAAGAAAGAAAAAGAAAAAAGGAAGAAAGAAAGAGAAAGAAAAAGAAAGGGAGGGAGGGAAAAGAAAGGAAGGAAGGAAAGAAAGGAAGGAAGGAAAGGAAGAGAGGGAAAAGAAAGAAGGAAGAAAACAAAAGAAGGAAAGGAAAGAAGAGAAGAGAGAGAGGGACAAAAAAGAAAGAAAGAAAGAAAGAGAAAGGAAAAGAAAAGAAAAAGGGAGAGAGGGAGGGAAAAAAGGAAAGAAGGAAAGGAAGAAAGGGAGGGAGGGAGGAAAAAGAAAGAAGGAAAGGGAGGGAGGGAAAAGAAAAAGAAAGGAAAGGAAGGAAGAAAGAAGAAAAAGAAAGAGAAAGAGAAAGGAAAGAAAGAAAGAAGGAAGGAAGGAAGAAGAAAGAGAAAGAAAGAAAAAGAAAGAAAGGGGAGAGACAGTTCGGAGCCTCCCGAGGCTGCCGAGAGCAGCGCCAGTGCCGAGACCCAGTGCCGATTGCCTGGGTGCGAATTGCCCTGGGAGGCCAAAAGCCCGACGCGAACTGTACTTCGACGAATGGGCCCCGGCTTAAGGGACTGGGACGGAGGGGCAGCGGCTGATTGTGCCGGGGCGAAAGACTGGCGGCGTGTCAGCTGAGGAGAAAAGTTTGTGGCTAATAACGCAGAGGCGAAAACCTTTTAAGGTGAAACAGGCGAGGCGAAAAATCCTAGGCCCAAAACGGGGGCTGCCTGGGGACTCCCGGGCGGGGCAGAGTGGCCGGGCCCAGTCAGTCCTTGCAACTACCGGTTCGGCGAACCGGATGTAAAATTCGCATCCGGCTGAATCCCGCCCCTGACGCAGGCCTGATCTTTCCTCTTCGCATTCAGTACACCAGGACGGCCCCCGCGGGCCCGGATCCGACCACATCGCGAGCCGGATCTGACCCGCGGGCCTTGATTTCGACAGCCCTGAACTAGAGTGTCTCAGGATAGATTCTTCTTAATAAAATGGCGGAATATGGGCACTTGATGATGCCACAGCTGGATCCGCTGGATGGCGTGACCACAACAACAGATATTCCTTAACATGCTGGCTGGGGAATTCTGGGAGTTGAAGTCCATGTGCCTTAAAGTTCCAGAGGTTGAGGGATCAAACCCCCCGTGTGGGAAACCAGGTTTTTTTGGTCATAGTACAGGTTACTCCTCGACTTACAACCGTCACGGAGCCTGTCCATGACGGTGCTAAGTCACGGCGGTTGTAAAGCGGGTCACCCACGTGACCGATCCAACTTTACGACCGTCGTTAAGTGAACGCAACGGGCGTAAAGTGAGCAGCACCGTCGTTAAGCGAACCGATGGTTCATTCTGGGCGGTTAATTGTTTATTGGAAGTAAATGGTGGGTTTTAGCAAAAACTTTATAAAATGTGACCGCGGGACACCACAAATGTGTAGGCTTGGCAACTGACTCGGATTTACGACCGTTCATTTGCTTGGCAACTGACTCGGATTTATGAACGTTGCTGTGTCCCGGAGTCACATGATCCCCTTTTGCGACCTTCCGACAAGGAAGCTCCGTAGGGAAAGCTGGATTCACTTAACAACCGAGTTACTAACTTAGTACTAACTGCAGAGGTTCACTTAACTGTGGCAAGAAAGGTCGTAAAATGGGGCCGAAATTCACTTAACAAAGGTCTCGCTTAACAACAGAAATGTTAGGCTCAATTGCGGTCGTAAGTGGAGGACTACTGTATAAATTTAATAAAGCAATCAATGAATAAATAGTTGAATCCTGCAGAACTGCACACACCAGAAAATACAAGGGGTCCTTGATGTATGACCACAATTTAGCCCAAAATGTCTGTTGTTAAGCGAGATGTTTGTTAAGTTACCCTATTTTATGACTTTCCCTGCCACCGTTCAGCAAATCACTTACGTTGTTAATTTAGCAACAGGGTTGTTAAGCGAATCTGGGTTTCCCACGGACTTTGCATGTCAGAAGGTCGCAAAACGGGAATCACAGGACACTGCAATGGTCATAAATACATAAACTCAATTCCAAATTCAAACGGTCACTAAATGAATCGTCGTAAGTCAAGGAGCACCTGCAAAACGGTGGCACGGCCTCCTTTGAAGCGCACGCTGGCAACAACCCAGCTTTTCCCCGGTCCTATTTGCTTTGCGCTCTGCACATGCTCAACAGAACTCTCATCTTTACTGTCGCGCATCTGGAATATCTTCGGAATATTCCAGTTCAACCTTGGAAGTGACCGAATGGATGTCACCGGGAGCCACAAAACCGTAGTGTGAAGTTCGGGGTTGCAGCCACGAACAGGTGGCACTGCCCTACCCTGCCTGGCCTTCTCTGGGCCAGCAGGCGCCACCCAGGCCCTCCCTGTCACCATCTCCTTTTAACGACCCCATAATCCCTTGCCGGGTGGAGTCTGGGCAACTGAATGGAGCTAGCAGAGTGTTTGAATGGCCAGATGCCTTTCCTGTCTCCGATGAGGAGTTTTGTTCAGCAGATATATTCTCAGTTTGCCCAGAAAGAGAAATACCTGGCTCTTCCCTAGGATCAAACTCACAGCCTCTTGATTGTGAGGCCAGAGCTCCACCTCTAAGCCACCTCTGGTAATCCTCGGGGGGGGGGACAGGGGGGGCAGCCCCTCCCTCCCTCCCTCCTTGGGGGAAGAGCCATCCTTCACCATTCTAGCTTTTTCCAGGAGCACCAAAGCTGCCCCTTTGCGGGTGCCCGAAAGCGCAGACATCTCCCCCCCCTTCACCCCGGGTTCCTGGCAAAGAAAGCCTCACCTGCTTAAAGGTGCGTTTCTACCTTCGGCTGCTGCAGGTAAAGAATTGGGGAGGGGGGTTTGTCAGGGAATGAGGAAGGGGGGAAGGAATTTGACCCACACCTTGGTTCCCCAAAGATGTTACACCTTCCTCTTATTTCTTGCAGCCGGTTTTTTGCTCGTCCTGTTGTCTCAGTTCTCACACCTTCATTGGGATGGGAGGGGGAAGGAACAGGTAACCTGAGACCCCCCCCCTCCCCAAAGGGGCTGAATTGCACCACCCCACGGCTCCCCTACCTGCTTTGGGGACTTGCGGTCTTGACCAGGTACCAATCCCCCCCTCCCCATAGACATAGAGGGTGCCCCCTTCAGTCTACGGGGTGGGGGGGTTTCTTGGGTCTCCATTTGCCCCCCAAACCCCTTCTCTCCCCACCCTCCTCCCTGTTTTGCAGCCCCCTCCCCACCCGCCCACTTTCTCACCTGCGATCCCAGGTAAAAAAAAACAACAGCAGCATAAATCTTAATTCCGGGCAAACCCACCATTTTAATATTAAAATTTGCCATCTTGCAAAAAAAATGAATAAATAAAAGTCCATTTCCCAGACGGATGGGGTTACAGCTCAGCCCCCTCCCGCTGACCCCACCCCCCAAAAAAACCAATCCAACCAGTTCCAACTTCTCCTCTTTCCTTCTCGGTTTATTGTAATCCTTCGGTTGGCCAACTTGATTATTTAAATTGGACCAGGTCTGTTTTCCAAGGAGGGGGGATTAGATTAGATGAGATGAGATTAACAGAGTTGGAAGGGACCTTGTCGGTCATCTAGTCCAACCCCCCCCGCCCAAGCAGGAGACCCTACCCCGGTGACCTTTTTGCCATCGCGTGCCAGGAGCATGCCCACATCTATAATTCTATGCACCCCACCCCTGCGCATTTGCGTACCCCCCCACGCTCCCCCCGATCCTGGCACGCGATGGCCCAGTAGGCCCGTTTTTCTCTCTCCCCAGGCTCCAGAGCCTTTCTAGGAGTCTGGGGAGGGCGAAAACGGCCCATTTGCCAACTTCCGGTGGGACCGGAAGGCCCGCTTTTTGCTATCCCCAGCCTCCAGAGCCTCTCTAGGAGTCTGGGGAGGGTGAAAACAGCTTTTCCCACCACCACCCAGAGGCACTCCGGAGGCCGGAAACAGCCCATTTGCCAACTTCCGGTGGGACTGGAAGGCCCATTTTTTGCTATCCCCAGTCTCTGGAGCCTCTCTAGGAGTCTGGGGAGGGCAAAAATGGCCTCCCCACTCCACCAGAGGCACTCCGGAGGCCGGAAACAGCCCATTTGCCAACTTCCGGTGGGACTGGAAGGCCCATTTTTTGCTATCCCCAGTCTCCGGAGCCTCTCTAGGAGTCTGGGGAGGGCAAAAATGGCCTCCCCACCCCACCAGAGGCACTCCGGAGGCCGGAAACAGCCCATTTGCCAACTTCCAGTGGGACCGGAAGGCCCGCTTTTTGCTATCCCCAGTCTCCGGAGCCTCTCTAGGAGTCTGGGGAGGGTGAAAACGGCTTTCCCCACACACACCCAGAGGCCCTCTGGAGGCTGGAAACAGCCTATTTGCCAACTTCCGGTGGGACCGCTTTTTGCTATCCCCAGCCTCCAGAGTCTCTCTGGGAGTCTGGGGAGGGTGAAAACGGCCTCCCCCCCCATCCAGAGGCCCTCCAGAGGCCGGAAATGGCCCATTTGCCAACTTCCAGTAGGACCGAAAGGCCCGTTTTTTGCTGTCCTCAGGCTCCGGAGTCTTTCTAGGAGTCTGGGGAGGGTGAAAACGGCCTTCCTCATTCCCCCAGAGGCCCTCCGGAGTCCAAAAACGGCCCATTTGCCAACTTCCGGTGGGACCAATATGGCTACACATGCCACCTGTGGCACATGTGCCATAGGTTCGCCATCACGGCCCAAACCATTTCTGACCGACGGCACTCCAATCTCTTCTTGAAAGGGGAGGGAATGGAGAGGTGGAGAGGTGGCAGGCTGACGACAAATACTCCTCGATTTACGACCACAATGGAGGCCCACATTCCTGACGCTAAGCGAGACACTGGTTAAAGGAGCTTTGCCCCATTGTGCGACCTTTCTTGCCATCATTGTTAAGCGAATCCCTTTGTTAAGCATAGTCACACGGTTCTTAAGCGAAACCGGCTTCCTCACTGACTTTGCTCATCAGATGGTCGCAAAGGGGATCGTGTGACCCCAGGACACTGCGCCCGTCGTAAATGTGAACCAGTTGCCAAGCTCATGTGACCGCGGGGATGCAGCAATGGTCGTAAATATGAAAAACGATTGTAAATCACTTTTTTTCCAGTGCCGTTGTAACTTTGGCCACTAAATGAATCGTCGTACGTGGAGGACTGCCTGTCTAGAATGTAACAACCCATAAAATCCCTCTTCCACCTTCGCTTTGGGGTCTGCAGAACCCAGCAATTCACAATCTCCCGCTCAGAATATACACAAAAACTCATGTTCCCCATAACAAGAAACTTATAAGTTCCCCATGGTTGATGGAAGTCTGCTCCTGCCACCCGCAGGCCAGGCTTAGTATTGCACCGATCCAGATTTTGTTCATTTGCAAAAACCTAGAGATGCTTTTATTTTCCTCTCCAGGACAAGGTGTGGAGTGAGTGGACCCCCCTTCTCTGCAAGGTTCCCTCTTGAAGACCCCACCCCTGGCTGGAGATGCTGCCCCCGGAAGACCCCCCAGATGGAGGCTGGGGCTGGCTGGTAGTCCTCGCAGGGTTCCTGGCCAACTCGCTCACTTTTGGCATTCTGCGATCCCTCGGCGTCCTCTTTGAAGACCTGGTGGGGGCTTTCCAGGCCACCACGGCCCAGGTGTCCTGGGTGACGGCCATCGCCTTGGCAACCCAACAGTTTGCAAGTAAGTTTCCCCCCCCCCGAAGGGGGCCAACCCCAAGAAGGCCCTGCTACATTCAGCCGGGGGGTGATTTTCGCACCCGGGACCCTACTTTTCAATCCTCACCTAACTTAACTTTTGAGTGGGAGAGCGATGCCTTCAAAAGGACAATATAGAATTACGGCCATTCACTTAGCGACCACTCAAACTTACGACACTGACTTACGACCAGTCCTCAGACTTACGCCCGTCGCAGCATCTCCAAGGGCGAGTGATAAAAATTCAGGCGTTCGGTGGTGGGATTCCCCCCATTTGCGACCTCCCCAGGAGTCTTTCGACAAGCAAAATCAATGGTGTCATCCGGCTTCGCTTAACGACCGCATGATTCGCTTAACGACGGTGGAGACCAAAGGTGGTAAAACGAGGGGCGACTCGTTTAACAACCGGCTATTCTTTTCCAACCCCACCCCCCACCCCCAAACCCCCTCTCTGTCTCTTCCTGGACAGGTCCCCTGGGCACAGCAGCAAGTACCCGCTACGGAGCGCGTCCGGTAGTCATGCTGGGTGGGCTACTGTCTTCGTTGGGCATCTTTGGGGCGTCCTTCAGCACCTCCTTATTCCAGTTATACCTGAGCCTGGGATTCCTGACAGGTGAGTCGGGCAGAACCTGCTTTCCGGAGTGCATCAATCTGCACCCAGATTTGGTCAAAATGGCTGCCAGCGCCTAGTTGAAGCTCCACCCCTTTTGATGCCAGATGCTTCCCTTGGTGGCCATCTTGACTCTTTTGACCTCTCCCTGCAGAGACACCTGCCTGAAAGTTTTGCATCTAGAGCTACTTTGGTCTTGTGGTTAAGAGGCGCCGCTAAAAAATTAGAGATTGTGAATTCTAGTTGCACCGTAGACATACAAGAGTGACTTAGGGCCAATCACCAGGTGACAGTGAGTTCTAGTTCCGCCTTAGATACAAAAACCAGCAGGTTGACTTTGGGCCAATCACCAGGAGACGGTGAGTTCTAGTCCCGCCCTAAGTTTGGAAATCAGCTGGGTGACTTTTGCCCAATCACCAGGGGACAGTGAGTTCTAGTCCTGCCTTAGCCACGAAAGCCAGTTGGGTGACTTTGGGCCAATCACCAGGAGACGGTGAGTTCTAGTCCTGCCTTAGGCACGAAAGCCATCTGGATGACTTTCACCCAATCACCAGGAGACAGTGAATTATAGTTCCGCCTTAGCCACGAAAGCCAGCTGGGTGAGTTTGGGCCAATCACCAGGAGACGTGAGTTCTAGTCCTGCCTTAGGCACGAAAGCCATCTGGATGACTTTCACCCAATCACCAGGAGACAGTGAATTATAGTTCCGCCTTAGCCACGAAAGCCAGCTGGGTGACTTAGGGCCAATCACCAGGAGACGGTGAGTTCTAGTCCTGCCTTAGGCACGAAAGCCAGCCAAATGACTTAGGGCCAATCACCAGGAGACGGTGAGTTCTAGTCCCGCTTTATCCGTGAAAGCAGACTGAGTGACTTTGAGCCAGTCCCTCTCTCAGCCCGGCCTACCTCACAGGATTGTTGTTGGGAAAATAGGAGGAGGGAGCCTCGAGTTATAAAGATGGGATATAAATGAATCAATCAAGATAAAAATAAATACCGTGGAACAAAATCCTTACGGGGAAAACTTCCCTTTCCTTCTTTCTGTCCGCCTGCAGGGTTGGGCTGGGCGTTGGCGTTCGCCCCCACCATGGGGACTCTCTCACGCTACTTCTCCACCCGAAGGTCGCTGGCCATGGGTCTGGCTTTGACCGGGAACGGCCTGACCTCTTTTGCCCTCTCTCCCCTCCTGCGCCTGGTGGCCGACCATCTCGCCTGGCGAGGCACCTTGCTGGCCACCTCTGCCCTGACCCTCCACCTGTTGCCCGGCGGGGCCCTCCTTCGGCCCCTGGCCCTGCGGGGAGACCCCCCTAAGTTGACCTCCATCTTTGATGTGGGCCTCTTGGCCCAGAGAGGCTTTGGGGCGTTCGCCCTGGGCACTGCCCTCCTGGCCGCTGGGTACTTCACCCCGTACGTGCACCTGGACGCTTACGGACGGGCGCTGGGCATAGAACCGTACAGCGCAGCCTTCGTGGTCTCGCTAGCCGCCTTAGCCGACGCCGTAGCCCGGCTGCTAACCGGCTGCGTGGCCGACCGGCGTCTCCTGCCCCCCGTCTACCTACTGGTGGCCTTCAATTCCTTGGTGGGAGCCACCCTCCTCTTCTTCCCGGCCGCCTCCTCCTATGCCAGCCTGCTCCTCTTAGCTGTCCTCTACGGTGCCAGCGCAGGAAGCTTCGCGACGGTGGCCTTTGCGGTTTTGCCCGAGCTGGTGGGCATCAGCCGCGTCGTGAACGCCACGGGGCTGTGCATGATGTCGATGAGCGTCGGGGGGCTGCTGGGACCCCCTCTCTCAGGTAAGGAGGAAAGGATTAGTGTGAGGTGCTTGTATGGTTCACCGTTGGGGAGCAGAGTCCCGATGTTGTTCTGGGCAAGATGGCTTCCGTGTTTACTTAAAATTTCGCAAACCTGGCCCCTTTAAGACAGGCGGACTACAACTCCCAGAATGCCCCGGACAGCACATCAATTTCCCATTTAATTGTCCTACCCTCTAACACCCCTCCCTCCCAACTGGTTTATTCATTTTTGCTTGTCGTGGGGTAGTTTTTTCCCCTTTGCTGAATTCAAGATATATTACATCTGCTCGACCGCATTCCCACTATCTACTAAGAAAGTTACTCAATCAAAAACCATGTGAATTTTTTTTCTCATCCTATCCATGGCTGAATTCTGGTAAACCTTTGCTGGCTGGGGAATTATGGGAGTTGAAGTCCAGACATCTTAAAGCATGTTGGCTGGGGAATTATGGGAGTTAAAGTCCAGACATTTAAAGCATGTTGGCTGGGGAATTATGGGAGTTGAAGTCCACCCATCTTAAAGCATGTTGGCTGGGGAATTCTGGGAGTTGAAGTCCAGACATCTTAAAGCAGGTTGGCTGGGGAATTCTGGGAGTTGAAGTCCACCCATCTTAAAGCATGTTGGCTGGGGGATTCTGGGAGTTGAAGTCCACCCATCTTAAAGCATGTTGGCTGGGGGATTCTGGGAGTTGAAGTCCACCCATCTTAAAGCATGTTGGCTGGGGGATTCTGGGAGTTGAAGTCCACCCATCTTAAAGCATGTTGGCTGGGGAATTATGGGAGTTAAAGTCCAGACATTTAAAGCATGTTGGCTGGGGAATTATGGGAGTTGAAGTCCACCCATCTTAAAGCAGGCTGGCTGGGGGATTCTGGGAATTGAAGTCCAGACATCTTAAAGCATGTTGGCTGGGGAATTCTGGGAGTTGAAGTCCAGACATCTTAAAGCATGTTGGCTGGGGAATTCTGGGAGTTGAAGTCCAGACATCTTAAAGCATGTTGGCTGGGGAATTCTGGGAGTTGAAGTCCAGACATCTTAAAGCATGTTGGCTGGGGAATTCTGGGAGTTGAAGTCCACCCATCTTAAAGCATGTTGGCTGGGGAATTATGGGAGTTAAAGTCCAGACATTTAAAGCATGTTGGCTGGGGAATTCTGGGAATTGAAGTCCACGCATCTTAAAGCATGTTGGCTAGAGAATTCTGGGAATTGAAGTCCACGCATCTTAAAGCATGTTGGCTGGGGAATTCTGGGAATTGAAGTCCACGCATCTTAAAGCATGTTGGCTGGAGAATTCTGGGAATTGAAGTCCACGCATCTTAAAGCATGTTGGCTGGGGAATTCTGGGAGTTGAAGTCCAGACATCTTAAAGCATGTTGGCTGGGGAATTCTGGGAGTTGAAGTCCAGCCATCTTAAAGCATGTTGGCTGGGGAATTCTGGGAGTTGAAGTCCAGACATCTTAAAGCATGTTGGCTGGGGAATTATGGGAGTTAAAGTCCAGACATTTAAAGCATGTTGGCTGGGGAATTATGGGAGTTAAAGTCCACCCATCTTAAAGCATGTTGGCTGGGGAATTCTGGGAGTTGAAGTCCACCCATCTTAAAGCAGGCTGGCTGGGGAATTCTGGGAGTTGAAGTCCAGACATCTTAAAGCATGTTGGCTGGGGAATTCTGGGAGTTGAAGTCCACCCATCTTAAAGCAGGCTGGCTGGGGAATTCTGGGAGTTGAAGTCCACCCATCTTAAAGCAGGCTGGCTGGGGAATTCTGGGAGTTGAAGTCCAGACATCTTAAAGCATGTTGGCTGGGGGATTCTGGGAGTTGAAGTCCAGACATCTTAAAGCATGTTGGCTGGGGAATTATGGGAGTTGAAGTCCACCCATCTTAAAGCATGTTGGCTGGGGAATTCTGGGAGTTGAAGTCCACCCATCTTAAAGCAGGCTGGCTGGGGAATTCTGGGAGTTGAAGTCCAGACATCTTAAAGCATGTTGGCTGGGGAATTCTGGGAGTTGAAGTCCACCCATCTTAAAGCAGGCTGGCTGGGGAATTCTGGGAGTTGAAGTCCACCCATCTTAAAGCAGGCTGGCTGGGGAATTCTGGGAGTTGAAGTCCACCCATCTTAAAACAGGCTGGCTGGGGAATTCTGGGAGTTGAAGTCCAGACATCTTAAAGCATGTTGGCTGGGGAATTCTGGGAGTTGAAGTCCAGACATCTTAAAGCATGTTGGCTGGGGAATTCTGGGAATTGAAGTCCACGCATCTTAAAGCATGTTGGCTGGGGAATTCTGGGAGTTGAAGTCCAGACATTTAAAGCATGTTGGCTGGGGAATTATGGGAGTTGAAGTCCACCCATCTTAAAGCATGTTGGCTGGGGAATTCTGGGAATTGAAGTCCACGCATCTTAAAGCATGTTGGCTGGGGAATTCTGGGAGTTGAAGTACACCCATCTTAAAGCATGTTGGCTGGGGAATTCTGGGAGTTGAAGTCCCCGTCTTGAATGGCCAAGTTTGAGAAACATGACTAAATCCCAGCTGCTTTCTAGCTCAGCCTGGGAATCTTGCAAACAGTGAACCCAAGCCTCCATTTTCAGCCAGATTAAGGGTTTATCTGACAAGCCGTGATTAAGCCACCAATGATGGTTTATGCCTCTCTTGTCTCTTCTTTTCTTTCCAGGCTTCCTGCGGGACCAAACAGGAGACTTTACTGCTTCGTTCCTGGTCGGGGGTGCCTTTGTCCTCTGTGCCAGCCTGGTTTTCCTGGCCCTTCCCTCGCCTTCGTCCGGGTGCCGCGGCGCCCAGCAAGACGAGATGCCCAGCATTGTGGGGCATCCGAAGACTCCCTGCCCCATGCCGCCCAGGAGGCATTTGGAAATATGAAAGACACCCCACATTCCTCTATCTGGGGTCGTCCAGCAATGCCCATCACCCGACCAGGATGATGGGAGTGGGAATCTAACCTACTTATGGGACCCCGGATTCCTGTCCCCTTCTCCAATGCATCAAACCCATCATCCACTGCCTTGAAGACCATCTCTGGTGCCTTCTCTAGTGTCCGACGTTGAAAGGGGACACGGGTGCCTGTTGCTACGTCCACAAAAATTAAATTTTGGCCACAGGGAGCTCCCGAGTTTGTGGGATGACCTAGAAACTGTTGGATCATATAGGTGTGTAGTCCTCGAACGTACGACCGTCATGGGGCCTGCCCATCACGGTCGTAAGTCACGACGGTTGTAAATCAGGTCACCCACTGATAGGGGTAGTCCTCGGCTTACGACCACAATGGGCAGCAGAATTTCCATGGCTAAGCAAGGCAGTCGTTAAGCGAGTCCCGCCCGGTTTAATGGCTTTTTTTTTTTTGCCAGCCAATCGCTGTGAAGTCGTTAAACAAGTCACACCATCATTAAGCGAATCTGGCTTCCCCCCCTGAATTTTCCTCGTCGGAAGCCAAGCGGGAAGGTTTCAAATGGACATAAGTTGAGGACTAACTATATTTTCACCCTTTTTTTAACAGTGCATGTTATCAAATAAGGCCGTCATTAAGTGAACCAATGGGACACTGCAAATGTCTGTAAATGTCCTGAGTCCCCAAAATGCAGTCATGTGACTGTGGGGTGGGTGGGACATCCGCCGGAATTTCAGAACTGGGTCTCAAGTACCCCCTCCCAGGAAGGTCGGCCGTAATTTCAAACGGTCACTAAGCAATGCGTCATAAGTCAAGGAACCCTTGTACGTTCAATACTCATCATCTTTGCAATGATGTCATTCTTAGGAGAGGCATCAGGGGGTGATGTTGAGCTACACAGGTAGTCCTCGACTTACAATCATCCGCTTAGCGACCGTTCAAAGTTACAACCTCACTGAAAAAATCAACTTATGACCGTTTTTCACACTTACGACCGCTGCAGTATCCCCAGAGTCACGTGATCCAAATTCAGACACTCGGCAATGGACTCGTATTTATGACGGTCACAGCGTCCCGGGGTCCTGCAATCCCCTTTTGTGACCTTTTGACAAGTCAATGGGGGGAAGCCAGATCCACTTAACAACCATGTTACTGATTCACTTAGTGACTGTTCAAGCTCGCGACAGTATTGAAAGACGTGACTTGTATTTGTGACGGTGGCAGCATCCGGGGGCAGGGGGTTGCGACCTTCCGATGAGCAAAGTCAACAGGGGAAAGCCGGATTCGCTTAAGAACCGTGTGACTCGCTTAAGAACTGCAGTGATTCACTTAACAACGGTGGCCAGAAAGGTCATAAAATGGGACAAAACCCACTTAACGACGGTCTCGCTCAGCAGCCAAAATTTGGGACTGCATTGTGGTCGTAATTCGAGGACGACCTATATTTGTGGGTGGGGCTCCCAAATGCCTCTCCTGGCGTTCTTCTTCTCTAACTTGGGGTAAAAAAATACTAATATTTGGGGGGTATTTTTGTAAAATGAAGGTCTCCGTGCTTGACCCCCCCCAAAGGCAGAACATGCTGCGGTGTGCAGCTTTGCACACTTTTACACTTTTGCACACTCATGAGCCAATTACTTCGGATGTCCCTTTACAGAGAGCTGTTTAAAATCACTCGACCCATATATTTTAAAATAAAATTTGAGTCCATTATTCTCCTGAAGTTGCTGTTTTTCTGTCTTTCATCATCTTCTTCTTTTTTAATGTTTTTTTTTTAATTTTATTTATATAACATTCAATTTCCATCAAACAGTGTGTGATCTGGGCACAGTTAATTTTTAAGCAATGATAGTCCACATATTCGTTGTAGTATTCATCGCCATAATATTATTAATAATATAATAACAATAATACTTAACACCCTCTTCCTTAACGATTCTCCACATTAACATTTCCTCTTTTTATATCTCCTCCTTTCTCACTTCTTTTTCAATTGTCTAGCCATCGATAGAATATATCCCATATCAAAAAATATTCCGTTTCTTCTTTATCCTTCATAGTGAGCGTTAATCTATCCATTTCTGCGCATTCTTAATATTTTCTTAATTACGTTTCCCCTCAGATGGAATCTCATCATTTTTCCATTGCTGTGCAAATAACAATTCGAGTTGCTTTTAATCAATGCAAGACCAGATATATCATATTTTTTCCGGTAGAATGTCCAATAAAAATACTGTTTCTTTCGTCTTCTTGATCAGCTTTGGAACAACTCTAAAAATCAGTAGTGAAATTATCCTTTAGAAAAAAATAAATAAACTGTAACTATAAAGAAAGCTTTGGCTAAGGTGTGGGATTTTTTTTTTCCTTCGAAAAAAAGAATACAACTATTGACGTTAAAACTTATCTCCACACACCAGTTAACCGTGACCAAAATAAAAAAACCAACTGAAAATGTTTTATCGGTGGCATATGTCTCCAACCAGATTGGCAAAAATACAACCTAAAAATAGCCCAATTTGTTGGAAGTGCAAAAAGGCACAAGGGACTTTCTATCATTTATGGTGGACGTGCCCGGCAGCAAAGAAATTTTGGTCTAACATCAAAAAATGGTTGGAACAAATAACAAAAACACAGATTGAAAAAGAACCAGAAACATTTTTTTTAATAGTTTTTATTGAATATAAATATTAAAAAAGACATACGTAACATATACACAACTAACATTTATACAACATATACACAAAAAGAATATAATTTCTTCTTAAGCATTTTTTCAGAGTGACGTTCTACACTTCTACTTATAATATATTCCTTCACCTTTCTGTAATCTAATAATATTTTTATTACATATATATGTATCAATCAGTAATATATCCCCTATATTTTTTGTATATTTCTAATTTTTAACCAATTATACCAATTATTCCATATTTTATAATAGTCTGATTCTTCTTTTTCTTGTAATTCTTTGGTTAACCTATCCATTTCAGCGCATTCTAAAATGTTCCCTATTACTTCTGGTTCACTTGGTATACCATCTAGTTCATATTTAACTAGTTAGTTAACATATTTGAGTAAATTGTCGTGGGTTATTTTTTTTTTCCCCACTTTGCTGAATTCAAGGTATATTACATCGACTGCATTCCCACCGTCTATTAAGAAAGTTACGGTACCCTATCAAAAAAAAAAATCGAGGAAGGTAGTCTAGCTACATTCGTTCCTATTTTAAATTCGAATCCCTTATTTTAAATCCGGTATGTTGGGGATGTGAGGTCAGATCAAAGTTTGACGTAGCGTTTTTCAGAAACATTTTTATTAGGAATATTTAACAAATCATACCCTAAGGATATCAAATATCTTACAATTCACATATTAACTGCTGCAAGAATAACCTACGCAAGAAATTGGAAACAAGAAAAAATACCAAGTGAAACAGAAGGAATAGGGAAAATTTTAGAATGTGCTGAAATGGATAGGTTAACCAAAGAATTACAAGAAAAAGAAGAATCAGACTATTATAAAATATGGAATAATTGGTATAATTGGTTAAAAATTAGAAATATACAAAAAATATAGGGGAAATAGTACCGATTTAAATATATATATATAATAAAAAATGTTATTAGATTAAGGAGAGGTGAAGGAATATATCATAAGTAGAATTGTAGAACGTCACTCTGAAAAAATGCTTAAGAAGAAATTACACTCTTTTTGTGTATATGTTGTATAAATGTTTGTTGTGTATATATTATGTATGTCTTTTTTAATATTTATATTCAATAAAAACTATTTAAAAAAAAAAAGAAAGCTTTGGCTAAGGTGTGGGATTTTTTTTTCCTTCGAAAAAAAGAATACAACTATTGACGTTAAAACTAATCTCCACACACCAGTTAACCGTGACCAAAATAAAAAAAAACCAAGTTGGTAATTTATTTGCTAAATCTGTCTCCTGCCAGAAATTCCAGAGTGGATAGGAGTTGAGAGTTTTTTAAAAAATATGTGTAAATAAATAAATATGTCGAGGAGCAAAAGAAGGCATGCATAGTCTACAAATTCCCATTTCCCCCCCCCCCCACCAACGGTTCTTAGCTTGAATAGAAAACCGACGAATAAAATTAACAAATTCAAGGAACGGACGTTTCGTGGCCCAACTAGGGAGTGTCATCAGTGCTAGAAGCGGGGGAGAGGAGAAGGAGGAGGAGGAAAAGGAGGAGGAAGACTATAGGGTTCTTGGTGTTCTCCGAACTTGGAAGGAAGGAAGCGGAGTTTGTAGGGGGGAGAGAAGGAGCAGGAGGAAGAGGAGGGGGAGGAGGAGGAGGAGGAGGAGGAGGAGGAGGAGGAGGAGGAGGAGGAGGAGAAGAAAAAGAACTGTGCAGTCCCTGGAGCTCTCTGAGCTTGGTGGTTTCCTTGTGGACATTTCATAACCCATTGAGGTAACATCATCAGTGCTTCTTCTCCTGACCTGCAGGACGTACGAAGATTTGCGGAGAAGGCTTCACTTCTATTTGATCGTCGGGGTGAACTAGCCAGTTTCTATCCGGTAAAGCTCCCTGCTTCGTTGGGGTACCCCTCTGGATTCCAGGCTCTTTGGACCATGGGGCTTGGCCGGGCCAGGCAGATGGGCTTTGGGTGCCCTTGAACAGGAGAAGTAGTCGGGCAAGGTGAGAAGAAGTAGGCTGGCAGCCAAGAGGACAACTCCGGCGCAGATGAAGGACGCGGTGAAGTTCCCCGTGATGTCCCTCAGCCAGCCTGCAATGCAAAAAACGGGGGTTCGCTCTCAGGATGTTGCGTAACCGGACTTTTCCCCGGGACTCCCCCCCACCCCTCAAATCGTCAACCACTGATCAAAGGAGGTCTCTCTGCAACACATGTTACTCTATGGTTGAATTCAATTAGTACAGGTAGTCCTCGGCCTACGACCACAATGGAACGTTTCTACCGCTAAGCGAGGCATTTCTTAAGGGAATTTAACCACTTTTCTTGCCCCAGTTGTTAAGTGAATCACTGCACTTGTGAAGTGAGTCACACCGTTGTAAAGGAGATCGGGTTTCCCCGTGGACTTGGCTTGTCAGAAGGTCGCAAAAGGAGGGGGGGGGATTATGTGACCTCCCCACTCGGGACGCTACAACCCGTCATAAATAGGAGTCTGTTGGCAAGCGTCTGAATTTTGACCGTGGGGATGTTGCAACGGTTGTAAATGCGAGACGCGGTCGTAAGTCGCTTCTTTTGGTACTGTTGCAACCTTGAACAGTCACTAAGCGAATGGTTTTAAGTCGAGGAGTACCTGTATCGTGACATTTTTTGTGTGTGTGTGGCGGTTGTTGAGCGAATGTCCCGCGATGGTTTGAACGCAAACGTTTAACGCAAAACTCCAGAGGATCTTCTCACAAAGGAGGGGTACCCCCCATTTTTTTTACCTGAAATAGGGGTGCCCACCAGGGCCCCCGTGCTCTCCAGCATATGCATGTACCCGATGCCCGCCATCACGTAGCGGGCACCCACGATCTCCACCAGGCTAGTGAACTGCAGCGGGACCAAAGCACCGGCGAAAAAACCGTAGCAGAGGCCGAGGGGCATCAGGGTCTCCAAGCTGTGTCCGAGGGGCACCAGGGCCAGGCAGATGCCCGTCAAGGCCATCCAGAGAGTCAGGTCGTGGACCGAACGCGAGAAGACCCGGGCATCCGCCAACCACCCGGCGAAGACGCGACCCACCATGTCTGCCACGGCGGCGACCGACATGATGGAAGCGGCATCATACTCTCCACAGCCCACGTCCCTCGCGTAAGCTACCAGGTGCGCGTAGGGCACGAAGTACCCCATGTCCACCAGGACGAAAACCAAGACGTAACGCAGGAAGGGTCCGTGGTGGAGCAGCTCCAGGGAGAAGGAGGAGGCAAGGGTCCTCGGCTCCTGATGGACGTCCCTGTCCTTTTCGCCGTTGGGTTGAGCGTCCTCTACCGCCAACGGGCGCAACACCGCGCCGGATGCCACCAGGTTCAGAGACATCGCTGCCACGATCTGGAGAGCTCCCCGCCATCCGTACAAGTCCACCAGGTACTGGAAGAACGGGCAGAAGGCCAGCGAGGAGACGCCGGCCCCCGAGACGGCCAGACCCATGGCCAGGGTCCGTCGTTTCTCGAAGTAGTGGGACACGGCGGCCACCGAAGGTGTGAAGACCAGAGCCCAACCTAGACCTACCTCCAATGGGAGAGAGGAAAGAGGGGGGGAGGAAAGACCACGGTCAGACTCAGCGAGGTCCCCCAGTTCGATCAGACCCACAGGAACCCCCTCATCCCACCCGTCCTGGTCGATCCGATCCCAGGCACCAGGCGCCGTGAGGTTGCAATCTAGAAGATGTTGAACTACGGGGTCTCTAACACGGGAAGAACATCAGCCTACGAGAAGCTGACCGAGGCATTCTGGAAACCTGAGGTCCAACTTTATGGAGATGGTGGTTTCCACGCAGGTCGTCCTCGACGTACGACCACATTTGAGCCCCAGATCCTTATTGCTGGTTGTGAAGTTTTGCCCCCTTTTACGACTTTCTGGACACAATTACTATTAAGTGAAGTATTCAGTGAATTAAGTACACTTGTTGACACAGCGATGTGGCCTATCTTAAGGTCAGCTATCTTAAACTCAGGTTGATCTTCTCCAACCCCAACTGCCCCATCTTGGCTTCCCGGAAGATTTCGACCTCCAACTTCCTTAAATTTTGATCGGCTGGTTTGTTTCTAGCTGGATTGAGAGACACCCCCCCGCCCCTTCCCAAGAATTTAACAGCAGCAAGGGGAAAAGCCAGTGTGGGATTCAAATAATTTAACAACCGGTTCTCTGCCCTAATGACGGGTTGGGTGGGCGTGGCCATGGTGGGTGTGGTCAGAGGGTGTGACAAGCAGCCGTCGGCCTCTCGTACCACCCCCGGGAGCAAAAACAGGCAGGGGGGTGCAATGCCCCCCCCATGCCACATTTTGGGCCTAGTAGGCCTCCCTGCAGCCTCCTGGGAGCAAAAATGGGATTCAGCCGGTTCGCGTGAACCAGTTGTTAAATATGCTGGCTGGCCCCGCCCCTTCCAGGAGTTCCGCCCCCCCCGATGCCCCGTTTTAGGCCTAATAGGCCTCCCTGCACTTACCTGGGAGCAAAAACGGGCCACGGGGGGGGGAACGACTCCTGGAAGGGGTGGGGCCCGCCAGCAATTTAACAACGCGAACCGGCTGAATCCCAACACTGGGGAAAGCACTCTGGACATGCTCTGAGAGGCCACCTTTGGAACCTCGGTGTGTTGACAAAGGGATTCTCGCTTTTCCTGTGCCCCTTTTGAATGATCGGGGGGCGGGAGAGGGGAGATGTTCACAACCACAACTACCTGTGAGAAGACCGACAGTGAGGTGAAGGTGGACCAGGCTGGTGGAGAAGGACGCCAGGAACAGCCCCACGCTGGACAGAAAACCACCGGCCATCACAACCGGGCGCGCCCCGTAGTGGGCGCTGAGGGTGCTCCCCAGAGGACCTGGGGAAGACACCAGCATCAAGAGCTTATTAGGAGATCCCTGAGCCCACTCACCCAGCAATCTGCTCAGTTACATTTTTCCCAACTAGGCGCCGGCGAGAGATACTAGGCGCGCTCAAGAAATACTAGAACTCCCAAACTGAAAAATGTTTTGTTTTCCAAAACAGAGAAGACGACAATGCCCCCGTTTTCCAGATTTGGACTGGCAGTTGACGTTTGTCCCGGGTGCAATGCCGGGCCTAATGTTATACAGATCATCCTCGACTTATGACCACAATTTCTGTCGCTAAGCAAGACGGGGCTTAAGAGAGTTCGGCTCCATTATACGATCTTTTTCGCCGCCGTTGCGAAGTGGGCAATCCGGTTCTTAAGTGAATCAGGCTGACCCATCACTTTTGTCGGAAGGGGATCGCGGGACCCTGGGGACCGTCGTAAATACGAGTCACGCGGCCAAATTTTGATCACAGGACCATCATGGAAGTGATGTGAGTTGTGGGCCCCCCCTCAAGGTCACATGATCGCCATCAGTCTGTGAGTTGCCCAGACTCGCTTTGCAACGAAGTGGACGGCAAATAAATTTAATTAATAATAATAATAATAATAATAATAATAATAATAATAATAATAATAATTTACAATTTTTCCAGACAGCGTCTGACAAGCAAAGCCAATGTCACAAGCCAGATTCATTTAGTGACCATGTGATTCATTTAACGACTGCCGTTTGCATTTGCTTATCAACCGTGGCAAGAGAAATCACTTAGGAATCGCCTTGCTTAGCAACGGAAATGCTGGTCGTAAGTCGAGGACTACCTGCACAGCTAAAAGGGAATTTTAAACTCGTTCCAGTTTTCCTGGGGGAATCCATGCTTTGTGCCCCCCTGCCCCCCCCCCCCCCCGCTGTTTCTCCTTTACTTGCAAACTGGAGGACGGCGATGCCCAGCGACACCACCCAGGAGACGGAACCGGCCGATTCTCCGAAATGGGCCACAAACTCCACGAAGAAGACGCCGAAGGAGCGGATCACCCCGAAGACCAGGGCCGACTGCACGAAGCCCCCCAGCACGACCATCCAGCCCCAGCCGCCATCCGGGACGGCTGCGACTGCAGGAGAAGACGGAGGAGGAGGAGGAGGAGGAGGCTCCTTTCGGCCGGCAGAAATTGGAAGAACAGAGTGGGAAAAGAGACAAGAAAGAGGGAGAGAAAGAGAGAAAGGGAGGGAGAGAAAGAGAGAGGGAGGGAGAGAGAGAAAGGGAGGGAGAGAAAGAGGGAGAGGGAAAGAGAAAGAGGGAGGGAGGGAGAGACAGATAGAAGGAGTGAGAAAGGGAGGGAGAGAAAGGGAGGGAGAGGGTGAGGGAAGGAGGGAGGGAGGGAGAGAGAGAGAAGGAGGGAGGAAGGGAGGGAGATGGAAAGGGAGGGAGAGAGAAAGGGAAGGAGAGAAAGAGGGAGGAGGAGGGGGAGAGGGAGGGAGGGAGAGAAAGAGAGGGAAGAAGGGAGAGAAGGAGGGAGGGAGAGAGACAGAGCGGGAGGGACAGAGAGGGACGGACAGACAGGGTGGGAGAGGGGGAGGGGGAGAGAGGGAAGGAGGGACAGGGAGAGGGGAGGGAGGGAGAGAAAGAGAGAGGGAGGGACAGAGAGAGGAAGAAAAAAAGAGAGGGAGGGAGAGAAAGAGGGAGGGAGGGAGGGAGAGAGAGACAGAGGGGGAGGGATAGAGAAGGAGGGACAAGGACAGAGGGGGAGGGAGGGAGAGAAAGAGAGGGAGAGACAGAGGGAGGGAGGGAGGGAGAGAGAGGAAAAAAAACATTATTGGAAGGGACCTTGGAGGTCTTCTAGTCCAACCCCAGGCCATTTGGGGCAAACAGCTGTCCCGTCTCATCTTTAAAAAGAAGAATATTGCATCTCTTGGGATCTTCACGGTGCCCACAGCCCAAATTTGGAACTTAAAATTTCTTCAAAAGAATATTTTGTTTTAACTCTGATTTAAAATAAATCCCCCCCTGCAACTTCTCCATTTTAGAGGCCTGGAAACCCCCTCCTTTAGAGCAGCGTTCCTTAACCTCCCAACCTTCAACAACTCTGACTCCCAGCATTCCCCAGCCAGCCCCTTTAGGACGTGCAGACTTCAACTCCCAGCATTCCCCAGCCGCCATTTTAAGAGGCCTGGACGGACTTCAACTCCCAGAATGCCTCAGCTGTCAAGTTAAGAGGTAGAGCCTACAACTCCCAGAATGCCTCAGCCAACCTTTTTCAGAGACTCCGACTCCCAACGTTCCCTCAGCCAGCACCTGAAAATCTGCAGACTTCAATTCCCATCATTCCTCAGCCAGTTGAATGCTGGCTGGGGGATGCTGGGAGTTGAAGTCCGCACCTCTTAAAGGTACGAACCGGCTGAATATCACCTCTGCTCCCCTCTCACCAGTGGCCAAGATTTGCCCCCTGAACCCACACCCTGGCTGCCCCTGAGCTTAAATTACACCTGGTTTACACCAGCCCTGTTTCCCTACCCCAGAAGCTCTCCCCAATGTCTCTCCTACCTTGCAACCTGTTGCAATGAAACAATGCTGGACCCAAAAAAAACATATTAGAAAGCTAACAGCTGCAATTGCTCAACTAGCATCCATTTTGGTTAGTTTTATTTTCTCTTTCTTTCTTTTTCTTTCTTTCTTTCCTTTTCTTCCTTACTTCCTCTTTCCTTCCTTCCTTCCTTCCTTCCTTCCTTCCTTCCTTCTTTCTTTGTCTCTCTCTCTCTTTCTTTCTTTCTCTCTCTCCCCCTCCATCTGGCCTCCTCTAATCTGGTTGCACATTCAAGGATTCGTGCAAATTTACAACTCCTGGGAGCTAACTCAGGGTTGTAAGAATGCAGCCAGAAAGACGATTAATTCTCCACTCCGTTGCATCCTTAGAAGTTTGACTTTTAATATCTCCCCCCCAAAATGAGGTTTTTGCACCTTGTTGAACATTCACAAATTTTAAACCTCCCCTCGCTCTGTCTCACAATCCTGGCCACTGAGCCAGAGTCCCAAATAACCCACCATTTAACCACGATGACTTCGCCAGCGCACGAGACAAGAGGACCCTTCCTGGCTTCCCCGGGTCTCGGATGTCGAATTTAACAGCCTCGCTTGCAGCCGAGCTGAACCGAACCGACTCTGGTATGTGTGTGTGTGTGTCCCCCCACCCCCGGCCAAAGTCTGGCTCCATGTCCTCAAATCCTCTTTATTTGCCGGCCAATAAATTTGCTGCTCTTTTCATTGCCAGAATTTCCATTTGGAAATGCCAGCAAGGCTGAAGGATTTCGGAGAAGAGAGACAGACCGGACCGGTGCCAGTTCGGAAGGCCATAAAAAATTCTTGGAAATTTTTCTGCATCGCCTGGAGCGGAGCTGCAGGTATTAGGCGGCGTGGACTAGGACGCTGGAGAGCAAGGAGGGAAAAAGCACTCTGCACGTGCTCGGAGCAGTGTTCCCCACCTCTTAAGCAAAGAAGCAGCAACTTATTGTCATGGCAGGAAGGGAAGGCCGGTTTGGAGCAGAGGGCATCTTTTGACGGGCGAGGGCTTGCATTAAATTTGGGAGAAAGTTTTTCTGCGTGACGCTTGTGCTGAGATTGTGTTACACGCAACATAGTGCGTGTTTTGTGTGCCGCTTTTTCCCTTGGATGTCTAAAAATGGGCCGCAACCTGGTTTACAGCTTCAGTAAGAGTGGGGCTCAGTGGCTCCGTGGCTAAGACGAACTTGTCAATCGAAAGTTCGAAGGTCGATCGAAGGTTCGAATCCCGAGTGCTGCGTAACGGGGGGAGCTCCCGTGACTTGTCCCAGCTTCTGCCAACCTAGCAGTTCGAGAGCAGGTAAAAAATGCAAGCAGAAAAATAGGGACCGCCTGTGGTGGGAAGGTACCCTGTTTTCCCGAAAATAAGACATCCCTTGATAATAAGCCCAATCGGGTTTTTGAGCGCATGTGCTAAAATAAGTCTCCCCCCCTGAAAATAAGCCCTACCCGAAAATATTTAAACGCAGAGCTAAAAATCAGGTAAGACAGCAAGAGGAGCCCCATTTTGGTCCATGCGCCCCAAAATAATAAGACCTCCCCGAAAATAAGGCCAAGCGCTTATTTTGGGGTTCAAAAAAAATATAAGACAGGGTCTTATTTTCGGGGAAACACGGTAAGAGCCTTCCCTGCGCCTTTGGCGTCGAGTCATGCCGGCCACATGACCATGGAGACGTCTTCGGACAGCGCTGGCTCTTCAGATTTGAAACGGAGGTGAGCACCGCCCCCTAGAGTCGGGAACGACTAGCACATATGTGCGAGAGGAACCTTTACCTTTAAGAGAGAGGTGGGGGATTTGCCTTCCCCTTCCAAATATAATAATTCTGAGCTGCTACCCGTTTTTCCCTGACAATAAGACCTTATTTTCTTTTGCTTCCCAAAATAAGGACTAGGGCTTATTTTTGGGGGTCTTATTTCCTCCTTCACTTGTTTGCTCGTGCTACGGCAGAAGACTGAATGGTGCCGCGGGGACAATAAAGCTGCCCCATGTGCCCCACACGAGCTTACCTCAGGGTCCTGCAGCCACCCTCGCCCCGACATCTGCCTCACCTCGCAGTGGCGGTTCCAGCAGCCCCGTCCAGCAGGAATCCGCATAACGGCCGGCCCAATGCTTCTACTTGCTCGCAGCTGCAACGGAGCAGGAGGCCGAGAGACGCGTCGGTCCTGCAGCCACGAGGCGAGGCGGAGGGTTGGAGCTGCTCCACTCGCCCCGCACTGGCTTAGCTCAGGGGTAGGGCTTATATTAGGTACACATGCAAAAAAAACAGTGTTAGGGCTTATTTTTGGGATAGGCCTTATTTTCAGGGAAACAGGGTAGTCGTCACAGTGCGGGGAATTGTAGGCCAACTCATGATCTACCAAATAAAAAAAAATCTGGATGAATTCGCACGGTGCACCCAGTCCAAAGGAGCCTGGTTTGCTTGGGGGTTTGTAGGTTGTCCAGTGAGTCCAGTTTTAAAGCTTTTTTTTTTTTTTGCACACACACACACACACAGAAAAGCACTTTAGGATAACGTGGGAATCTCGCTGCTCCGTGCCGAGACAAAAATTCAATTCGACGTACGAGCCACAATTGAGCTCAAAATTTCCATTGCTAAGGAAGGCAGTCGTTAAGTGAGCTTTGGTCCATTTTATGACCTTTTCTGCCGCAGTTGTTAAATGAATCACCGCAGTTGTTAAAGTTAGTAAGACTCGGAGTTGGGTCTGGGCCACTCCGTGGAAGAAGTCCTCGACTTAACGACCACAATTGAGGCATTTGCTAAGACATAGAATAGAATAGAATAGAATAGAATAGAATAGAATAGAATAGAATAGAATAGAATAGAATAGAACTGCAAATGTCATAAGTGTGAGGACTGCTCATGTCACTTTTTGCAGAACTCTTGCAACTTGGAATGGCCACTAAACGAATGGTTGTAAGCCCAGGACGGCCTGTATCCCTATGAAGAGCGATAGGTTTATTAAACCAATTCAAAGGTCAGGAAAAAATGCTGAGTTTAGGAAATTTCTTATTCGGCCGAAGGTTACAAAAAGAGGAGGAAAGAAACTTGAGAGATCTTGCAATATGCAGAGTCAGGAGTTTTTCCAGGAATTTGACATCAGGACTTTCTCCTGGCAGTAAAAAAGAAAAAAAATGCAGATTTTGGCACATGCCGTTCAACGACGACCATTTTCAATAAAATACCGGTAGTCCTCGATTTACAACCGTCCTTTTAGTGACCGTCTGGAGCTACAACGGCACCGAAAGAAGAGACTTATGGCTGTTTGTCACGTGATCGAAACTCAAGTTGTTTGGGAGCTGGCATGTACTTATGATGGTTGCGGTGGGTCACGGGATCCGCTTTTGCGACCTCCCGACAAGCAATGGGGGAAGCCAGATCCACTTAACGACCGTACTACCAACTAAACAACCGCGGTGCTTCACTTAAGAACTGTGGCAGGGAAGGTCGTAAGATGGAGCCAATGGCTTGTCAGTAGGTCACAAAAGGGGATCCCGGGAGCCTCGGGACAATGCGACCTTCCATATTAGGAGTCGGTGGCCAAGCGTCTGGATTTTGATCACGTGACCACGGGGGACGCCGCAACAGTCTTAAAATGCGAAAAACGATCGTAACTCACTCTTTTCAGTGCCGTTGTAAGTTCAGTCACTAAACGAACTGTGAATTTTGAGCGTGGGGTGAAAAGCAAGTGAGAAAAACATCCCAGCTTTTTTTTCAGCGCCGTTGTAACTTCGCTCACTAAACGAACGGTCGCAAGGCAAAGACTCCCTGCATTAGGGATCAAGGTAGGAAAGCGGTTTGTGCTTGACCTGAGACTTATAAACAAAGCCACCTAGGTTGCTCGGTTGTCCCTTTTTTTCCACGTGAATTTTCCGTTTTGCGGCCCAGAGGCAGGGAGGATCCCTCGTTCGATGACCAGATTTTTGGGGAGGGGGGAATTGAAGGAATTATGGGTCCAGCTTGACAGCACAGTTCAACCTGGAGATACCCTTCCTCCTCTTTTGATGATTCTTTAGCTAAAGCAGGGGTGTCAAACTCACGGCCCGCAAGCCGGATCTGCCCCACAGGGTGTTTAGATCCACCTGGCGGGACCAGCTGCAGGAGGCCGTCCACCCCATCTCCTCCCCACTTCCCCCCCAGCTGGAGAACAACTATAATGCTGATCCGGCCCTCCAAGGAATCCAGTTTGACACCCCTGAGCTAAAGGTCTCTGCAAGCTGGCAAAATCAGGAACTCCAACCCTCCCGTCCTGCCATTCCCACACCGGAAACCCAGCAAGGCAAGACGGATGAGGAGAGAGAGCCTCTGAGAACGTGCAGAGGGCAACGCTCCACAATCTGTCCTCCCGTCTTCAGGTTGACAAAACTGCTTTCCCAAAGAGTAACTGGCACCGTAATTCGTGGACAGTGAATTATGGAAAACTGAAATCTGCTGGAATGCAGGGAGTCCTCGACTTACGACCATAAGGTAGCCCAACATTTCCATGGCTAGGCAAGATGGTTGCGAAGTGAGCTTCGCCCCATGTTACCTACCAACTTCCTTGCTAAGTGTAGTTGTTAAGTTACTAACACGGTTGTTAAGCTTCCCCCTCCCCCCATTGACTTTGCTCGTCAGAAGGTCGCAAAAAAAGGATCACGAGACCCCAGGACACTGCGACCGTCGTAAATACGAGTCAGTTGCCAAGCGTCCAAACTTTATGTGACTGGCGGGATGCTGCAAAGGTCGTAAGTGTGAAAAAGAGTCGTAAGTCACTATTTTTTGGTGCCGTTGTAAATTTGGTCACTAAATGAACGGTCGTAAGTCGAAGACTGCCTGTACATAGTAATCAAACCCCCTCGGCTGCTAAAGAAAAGTATTTTCCTATCCGGTGTTGGGGCGTAGCTGGGTGGCATCCCTAAAACTCTTCCTGGATGTGTAATTTATGACACTATTTGGGCTGATTTGAAGATTCGAATCCAGAACTCAAGTTTTCCCAGGATCGGAGATGTGGTTGTTCTTCGAATTGTACTACAGGTAGTCCTCGACTTACAACAGCTCGCTTAGTGACTGTTCAAAATTACAGCAGCAGTGAAAAAAGTGACTTACGACTGTTATTCACACTTACGACGTTAGGCCACGTGGGTCAAAATTCAGACGCTTGACAACTGACTCATATTTACGATGGCTGCAGTGTCCCGGGATCACGTGATTCCCCTTTTGCGGCCTTCTGACAAGCAAAGTCCATAGGGGGAAACCAGATTCACTTAACAACCGGGTTACCCGTTTAACGTCTGCAGCCATTCACTGAACAAATGCGGCCGAGAAAAGTCGTAAAATGGGACAAAACTCACTTAACAAGGTACGCTTGGGGCGGGGGAGGTGGTCCATTGTGGTTGTAAGCCGAGGACTACCTGTTGTCTGTTGTTTCTTGACCAATAAAACACAACCAGCTATAAAATAACCACTCGTGCAAACCGATTTCACACTGATTTTGCTTGTCATTTTATTCCAAGAGTTTTTACAAAAAGGTTAAAATTAACGGAAATACTTGCAAACGTGTTTTTTCCACAGGCGATGTGTATCCTAAAGTCACACAGACATGTAAAGTTACAGACGTGTAAAGACTAAAGCAGAGTTTTGCAACCTCGGCCATTTTAAGACGGGTGGACTTCCACTCCCAGAATGCCCCCAGTTCGTCGTTATCCTAGGCTGGCTGAGGAATTCTGGGAGTGGAGGTCCACCCGTCGTACAACACGCCGGGATTGAAAAATGCCGGACTAAAACAGACTAAAACAATATCAGACATTGCCTCCCCACCCCAGCCGTTGTAGCGTAGGTGTACTGGCTGGGGATTATGGGATAGGTAATCAAATACACCCAGATTGCCCCCTGCTGGGCACCGATAATTGGCACTTGGACCTCAACGTTTCTGTTCCTTTGCTAAGCCTTGGCGTAGAATTCGGTGCCATTAATGGAGGGAAGATGGGTAGTGGGGGGGACATCCGAGGGTCCCCTCGAGGATGCACAAGAGAAGGGGTGCATTTTGCACAAGTCCACAACTTGAGAGGGGAACCCCACGCCACCCCAGTGTGAGTTTCCAAATAGCCTCAGCAGAGGCCGTTCCCCCCCAAATGCAGGCCCTGCCCCACCCCCTTCGAGAAGCCCCCCCCCAAGGCAGCAGCCCCATCAATCTGGCAGGAAGGAGGAAACAGAGCGGGAAGGGTGGCGGGTGGGAGTAGCTGGGGGAAGGGTGCAAGAGGTGGCTGCGGGGAGGTCATAAAAGTCAAAATGGCAGCCCCGTGTGGACGCCATCTTGGCGGTTTGGATTCCCTGCGGACTTCCTCCTCTGAGGCTGAATGTTCGGCTATCAAGGAGAAGATCTAAGACTCACCAATTTGTGCAAGGGAATTTGTGCAAGAGAATTTGTGCAAGCGAATTTGTGCAAGGAATTTGCACAAGAGAATTTCTGCAAGCGAATTTCTGCAAGCGAATTTGGACAAGGGAATTTCTGCAGGGAATATTTCAGGAGGAGAAGGGGGAATTAAGCCATGGGGCAGCTTGGACCCAAACCGAGTATGTCCCCATTGCTGAGAGTGGCAGGAACCGAGGTGGCTGAGGCAGGTTTCGGCTGAGAGATTTGGCCACCCCGGCTGGATTTTAACCTCTCCAATCCCAGGGACTACGCCCACATTTGGCTAACGGGGGCAGTTTTGGGGGGAAGGGTCTTGCTGTGGGCAGATGCCCACAAAGGCCCCAGTGAAGCCCCCCCCCTTCCCGTCCCAAGACAATCAAGGGAAGATCCATTTGAAACAGAATCCCTGTTTCAAGGGCCATCTCATCCCAGGGCTGTGGAGGAGGGGCTAGGGAGTCCATCGAGACTGGCATCATGAGTCTGCGCCCGCCGGGTTGCCCAGTTGAACAGAAGGCATTCGTTTCCGCGTTCCGGGTTCAATTTTCCTAAAAACCCGCTCTTTTGCAGATAAAAGAGGTTTAAGGCAGGAGGTTCCAAGTTCGGCCCCTTTAAGACTTGAGGACTTCAACTCCCAGAATCCCCCAGCCAGCAGAGAATTTTGGGAGTTGAAGTCCACCAGTCTTAAAGGGGCCACGGTTTAAGGCACCGGTAGATAAATCTGTAGCGACACGTGGTTTTATGTCGCTGCGGCGAATAACCCCTCGTTCTTGCACGCACATTTACACACGCAATTACGCCCACACGCGTGTGTTTCTGGTCCATCTCCGCTCTGGATTGACGTCCACCTTTGGACTCCTGCGGCCACTCAGCTCTTCACGGGGGTCTGCTCGGCCGCTGGCCCCCCCAGGCACTTTTCGGGAGAGAGGTCTGCGGCAGCCACCGTGGTCAAGTGGCTGTCATCTCCGGCCTCCCTGCCAAGCCGGGCATCGTGCCAATCCGGCGGGGTCAGGCAGGGGGAGAAATTGGGCACCGTCGTCAGGACGAGGCTCCCGGCCAAAAGGAAGGAGCCGGCGGCGAGGAAGGAGGCCGTGTAGTTGCCGGTGAGATCTCGCAGCCAACCTGAAAGAAAACAGCCAATCGTGAAGCCGCACCAGAAGGTAATTCAGGGTGAACGGCGGCGGGAAGTTCCATCCACCCGTAGCCGTGTGGACCAACCAATTTAGACATCACCACACCTGGAATATTGCACACCTGGAATTCTGCACGCCTGGAATTCTGCACGCCTGGAATTCTGTACCCAGTTTTTGGTCCCCGCGTTACAAAAAAGACGTTGAGACTTTTGGAAAAAGTGCAGAGAAGAGCAACTAAGATGATTTAAAAGCCTGGAGATTAAAAACATACGAAGAACAGCTGCAGGATTTGGCTAGTTTAATGAAAAGAAGGACTAGGGGGGGATATGATAGCAGCATTCCAGTATTTGAGGGGCTGCCCCAAAGAAGAGGAGGGGGTCAAATTATCCTCCAAAGCCCCTGAAGGCAGGACAAGAAACGACGGATGGAAACGAATCAAGGAGAGAAGCAAGCTGGAATTGAGGAGAAATTTCCTGACAGTGAGGACAATTAACCAGCGGAACAGCTTGCCACCGGAAGTTGTGGGTGGCTCCATCACTGGAAGCTTTTCAGAAGAGATTGGACAGCCATTTGTCTGAAATGTTATAGGGTTTCCTGCTTGAGCAGGGGGTTGGACTAGAAGACCTCCCAAGGTCCCTCCCAACTCTCTAATTCTGTTTGTCAGCACTTCAAGCTGCCTTTACTCTAGTGCTGACATAAGAAGGAGAAGCGGAGGCATCTGGAAAGGGTCGTTTGACTTTTCACCTACTTATTTTCCCTGGAGATAATATCCCCTAGGAGATGGGATGGGAGGGGGGAAATTCCTTTGAGCTGGAGCAGTAGATTAGGGGTAGAATGACTTGGAAGATGGCCAATGAGTGCAGAGGAGTGGGGAAAGGAAAGGGAGGGTTTTGGGTCTGGAAATACGATGAGCCAGGATTTAGAATATCGTGCTCAATAAATGGGAGTTTTTATCAAAGACTTTGTTTGAAATGCAATTTATTTGAGACGACCTCGAAACTTGACACTATTATTCTGTAATCCCAGATCAATTCACCAGTGGAACAGCTCGCCACCAGAAATTTGAGGCTGCTCTGGATGTTTTGAAGAAGAGACTGGACAGTCACTTGTCTGAAATGGTATATGGCAGTGAAGGCAAACCTTTTTGCCATCATGTGCCAGGAGGGGTGGTGGTTCGCGCACGTGTCTGCCCTCACCCATAATTCTATGCGCCCTGCGCATGCGTGCGCAACTCCCTCTCCCCCCCCCCTGCTCCTGGCACGCGATGGAGTCTCTGCAGTCTGGGGAAAAGCAAAAAACGTCACTTCTTGTCCAACCGGAAGTTGGGAAACAGGCTGTTTTGGGCCTCCGAAGGGGTGGGGAAGGCTGTTTTCGCCCTCCCCAGATGCATAGAGAGGATCTGGAGCCAGGTGAGAAAGAAAAACGGGCCTCCCCCCACCCGGCCCTCCAGAGGCAGGAAACAGCCTGTTTCCCTATTTCTGGTGGGCCCAGAAGGCCCGAAAATCAGCTGGCGGGCCCGCGCGTGCGCACCAGAGCTGAGCTGGTGTGCCCACTGATATGGCTACGCGTGCCACCTCTGGCACGCGTGCCATAGGTTCGCCATCATGGGCATATAGGGTCTCCTGCTTGAGCAGGGAGCTGGACTA
The DNA here is from genome assembly GCF_029531705.1 of Pantherophis guttatus. The sequence continues at coordinate 496,571 of NW_026844150.1, read as the reverse complement.
GAAGACCTCTAACGTCCCTTCCAGCTCTATTCTGATTGATTCAGTCAGTCAGATTAACCGAGCTGGAAGGGACCTTGGGAGGTCATCTAGTCCAGCTCCCACTGATCATTGATCAACACAAAACGGGGGACGGAGAAGGGACAAATTTTGGAGTCTAAGGTCATGCAGGACCCAAGGAAGACACCTCTCTCTCCCAAAAATGGGCCCAATGAGGCTGGACAGATCCAGTACAGGTAATCCTCATTTAGTAACCGTTTCAAGTTACAACGGCATTGAAAAGAGTGACTTAAGGCTGTTTTTTTGGAGGGGTGCAGTGCCACTTAAAGACACCCCAACCCCAGATGGGAAAATGCTGGTCTTTAGCAGCCAAGGGGGTTCAACTACTTCTAAGTAGAGGCAGTCCTCAGCTTACAACAATCCGTTTAGTGACCGAAGTCACAGCAGCACTGAAAAAAAGGTACTTCGGACCGTTTTTCCACACTTACGACCGTTACGGCATTCCCGCGGTCCCGTGATCAAAAATTTGGACGGTTCCTATTTACGACGGTCGCAGCGTCCCGGGAGTGGTGGTGGGGGCTGTCGCGCGATCCCCCTTTGGCGACTTTCTGTCCAGCCAAGACAATGGGGGGGAGCCAGATTCACTTAAGGACCGCGCAACTCGCTTAACGACAGCAGCGGTTCATGTAACGAGGGCGGCCAGAAAAGTCGTAAAAACGGAGCCAAAGGGCCCATTTCACTGTCCTGCTTAAGCATCGGAAATTTGGGGCCGCGTTGTAGTTGTAATCTACAACAACTCGGCCCAAAATTTCCTACTTCCTAGTCTTTAATTTTGATAAATCCAGACTTTAAGAAGTCTGGGCGTTAACCGGATGAACTCTTAAAAGAAACTTGGGTGTCTCTCTTGGCTTCAAAAGGAACTACAGACTACCGCGTGGCCCCGAGCCAACTCCGAGTCCTTTCCGTGGCTGCTAATATTCTCCAAGTAGGCTCACAAATCACCTCGCTACGTCCACCAGATGTCCCTTCAGGCATCTCAGGAGCTTCTGCACCTTCCGAACTCCACACCTGGAGCGGAAGTGAGGGGTTCTATCCGCAAAACTTTTCAGCCGGGGGAAATCACACAACTCAACGTGCACTGGATCTTCTGGATCATCGTAATCCTCTAGAGAAGATCCGGGACACTTGAAACAATATTGCTGGCCAGCTTTTGATGGACACGAGAGAGGAGAAGTGCTTCCCCACCTCTGAGGGGTCGTTGGTTGGTGCTTGGTGGTTTTCTTGTAGACGTTTCATTGCCCAACTAGGTAACATCATCAGTGCCAGCAACACTGCAAGAAAACCACCAAGCTCAGAGAGCATCAAGCAACCTCATTTCAACCCCGAGCTACCAATATTCTCCTTTCTTTTCCACCCATGTTGGACAGTGTCAGCACGCGTCGGGACCCTTACCCTGATCTGCTTCCTGTTTTCTGCAGGCAATGTCCTAAGGGGTCTCGTCCCCTGCTCCATTGCCTGAAGCCGGAAGCAAACCACCATGTGACATGGGATCAGACACTGGCGGTAAGGACCTAGCCATCTCTGTTTCCCACGGGTCCGCCCGACAACATTGGAGAATTCCTCCAGCGCTGTCCCGCCGACATCTCAACACGATAAAAATCTGCTTTCCCCTTTGACCTGGATCCCTGCAACACCCGCGGAAATGAGAAGAACGAGTTCTGACGTGCGCCCACAATTGTGTTGTGGCCTCTCGGCCCCCGGCCCCTCCAGCAGCTGAATCAAAGGAGGAGGCATGGGAGTCCGGGTCAGCATCAAGGCAACCTGAGAGCTCTGAGGAGGAAGAGGAAATGGAGCTGGAGAGAGAGAGAGAGAGAGAGAGAGAGAGAGAGGGAGGGAGAGGGAGAGGGGCGGAGCCTGGGCCGTTCATCAGCCCTCCAATGGGGAGTCAACAGCCTCTAGGTCTGGAGGTGACTGATGAGGAAGAGGAGGAACAGCTGGGTCCAGTGCCTGATGCACTGGTGCACAGAAGGCAGAGGAGAGGAGAGCAGTGGAAATCTATGGGCCAGTCCTCGGGACGGAATAGCCACTGCTGCTAGCAAAGCCCCTCCCTAGCTTTGGGAATTAAAGGCAGGTGTCAGCACTTCAAGCTGCAGTTACTCTAGTGCTGACATAAGAAGGAGAAGCGGAGGCGTCTGGAAAGGGACGTTTGACTTTTCACCTACTTATTTTCCCTGGAGATAATATCCCCTAGGAGATGGGATGGGAGGGGGGAAATTCCTTTGAGCTGGAGCGGTAGATTAGGGGTAGAGTGACTTGGAAGATGGCCAATGAGTGCAGGGGAGTGGGGAACGGAAAGGGAGGGTTTTGGGTCTGGAAGTCAGTGTTGGCTGCGATCGAGTCGGAATTAGAATGTCATGCTTAATAAATGGGAGTGTTTTTTCATCAAAGACTTTGTTTGAAATGCAATTCATTTGAGACGACCTTGAAACCTGACACCAGGGGGTGGAGATGAATAGGTGTGGCAGACAACTCTTCATCTCCCGGACGGACGGACTTGTTAGCTGGCGGTGAGAGAGAAATATTTTTGCCGGGGCTGCCGGCGCTCCTAATAAACGAATCTTTGAGTTCATTTCAGAGGTTCTGTGGTATTTGGAGACCTGGGACAGAACAGACTGTGTCACTTACCCGACAGGGGGGACCCCAAGAGCCCCCCGATGCTTTCGATCATCTGCAACAACCCCATGGCGCTGAAGATGTTCTCGATGCCCACGATCTCCGGAACGATGGAGAAGACCACGGGCGTCAGGGCTCCCGAGAAGAATCCGTAGCCGAGGCTGATGGCCACGAGGAGCGGGTAGGTGTGACCCCAAGCGATCAGCAACAAGGAGATGCCCGTCAAGGAAGTCCAGGCCACCAGCAGGTGGATCAACCGCGACGACCTGCAGCTGCCCAGCCAGCCGGAGAAGAGGCGACCGCAAAGATCAGCCGCGGCCGTGAGGGACATCAGGAAGGCAGCCTGGTATTCGTCAAAGCCCAGTTCTCGTGCCCGGGCCACCAGGTGGACGTAGGGGATGAAATAACCTGTGTTGACCAAGGTGATGGCCACCACAAACCGCATGAATGGGCAGTGGGAAAGTAGCTGCAGGCCGAAGAGATTGCAGACCGTCAGCTTTCCAGGGGACACGTCGTCCTTCAGGGTCAGGGGCCGGATCAGGGCGCCGCAGACTATGAGGTTGAAGGACATGGCAGCCACGATCATCAGGGCTCCCCGCCAGGCGTAGGTGTCCATGAGGAATTGGAAGAGAGGCGAGAAAGCGAAGGAGGAGATTCCCACGCCGGTGAAGGCCAAACTGGTAGCCAGGGTACGGCGCCTCTTGAAATAGCGAGCCACGGAGGCCACGGATGGCGTGAAGACCAAGGCCCAGCCGAACCCTGCAACGAAATCAGACACTGCCTCCAGCTTCCCTGTTGAGCTAAAACTTTGCTGAAGGTCTTCTACAGCCGTGATGGCGAACCTCTGGCACGCGTGCTAAGCTGTGTCGCCCAGCACGCGCGGCCCTGCCTGTTTGTCTTCCGGGATTCTGACGTGAATGAGCACGCGATGATCAGCTGTGCTTCGCGCACGCGGCAGTGCCGAAAACCGGTGTGCGCATGCACGCCAGCCAGCTGATCATCAGGCACGCGTGTGCGCTGGACCCCGGAAGTTTGGCTTTTCCATAGCGCGGCCATGTCGAGCGTGGACGTGACGTTTCCACGCGACTTTTTCCCCGAGTGAAGAAAAGGTTCACCATCACCGTTCTACAGCATAGTTTCTCAATTGAAGGGGTGGACTTCCGTTCCCAGAATTCCCCACACAGCATGCTTTTTAAAACAAGTGGGCTTCAACTCCCAGAATTCCCTAGCCAGCATGCTTAAAGAAAGACGGGTGGACTTCAATTTCCAGAATTCAGAGATCGCAGAGGAAGGGATTAGAAGAGACTAAGCAGGCCACAACAGGCGTCTCCGTATCGAAAGGAATGCATTGGTGTCGGGGAATTCTGGGGGTTGAAGTCCACCCATCTTAAAGCTGCCGAGTTTAAGGAACAGTGATTTGAAAGTGAAAGGGCCTCACTTAGCGACCGTGCCTTTGCAAAAGGATTCGGGATTTTTTGAAGAGCGGGAAAATTTCACGGCAATAATTGGGCCACGAAGAAACTGCGGCGTTTCTAACCACGTACCTGAAAGGAGCCCAATGCTGAGGTATAAATGCACCAACCGGGTAGCAAACGATGCCAACAGGAGACCCAGGCCGGAGAGAAACCCACCAACCATAACCACGGGCCGAGCTCCGTAGTGGGAACTCAGGGCAGTTCCCACCGGACCTGAAAAGAACGACAAACTTTGCTTAGCTATATAAATTCTTCTCTCAATTGTAGTCGTAAGCTGAGGACTATCCCTAGGCCGAAGCTGTCCTTGGTTCTTATACTGATACCTGATTCTCAGGTCATTGCATGCCCCCTGTAGTTTCTCAAGCTTAGCAGTTTGTGTGGACTTCAACTCCCAGAATGCCGCAGCCTGAGATGGAGAAACGCACAGAATTCTGGGAGTTGAAGTCCACTCACCTTAAACTCACTGAGAAGCCTTGTCCTGGAGCCCGGGGTCTCCAAATCTGGCAACTTTTAAGACTTATGGACTTCAATTCCCAGAATTCCTCAGCCAGCAATGTTCAGTCTTGTGGACTTCAACTCCCAGAATTCCATAGTCTCAGACTGAGAAGCAACAGAATTCTGGGAGTTGAAGTCAACCCATCTTAAACCCACTGTCCTGGAGGCCCAGGGTCTCCGAACCTGACAACTTGTGGGCTTCGATTCCCAGAATTCCTCAGCCAGCAATGTTCAATTTTGTGGACTTCAATCCCCAGAATTCCCTAGTCTCAGACTGAGGAGCACCCAGAATTCTGGGAGTTGAAGTCCACTCACCTTAAACCGGCTGAGAAGCACTGTCTTGGAGGCTCGGGGTCTCCAAACCTGGCAACTTTTAAAACTTGTGGACTTCAGTTCCCAGAATTCCTTAGCCAGCAATGTTCAGTCTTGTGGACTTCAACTCCCAGAATTCCGCAGCCTGAGACAGAGAAACGCAGAGAATTCTGGGAGTTGAAGTCCACTCACCTTAAACTCGCTGAGAAGCATTGTCTTGGAGGCTCGGGGTCTCCAAACCTGGCAAGTTTTAAAACTTGTAGACTTCAATTCCCAGAATTCCTCAGCCGGCAATCTTCAACTTGTGGACTTCAACTCCCAGAATTCCGCAGCCTGAGACAGAGAAATGCAGAGAATTCTGGGAGTTGAAGTCCACCCACCTTAAACCGGCTGAGAAGCACTGTCTTGGAGGCCTGGAGTCTCCAAAGTGGCAACTTTTAAGACTTGTGGACTTCAATTCCCAGAATTCCCTAGCCTGAGGCTGAGAAGCACACAGAATTCTGGGGTTGAAGTCCACAAGTCTTAAAGTTGCCAAGTCTGGAGGTCCCCGCGTGGTAGGCGGACAGTTGTTGGGGTTGAATAAATACCAGTTGCATCCTGCATCCCCCCCCCGCCCCCCGTAATCCTCCTGCCTCCCCCCCTCCCAATAACTCACTAGCAAATTGCTGCACGGCGATCCCAATGGAAGTGATCCAGGAGATCCGTCCGGACAATTCTTGGAAATGAGCCACAAACTTCACGAAGAAAACGCCGAAGGAACGCAGAATGCCGAAGACTAAGGCGGACTGGAGGAAGGCAGCCAAGACCACCACCCAGCCCCAGCCCCCATCCGGGGGGGCTGGGACGACAGCTCTCCGGACCAGCATGGATCCTTGGAGGGACGGGGGGGCAAGAAGAAATGGGGGGAAATGAGAGTAAATTGGGTTTAAATTCCAAAATCGATGGAAGGGTTTGTCTGAATCTGGGTTTCTTTCTTTCTTTTTCTTTCTTCCTTTCTTTATTTTCCTTTTTCTTCCTTCCCCTTTGTTTCCTTCCTTCCTTCCTTTACTCCTTCCTTTTTTTCTCTCTTTCGCTTTCTTTCCTTCCTTTTCTCCCTGCCTTTCTTTTTTCTTTCCTTTCTTTGTTCCTTCCTTCCTTCGTCCTTCCTTCTTTCCTTCCTTTCTTTTCTGCCTTCTTTTTCTCCCTTCCTTTTTCTTTTTTTCTTTCTTTTCCTTCCTTCCCCTTTGTTTCCTTCCTTTTCTCCTTCTTTTTTCTTTCCTTCCTTCCTTCCTTCTCCTTCCCTCTTTTTTCTCTTTCTTTTACTTTTTCCTTCCTTTTCTTTCTTTTTCTTCCTTCTTCCCTTCTCTTTCTTTCCTTCCTTCCTTCCTTTTCTCCTTCCCTTTTTCTTTTTCACCTTTTCTCCTTTTCTTTCTTTTCCTTCCTTCCTCCCTTCTCTTTCTTTCTTTCCTTCCTTTCCTTCCTTCCTCCCTTTTTGTTTCTTCCTTTATCTTTCTTTTTCTTCCTTCCCCTTTGTTTCCTTCCTTCCTTTTCTCCTTCCCTCTTTTTTCTCTTTCTTTCACTTTTTCCTTCCTTTTCTTTCTTTTTCTTCCTTCCTCCCTTCTCTTTCTTTCCTTCCTTCCTTCCTTTTCTCCTTCCCTTTTTCTTTTTCACCTTTTCTCCTTTTCTTTCTTTCCTTCCTTCCTCCCTTCTCTTTCTTTCTTTCCTTCCTTTCCTTCCTTCCTCCCTTTTTGTTTCTTCCTTTATCTTTCTTTTTCTTCCTTCCCCTTTGTTTCCTTCCTTCCTTCCTTTACTCCTTCCTTTTTTTCTCTCTTTCGCTTTCTTTCCTTCCTTTTCTCCCTGCCTTTCTTTTTTCTTTCCTTTCTTTGTTCCTTCCTTCCTTCGTCCTTCCTTCTTTCCTTCCTTTCTTTTCTGCCTTCTTTTTCTCCCTTCCTTTTTCTTTTTTTCTTTCTTTTCCTTCCTTCCCCTTTGTTTCCTTCCTTTTCTCCTTCTCTTTTTTCTTTCCTTCCTTCCTTCCTTCTCCTTCCCTCTTTTTTCTCTTTCTTTTACTTTTTCCTTCCTTTTCTTTCTTTTTCTTCCTTCTTCCCTTCTCTTTCTTTCCTTCCTTCCTTCCTTTTCTCCTTCCCTTTTTCTTTTTCACCTTTTCTCCTTTTCTTTCTTTTCCTTCCTTCCTCCCTTTTTGTTTCTTCCTTTCTTTTCTACCCTTTTTACTCCTTTCTTTCTTTCTTTCTTTTTCTTTAATTCCTTCCTTCCTTCCTTTCTCTCTGGCTTTCTGTGGTTCGCGTTTCTCTCTTTTAGTTTTGTGCAGCATAGGTCAAAAAAGTCAAAATGGCAGCCATTTGTTTATTTTTTTCCCCAGGTGGGTCACCAAACAGGCCGGACATTGATGGCAAAAGTTGTGGCCTCCACCGTGACTAGTTTGAACCCTAACCCTGCAGGACAGGCCCATTAACCTGGTTAGTAGAAGGTTCCAGGTTTGTTTTGAAGTACCCAGAAAACTCCTGCCCCCCCCATTCTCCCTCTCATTCTCAAAGTGAGAATGAGCGAATGCAAAGGGAAAAAAAACTTGCAAAGACCCCCTAATAATCCTGCTTAGCAACCCTCTTCTGTAAGATGTGAAGATTTGGGGAGGGGGCGCTTTTAAGATTTGGCATTGGCCTCTATTTTTGGGATGCCCCCCCCTTGGTGGGGAGGGAATTAAAATGCAATAGGGTGGGAGGATCTGGGGTATTCTGTAGCCAGCCTCCCGCCCAGCAAGGGGGCCTCTGAGGACGTGCAAAGTGCAAAGTGCTCTCCGCAATTGGACCCCCTTTCTCTCTCTCTCTCTCTCTCTCTCTCTCGCCCCCATGGCACCTGCACCCCCGTTGCAGGATCTGGGAAGCCACACTTTGCATTTTGCAAGCAGATTAATCCTGGTTGGGGGGTGGGAGGGGGGGTGGGAGGAAGGGGGGAAGGGCGAGAAAAACAGCCCCCCTCGGTCCTTCCAACCTGGGCAGGGATCCAGGAAGAGCTTCTGGGATTTGGGGACCCCCCCTCCCTCCTGAGCATCCTCAAAGGCAAACCCCATGCTCCCCCCCCCCATGGACCACATCTACCCCCCCCCAAAAAAAGCCCAGCAGGTGCAGCATCCGATGCCCAACACCTGTGCCCTCGCCCCCCCAAAAAACCCTTTGCTTACGGGGGGGTCTCCAACCTGGCGCCCCCCTTTGCAGCCCCAGCTGCTTAGGAAGGAAGGAAGGAAGGAAGCGGCGGCGGCTACAATGTTGCAGGAGCCCGAGGAGGCGGGGCCTGGGCCAGAAGCCACGCCCCCTCCCACTCCGTCTCGTTCATTGCGGTCCAAGAATCCTTTCCTTATGGTGGGGGGGGGGGAGGCGGTGAGATCGGCGCAGCCGCACTGAGGATCTGCTGGGGTGGGGGGTCGACTCGTGGGGGATGGGAAGCAAAGGGAAAGGGAAAAAGGGGCGACAGTGAGTGGGTGGGGGCTCACCTGCCGCCCTCAGAATGCAAGGTGACTTCCTTCCTTCCCTCCCTCCTCCCTCCCTCCACTCTTACCTTCCTTCCTTCCCCTTCTCTCCTTCCTTCCTTCCTTCCTTCCTTCCTTTCTCTTTTTCTCCCTGCCTCTCTCCCTCCCGTCCTGTCTCGTTCCTTCCTTGCTTGCTTCCTCCCTCTATGTCTCTTGTCCTCCTTCCTTCCTTCCATCCTTTCTATCCTCCCTTCCTTCTTTCCTCTTCCTTCCTTCCTTCCGCCATCCTTCCTCACTTCTTCCTGCCTGCCTGCCTGGGTGCCTTCCTTCCCTCCCTCCCTCTATCTGTCTGTCTGTCTGTCTACCACCCGTCCATCCATCCATCCATCCATCCATCCATCCATCCATATATCTGTCTGTCTGTCTATTATCCATATATGTATCATTATCTATCTATCTATCTATCATTTATCTATCTATCTATCTTTCTTGATAGATCCATCCATCCATCTACCCATCTATCACCTGTCTATCATCTTTCTCTCTTTTGGACTATCTATCTGTCAGTCTATCATCTATCCATCTGTCTATTATCTTTCTCTCTGTCTATCATCCATATGTCTGTCTGTCTATCTATCTATCTATCTATCTATCTATCTATCTATCTATCTTATCTATCATATTCATCCATTCTATATATTATATTCATCCTTTTATCTATCTATCATATTCATCCATTTTATCTATCTATCTATCTATCTATCTATCTATCTATCTATCTATCTATCTATCTATCTATCATATTCATCCATTCTATCTATCTATCATATTCATCCATTCTATCTATCATATTCATCCATTTTTATCTATCATATTCATCCATTTTATCTATCTATATCTATCATTCATCCATTTTATTCTATCTATCTATCTATCTATCTATCTATCATATTCATCCATTTTATTCTATCTATCTATCTATCATATTCATCCATTTTATTCTATCTATCTTATCTATCATATTCATCCATTCTATATATCATATTCATCCTTTTATCTATCTATCATATTCATCCATTTTATCTATCTATCTATCTATCTATCTATCTATCTATCTATCTACCTATCTATCATATTCATCCATTCTATCTATCTATCATATTCATCCATTCTATCTATCATATTCATCCATTTTATCTATCATATTCATCCATTTTTATCTATCATATTCATCCATTTTATCTATCTATATCTATCATTCATCCATTTTATTCTATCTATCTATCTATCTATCATATTCATCCATTTTATTCTATCTATCTATCTATCATATTCATCCATTTTTATCTAGCTATCTAGCTATATCCATCCATCCATCCATCCTTCCAAGTTCTACCTTGCCCATCTCGTCTAAGTGACTCTGGACATATCATCCCCAAGACAATAAACCAATATAAACACCGGAGTAAAAAGAGCGTTAAGCCCAACATTAAAACTGAAACCCAGGCCAGGATTCCTTCCGAGGGAGCCCCCCACCCCAAACAAAGCCGGCTCTTTTCTTCCCTGGCAGATCAGAGCCGGACTTTAACCTCCTGCCTTGACCCTTAACATTTCGGTCTGGCGGGGGGGTGGAGGGAGGCAGAATTTGTGGCCGGCTGGGGAATTCTGGGAACTGAAGTCCACATTTTAAAGTTGGCTCCGTCGAAATGCATCGATCTAGTCCAGCCTATGTATTTCTAATAGTTGATTTTGTTCATCGGTTTTCCGTTCAACCTACGAATTGCTGGGGAGGGATTGCTGTGTTGCCCTTTGCTCCCGAATGCATTTATTTATTTACGTGGATTTTAAAACACCACGTTCCACACCAAGCAGGAATGTCTGGCAGGAGACAGACCTAACAAGTAAATAAATCACCAGCTTGGTCACTTTTTATCCCAATCAATTTTGGGGGAGGGGGGGAGAAAAAAGCAGGATGGCTGGAGAATTTGGGAAGTTGAAATCCTTGCAACTTTCTGTGCTGCAAAAAAACAACACGGAATTAGACTTATTTTCTGCAATCCTCTTGGAGGGGAAGGGCTCCAGCTTGCAATCGACCACATATTTTGCTCTGACAAATGTGCAAACAGCCCTTGTGACCAGCAGAGGGAATAATCACCCATTCACTTACGACCGTTGCCAACATCCCTGCTGTCACAATAAACGTCACAAGACAGGTACTCCCCGACTTATCACCGTTCGCTTAGTGACCGTTCCGTGTTGCAACAGTACGGAAAGAAGTCACTGACGACTGGTCCTCGCATTTACAACCGTTGCAACATCCCCACGGTCAAAATTCAGACGCTTGGCGACCGACTCATAGTTACGACGGTCGCAGGGTCGCACGATCCCCTTTTTACGACCTTCCGATGAGCAAAGATCAACGGGGAAGCCCGATTCACTTAACAACCGTGTGACTCGTTTAATAACCACGGTGACTCGCTTAACCCACCCTGGCAAGAAAAATGGTAACGCGGGGGGCCAAATTCACTTATTGACCAATGTCTCGCTTAGCAACAAAAATGCCGGTCGTAAATCGAGGACGGCCTCCCTGTACACCCGGCACTGTTTTGGGTCAACGAGACCACAAAAAGCAGATGGGAAGCAGCCGATGATCTGTTTATTCAGCCCACTGCGGGACTCTTTGCTCGTTCTCTTCCGGAGAAGATATTTTTAACGAAATCAAAGGAATTCACTTCCTGCAAAAAAAAAAAAGAGAGAGAGAATAAATAGAGATGCAGACAAGAGAGAAAGGAAGACCAAACAAAATAATAAAAAGAAAAATTCAGTTGTCGGCCGCTGACCGATGATAGCAAAACATATTTCTCCAGACTACAGATTACAGATTTGCAGATTAACAGAGTCAGAAGGGACCCTGGAGGTCATCTA
>NW_026844150.1:452734-480234 GCF_029531705.1 Pantherophis guttatus | reverse complement strand
CTACAGGATGACTTTTCAAGGTGCTAGACCTCAGCGTGTTCCTTCCTTTCTTCCCGCAGCCTTCTCTCCAGCAATATCAAACCCATCCTATTAAAGAGCAAGAAATTGAAACGTAGCCGCAGGGCGTTGGCACAAAGGACCAACCGGAACCGAAACGATAAAAATATTAAAAAATAAAATTAAAAATTAAAATAAAGACAGAAGGCTAGAAAGAAAACATTATTCAGCCAGCAAAATAATGCAGAAAAAGGACAGGAGGGAAAGTAAATCAGATATTTAAAATTAAAAAAACAAAAAAATCAAAGAAAGGAAAGAGAGAAATATCTGCCTCTACCTAGGATTGAACTCACGGCCTCCTGCACTCTAGGCCACTGCACCACTCAGCATTTAGGTTTATATCATCATAATATTTTAACGACCCCATAATCCCTTGCGGGGTGGAGTCTAGGCAACTGAATGGAGCTGAGTGTTTTACTGGCCGGATGCCTTTCTTGTCGCCAGTGCGGAGTTTTGTTCGGCAGATATATTTCTCATTGTGCTGAGAGAGAGAGAAATATCTGACTCTACCTAGGATCGAACTCACAGCCTCCTGATTGTGGGTCGCCTCTAGGCCACCACACCACTCCAAAGACCTCCAGGTATGTTGGACTACAAACCCTATTGTCCCCAGCAGGGGCTTCCCTGGAATTGGAGGAAGGCTGTGAGAAGCGACGGGGCCAAACCGGGTTAAAATATATCGTCGGTTTCTGATCTTGGGGCAGAAAAGAAAACTGGGGGCATCTCTGCAAACGATTTGGGAAGGTGGGCTTGAGGCCAGTGGGTGTGTGTGGGTAGTATTATGGGGGTGGGGGGCATTGCTACTGGATGTGAATTGGGCAAACCCAAATGCTTTCAAATAAACCAGCATTCTTGGTTTAAATCTGCCTTTCCATTCCTTTCCACTTCCACTTCTGAAATGCTGCCCCCCCCACCCCAAATTTCCTGCAAGAAAAGGCTTCAAACGAGCCTTTTGAACGAGCAAAATTCACGGCAAATATTGCCCCCTCCTCAAATTCCCGACACCGAACAAATCAAAAATGGCAAATCTGATATAAATTTGGGGGTTTTAACCCCTGTTCAAAGCCCCCCTCCCCTTGTTCTCCAAAAATAGAGGGGGTGGGATAATTCTGGAATAGCCTCCCTCAAGAACGTTAGGCTTGCGATTCCCATCATCCCCCACCAACCAGCAATGGGGAAGATGGGAGTTGTAGTCGAAGCTGGAAAGAATCAGATTAGAACGGGGGAGCAATAATAACGGGGGTCTTTTTTGACCCCTCCCCTTCCCCACCTTCTGGAAACATGCAGGCAATCCTCGGATTTACGACCTCAATTGGGACCAGAATTTCCGTTGCTATGCGAGGCCGTCGTTAAGTGAGTCACGTCCGACTTTTGCCAACTGCTTTGCCCCGACGGTTAAGCCAATCGCTCTGGCCGTAACATGAATCGCGCCCCGTTTTGTGACCTTCTTCTTCCTCGCGGTGGTTAAGCAAATCGTTGCGGCTGTTCAACGAATCAGCCGGTCCTTAAGCGAATCCACATTCCTCAATTGACTGAGCTGGTCAGAAGGTCGCAAAAGGGGAATGACGGAGACCTGAATTTTGACCGTGGGGATGTTGCAACTGTCGTAAGTGTGAAAAACGGGCTAAGTCACTTTTTTTCAGTGTCGTTGTAACTTCGGACGGTCGCTAAATGAACCGTCCGTAAGTCGAGGACTACCTGCACCGCAAAGGTGGAACGTGGAAAAGGGAGGCTCAAAGGGAAATTTCTCCGTTCGCGAAACACGGCGCATCGGATCCCTTCCTGGCCCGGAAACCAGCAATCGTGGTTTGTGACGACAAGGATTCCCGGCCTCAGCAGACGGTGGCGTATGGGCCATCCAGCACCTGGTAGCGGATCTTGGTGTTGGTGACGGCGCCGTGTTTCTGTCGCAGGTGCAGGCGCAGCTGGCTCTTGTGGCGGAAGTGGACGCGGCACTGCTCGCACTGCGGAGAGGAAACGAGGTTACGGAAGATTGGCACCCGCGTTGGTAAGGGGGGGGGCGAAGCGATGGCGGAGCTGATCAGGGGGGAGGGAGGTCCTGGGTGCTCTCGGAGCTTGGAGACGTTTTGGGACCTAACTAGGTAACATCATCAGTGCTAGAAGGGAGGGGGGTTTGTGGGGAGGGGAGGGAGAAGGAGGAGGGGGAAAGAGGAGGGGAAGAGAAGGAGGAAGAGGAGGAGAAAGATGAGGAAGAGAAGAGAAGGAGGAAGGGGAGGGAAAGGAGGAGGGGAGGAGAAGAGGAGGGAGGAGGGAGGAGGGGGAGAAAGAGAAAGAGATGGAGGAGGAGAAGAAGGAAGAGGAGGAGAAAGTGGAGGGAGAGAGAAAGAGAAGGAGGAGGGGGAGGGGAAGAGGGAAGAGGAGGAGAAGAGGAGGAAGAGAAAGAGAAGGAGGAGTGGAGGGGGAAAGAGGAGGGGAGGGGAAAGAGGAGGGGAGGAGAAAGAGGAAGAGGAGGAAGAGAAAGAGAAGAGAAGGAGGAGTGGAGGGGAAGAGGAGGGGGGAAGAGGAAGAGGAGGAAGAGAAAGAGGAAGAGGAGGTGAAAAGAGAAGGAGGAGGAGAAAGAGGAGGGGAAGAGAAAGAGAAGGAGGAGGAGAAAGAGGAGGGGAGGAGAAAGAGGAAGAGGAGGAGAAAGAGGAGGAAGAGAAAGAGAAGGAGGAGTGGAGGGGAAAGAGGAGGGGAGGAGAAAGAGGAAGAGGATGAAGAGAAAGAGAAGGAGGAGTGGAGGGGAAAGAGGAGGGGAGGAGAAAGAGGAAGAGGAGGAAGAAGAAAGAGAGGAGGAGTAGTGGCGGGGAAAGAGGAGGGGAAGAGGGAAGAGGAGGAAAGGAAAGAGGAGGAAGGAGGAGAAAGAGAGGAGGAGGAGAAAGAGGAGGGGGAAGAGAAAGAGGAAGAGGAGGAAAGAGGAGGAAGAGAAAGAGGAGGGGAGGAGGGAAAGAGGAAGAGGAGGAGAAAGAGGATGAAGAGAAAGAGAAGGAGGAGTGGAGGGGAAAGAGGATGGGGAGGAGAGAAGAGGAAGAGGAGGAAGAAAAAGTGAAGGAGGAGTGGAGGGAAAGAGGAGGGGAAGAGGAGGGGAGGAAGAGAAAGAGGAGGAGGAGGAGAAAGAGAAGGAGGAAGAGAAAGAGAAGGAGGGAGGGAGGGGGAAAGAGGAGGGAGGAGAAAGAGGAAGAGGAGGAGGAGAAAGAGAAGGAGGAGAGGAGGGGAAAGAGGGAAGGAAGAGAAAGCGAAGGAAGAGGAGGAGGAGGAGAGGAAAGAAAAAGAAAGAGGGAGAAAGAGAAGGAGAAGGAAGAGAAAGAGAAGGAGGAGGAAGTGGAGAAACAGGAGGGGCGAAGGGGAGGAAGAGGAGGAGGAAAAGGACTGTGAGGTCCTTGAGGACTCTCTGAGTGTGGAGGTTTTCTCGAGACGTTTCATGACCCACCTAGGTAACATCATCAGTGCTACAAAGAAATGGGGTTTGTGAAGAGGAGGAGGAGGTCGAAGAGGACTGGGGAATTCTGGGAGTTGAAGTCCACCCACCAAATTGCCAAGCCTGAGAAACACCCCTCTAAAAAAGTCATACTCAACCGTCGCTTCCCCATCTCATAGAGCCCTGATGATGCTACCGAGACTGGCAGCGAGACGTCTTCCGGAAGCAAGCCAAACTGGAAAACCCCAAGACCCTCAGCTCTGAACCCTGAGCTCCCCCACCCTTCACCCCCACTCGATTCTTCCCCCTCCCCACTCTTCCCTTGAAGCCCCGCCCCCTAGAAGAACCCACCCTCCGTTCAACCACACCGAGAACCGAGATGCCCAGTTTCCCCCGGCTCTTCCAGAAGACCTGTTCCTCCCCACCCCCGCAAGTTCTCAATGGGGCAGCTGCCCCTTTCGCCGCTCACATGATAAGTTTCTCCCCGGTGTGGATGCGGAGGTGGCTTTTGAGGGTCTGCAGGTGTCGGAAGCGTGTGCCACAGATGCCACATGGGTAGGGCTTCTCGCCCGTGTGGATCAAGACGTGGGCTCGGAGATGCGCCACCTGGAAGGGGAGGTGGGGCAGGGAGGAACATCCAATGAAGCCACCTTTTAGGGGAGGGGGGGGAAAAGGGGTTTGTGCCAACCCCCACACACTTCCATAGGGTGCATAATCAGGGGTGGGATTGAAAAATTTCAGCAACCGGTTCATTCCTGGTTGCTGGATGGGCATGGCCTACTCAGAACTCCTGCCAAGTTTTTGCCCTCCCCAGGCTCCAGAGGCTTTTCTGGAGCTTCCAGGAGGGCGAAAACGGCCTCCCGTGGGCACCGGAGGCCGGAAACAGGCCCGTTTCTGGACTTCCGGTACTTCCGGTAGGTCTGTTTTTCGGTAGGCCTCTGCGCGGGACCCCTGCACTTACCTGGCATCCAAAATGGGGGCTGCATGGAGACTCCGGGAGGGGAGGGGAGGGGTGGGAGGGTCAGCCAGTCCTTGGAACAACGGTTCGGCGAACCAGATTAAAATTAACATCCGATTTGCCACAACCGGTGCAAACGGCTGAATCTCACCCCTGTGCATAACCCCATAAGGTGGGAAAAACAATCAGCCGGTTTCAACAGCCGGTTCGCCAAACTGCTTAGAAAGTCAGCTACCGATTCTCCTGAACCGATGCGAACCGGCTGAATCTCACCCCTGTGCATAACCCCATAAGGTGGGAAAAACAATCAGCCGGTTCCAACAGCCAGTTCGCCGAACTGCTTTGAAAAGTCAGCTACCGGTTTCTCCTGAACCGATGCGAACCGGCTGAATCTCATCCCTGTGCATAACCCCATAAGGTGGGAAAAACAATCAGCCGGTTCCAACAGCCGGTTCGCCAAACGGCTTAGAAAGTCAGCTACCGATTCTCCTGAACCGATGCGAACCGGCTGAATCTCACCCCTGTGCATAACCCCATAAGGTGGGAAAAACAATCAGCCGGTTCCAACAGCCGGTTCGCCGAACTGCTTCAAAGTCAGCTACCGGTTCTCCTGAACCGATGCGAACCGGCTGAATCCCACCATTTGGCCGCATTGGTATCCCGGGCACAGGTTTTGCTTCCATCCCGTAGTCGAGCCTCCACAATTAGGGGCAGTCTACCTCCGAAGAACACATGGCAGACAGGTTGAGCCACTCCCGGAAAAGCAGGGTGCTCACTAAATGGGGCCTTGTTTCTTTCCCCCGTGCGAAGCCATCCGGATTTTGGGTTTTTATTTTATAGGATTTCGTTTCAATTCAATTTTACTTTAAATCAAATAAACTCGTTTTGATTCGATGAACATTTCGGTATTCAGTTTGATTCGGTTTCAGTTTCAAACAAGATCGATAAACTTTTTTGAGCCGCTGAACAATCCCGATTTTGTTTCATTTTATCATTTCTTAAAATAAAAGAAACTTTTTTCACCCACTGAGGAATCCTGATTTTGTTTTATTTCTTAAAATAAAATCAACTCCTTCGATCCACATTTTCTTTCGTTGAATTCATTTTTAAATGAAATCAATAAACGTTTTGGACCCCCACGGAGCAATCCCGATTTTGCATCGGATGGATTTTTTTCTTTCTGCAAATAAACGAAATAAACTCTTTGGACCCAATTGAGCAATCCTGACTTTTCATTTTACTTTATTTATAAATAAAATAAAACTCCGCCGTTTCCACATTTTGATGTGGTGATGATTTATTTGGCATAGGATGTTACTTTGCAAACTTTTTGGCTTGCAAATCATCGCCTCCAATATATAAATCGTCTCAATATATATATATATATTGCATATATATATATATATATATATATGTCTTTTTCTTTTTCTTTTTCGTAGGCTTTTATGTGCATATTCTTTCTAGCCAGGTTTTACCTACTTAGTTTACGTAGGTAAAAACCTGGCTAGAAAGAATATGCATATATATATATATATAACCTGGCTAGAAGAAAAGCATATATATACACATACATACATACATACATACATACATACATACATAAATATAATATATATATATATATATATATATATATATATATATATATATATATATATATATATATACATATATACATATATACATATACACATATACACACACACACACATATATATATACACATACATATATACATACATACATACATATATATATATATATAATATATATATATATATATATATATATATATATATATATATATATATATATACATATATACATATACACATACACACGCACACACACACACACACACATATATATATATGTATGTATGTATGTATGTATGGAAAAAAAACAAACCAAATTTTAGATGCCGCCATATCCCTTGAGCATTAAAAAAAAGGGAGATTGGAGGTGGCGGCTGCCATTTTGACTTTTTTGACCTACGTGGACACAGAGATTGGGGGTGGGATTTCCCCGGGGGGTCTCCTTACCTGGACAAAACAGGACCCACACATCTCGCACTTGTAGGGTTTCTCTCCGGAGTGAATGCGTAAGTGCGTCTTGAGGTTTGCCGGCCGGTTAAACTGGGCCCCGCAAATCCCGCAATGGTAGGGCTTCTCCCCTGTTGGCAGGAAGAACCGTAGGGGGAGGGATTTGGAGTATCGAACCCACCCATTGGCCCTTTGCTCTGTCCGTCGAGTGGGTTGTAGCTCAGTGGACTTCAACTCCCAGAATTCCTCTGGGTGGGGAATTCTGGGAATTGAAGTCCACCCAACTTAGGAACAAAGCCCTCAGTGGTTTCCCATGCAGTCCAACCACAGTACCGTGTCTCCCCCCCCCCTTGGCCTTGAGATGCACACGCGTGTGCCCACATGCCCTTTGCATGCCCACCTGCGTGCAAGGCTCGGTGACTAGCCAGGCTCCCCTTGCAACGGAAAGCAGAGCTGCAGAAATGGCATTTGTAAGGTTTTTCCTTTGCATCTGGGCCGGGGGCTGGGCTGCCTCTTTCCTCTTCGTCCTCTTCCCGGAGATAGTGCAGATCACAGGCCTGGCAGCTGGAGGATCCACTGCCTGGGGAGCAAGGAAATAAAGAGACTTTACTCCATCTCTCTCTCTCTCATCTATCTCTCATCTATATCTATCTGTCCATCCGTCTATCTATCTATCTATCTATCTATCTATCTATCTATCTATCTATCTATCTATCTTTAATCTATCCATCCATCCATGTATCTATCTCTAGCCATCCATCCATCCATCCATCCATCCATCCATCCATCCATCCATCTATCTATATCTAATCTATCTATCTATCTATCTATCTATCTATCTATCTATCTATCTATCTATCTATCTACTTACCTACCTACCTACCTACCTATCTACCTATTATCTATCTATCTATCTATCTATCTATCTATCTATCTATCTATCTATCTTTAATCTATCCATCCATCCATGTATCTATCTCTAGCCATCCATCCATCCATCCATCCATCCATCCATCCATCTATCTATCTATCTATCTATCTATCTATCTATCTACTTACCTACCTACCTACCTATCTACCTATTATCTATCTATCTATCTATCTATCTATCTATCTATCTATCTACCTATCTTTCTAATCTATCTATATTTAATCTATCCATCCATCCATCCATATCATCTATCTATATCTATATCTATCTATCTATCTATCTATCTATCTATCTATCTATCTTTAATCTATCCATCCATCCATCCATCCGTGTATCTATCTCTCTATCTATCCATCCATCCATCCATCCATCCATCCATCCATCCATCCATCTATCTATCTATCTATCTATCTATCTATCTATCTATCTATCTATCTATCTATCTACTTACCTACCTACCTACCTACCTACCTATTATCTATCTATCTATCTATCTATCTATCTATCTATCTATCTATCTATCTATCTATCTATCTACCTACCTACCTACCTACCTACTATCTATATTTAATATCTATCCATCCATCCATCCATATCATCTATCTATCTATCTATCTATCTATCTATCTATCTATCTATCTATCTATCTATCTATCTATCTTTCTAATCTATCTATATTTAATCTATCCATCCATCCATCCATATCATCTATCTCTATCTATCTATCTATATCTAATCTATCCACCTACCCACCCATCCATCCATCTCTCTTTCTCTCTCTCTCTATCAATAATCTATCCACCCATCCATCCATCCATCCATCTATATCAAAACTATCCATCCACCCATCTCTCTCTCTCTCTCTCTCTCTCTCTCTCTCTCTCTCTCTCTATATATATATATATATATATATATATATAATTCATCCATCCATCCATCATTATCTCTATTTTAATCTTTCCCTAGATCTAAAGGTTTTGGACAGCAGCCAAATGTTTTGGGGTGGAGACCTAGGCACTCTGCACATGCCTCCGAAAACCCTTGCTTCAGGCTGTGAAACCAGCCACAGGCTGGCTATGGCCAGGCACAAAGGCAAACAGTTCTTGACTTACGGCCATTTGTTTAGCGACCGTTCAAAATGACTCACAACCGAGACTTTTGTTTCCGGGCATTTAAGGCGGGGGAGGGAAACCGGGCGCCCCCCCTCTCCCCCACCAGGTGGGCCGTGGGTTGCCGGGGCCCGCTGAGCTCCAGAAAGTGGGGCAGAAACCCCCTCCCATCCCTTAGACCTTTCCCCCCCGTGTCACCGACTCACCGGGGCTGCCGCCGTCTCTCCTTTGCGCAGAAAGGCCCTTGGGGGGCTGAGAAGAGAGCGCGGAGGGCGCCGGGTTGCAAACGGAGCACCGGAGGTCACCCGGAGGCCTCCTGTGGAATTGGGGAGGGGGGGAGAGAGCCGGTGGGTCAGTGCAGTCCGGATCCTGGATCCCAATCTCGACTGGGCCCCTAAGGACCCCAATGGAGCCATTGAAACCCCATCTGCCTCCCCAAGGACCCCCCCCTCTTAACCCCAAAGAGGCATCACCCCTAATTTGATGTACCCCAAACTTCTCGGCTTCTGCATGAGGGCAGGTGCTCCAGAACAGGACCCAGAGCAGGGAAAGAAAGGAACTGCACTCTGCACGTGCCCAGGGGCTACTCTCCCAGTATGACACCCGCACCCCTCCGTGCCCAGAAGTTTGGGAACTACACTTCCCCGGTATCTTCCTCCGTGACCCAATACAGAAGCGCAGAATTGGAGAAAGCCCTCTGTACGTGCTCAGAGGCCCTCTGGCCACGATGCCAGGGGGGGAGGAGCAGTCTGACCTGGGGGCGGGGCTTCCTTCTCCGGAGCTGCCAGACTGTCCCGCCTCGCCCTCCGTCTGGCGCAGCGTGGAATTGAGGACGATGAAACGGTACTTCTTCCAGTTGCAAATTTTGGGGTCCGGGATCGGGGTGCAGCCGCTGGATTCGGCGGGGGAGGCCGGGTGGACCACCGGGAAGAGATCCCCGGCTCCCGGGGATCTGACGGCTCCCGATTCCTTCTCCGGGGGGCGAAAAGATGCAGGCTGCGGGGACCCTTCGGTGGTGGCCCCTCGGGAAAAGGGGGCCGCGATGGAGTCTCGTTGCAGTGACGGTTCGTCTTCCAGCGGCCGGAATATTTGGGTCTGGGGGTCCAGAGGGGGCAGCAGGAAGGTGAGCCGGTCGTAGCTGCAGGAACCACACAGGGACGGGTTAGGGGGCTCAGGGGTCCTCTCCGATACCCCCAAACGCTACGGATAATCCTCGACTTGCGACCACAATCGATCCCAAAATTTATCTCGTTAAGTAAGACATTTGTTGAAAGTCAACTCTGCCTCGTTTTACGACCTTTCGGGCCACGGTTGTTAAGTGAAACATTGCAGTCGTTAAGTGAGTCACACAGTTGTTAAGCGAATTTATGTTGCTAAGTGAGACATTGTGGGGGTTTTTTTGAGTCTTGCCCTGTTTTACAACGCAGTTGTTAAGTGAACCCCGGCAGTTCTTAAATCAGTAACATGGTTGTTAAGTGAATCCGGCTTCCCCCGTTGACTTTGCTGGTCAGAAGGTCGCAAAAGGGAGTCACGTGACCGTGGGACACTGCAACCGTCATAAATATGAGTCAGTTGCCAAGCGTCCGAATTTTGATCACGGGGATTCTGCGACGGTCGTTAAGTGTGAAAAACGGTCGTAGTGCCACTGTTTCCAGCGCTGTTGCAACTTGGGACGGTCACTAAATAAATATAGGTGGTCCTCAACTTACAACGGTTCACTTAGTGACCATTCAAAGTTACGGCAGCATCGATAAAGGTGACTTGTGACCATTTTTCACACTTAACGACCGTCGCAAGCATCCCCATGTTCACGTGATTTACATTTGGATGCTTGACTCGCAGTGTTCCGGGGGGGATTACATGATTCCCTTCTGACAAGCAAAGTCAATGGGGAAGCCCGATTCGCTTAACGACGGTGTGACTCATTTAACGACCGCCGTGATTGACTTGACGAACGTGGCCGGAAACATCGTAAAATGGAGCAAAACTCACTCAACCAACGTCTCACTTAGCAATGAAAATGTCGGGCTCAATTTGCGGTCATAAATTGAGGACTACCTATATTCCGAGCGCAATCGGGGCGAAGCAGAGAATCAGGGAGGAAAGTTATGCTCAGAGGCCCTCTTGCCAGAAAACGCGGATCAAGGCCGACCCCCAAAAAGGAATGGGAGTGGGGGGGGGTCCTTGGACCCCAAAATCTTCCCCTCGTTCTTGATTCGAGATCCGCTTTCATCCCTTCTCCTCTCTCATTCGTTGCCATTTAAAAGTGGGAAGCAGAAATGACAATCTAACCCAGTTTGTCTCCATCTTGGCCACTTTAAGACGGGAGGGACTACAACTCCCAGAATTGCTGGCTGGGGAATTCTGGGAGTCGAAGTCCACCCCTTTTAAAGCAGACAAGCAGGGGAATTCTGGGAGTTGAAGTCCAGACATCTTAAAGTGGCTCAAATTGAGACCAACTGGTTGTATCCCTCAGCAGGAATCCAATGCTGGCTGGGAACGCTGGGAATTGTAGTCCCCACACATCCCAAGGGCTCCAGGTTGGGGACAACCGAGCCTTCTATCCCTCAAAGCCACTTACTGTATTTTTTGGAGTATAAGACTCTCCGGACTATAAGACGGACCTACCATTTTTGGGGAGGAAAACAAGAAAAAAAAAAAAAAAACAGCCTCTGCCTCCCAGCAATTTGCCTTCTTGCAGCAAATGTAATTGAATTAATTCAATTTATATTGAATTGAATTGAATTAATTCAATTTATATGCCGCCCTTCTCCGAAGACTCAGGGCGGCTCACGATACATTTAAAAAAATCATTATAAAAAAAACATTTAAAAATTAAAAACATTAAAAAAACAGCCACTTTCAGCTTCAGCACAGCCTGATTAGCGCAAACAGCTGATTGTCGGTTGGATCTGCCTCCTGAAGATCAGCTGTTTCAGGCTGCAGGGATTGCCATTGCCTATTGCCGCCTCCGCACGTCCCAGTTTTGGCCTCCGCATCCCGTTTTCAGCCTCCCCACGCCCCGTTTTGGGCCTCTGTGCACCCCATTTTCCGCCCGTTCCGGGTGGCGGTGATCGGAACGGACGGAAAATGGGGCACGCGGAGGCCAAAAATGGGACGCGGAGGCTGAAAACGGGGCACGCGGAGGCGGCAATCGGCTGTACTATGGCAATCCCTGCAGCCTGAAACAGCTGATCATCGGGAGGCCGACAATCAGCTGCTTGTCAGGCTGTGCTGAAGCTGAAACTGAAACAGGCTGTTTGCTGCAAGGAGGCAAATTGCTGGGAGGCAGAGGCCAAAGCGGGGGAGGGGGATGGGTGGGCGGGGCTACATTCGGTGTATAAGACGCACCTAAATTTTCACCCTCTTTTTGGGGGGGGGGAGTGCGATTTATACTCCGAAAAATACGGTAAGTACCCGGAAAAAAAAGCTTTTTTCTCCATTTTTTAAGCAAATAATTGCTTTGTTCCCTTTTAAAAACCCCTCCTGTTTTATTCCAGATGTTCCTCTTCCCTTCCCCAATCCAAGAGGAACCCCTTCCTACTCCATCTGGACTTCTGGGATCCCCCCTCCCCTCTAAATCCCCCTCCCCAGCCCCCCCCCTCCCGGGTACCTGGCCTGGAGGAAGCGGTGACAGCTCTGGACTACATGTTCCATCTGCAAATAAGAAGCGGCGACCAGCACCGCGGGCGCCGTGCCCGGACTGAGCAGGAGGCGGGAGGTGTACATAAAATCCAGGAGGGCTTGGAAGCCCACGGGTTCGATGGAGCTGGGGAGGGTCAGCATGCTGACTTCGTGGCCTCCGTGGCCCAGGAAAACAGAATAAAAGAAGCCGCTGAGGGAGAAAGAGGCGGGAAGGAGAGGTCAAGGCAAGGACCGTCTTTAGGATCTCTGGGCGGTTCAAAGAGAGCGGACTACAAATCCCATACGCCTCACCCTTGATCGGGCCCATGGGCCTGAAGCGGGGCCTCTCCTGTTGCTAGAATTTCCTACAGAACCTCAGTTTATTTCAGGGGTGAGTAAATAAATAAATAAATATATGTATATATATATGTATATATGTATATATATATGTATATATGTATATATATATGTATATATGTATATATGTATATATATATATTATTCCAAAAAAAGTTAAAAATCAAAACTCCAACAATTAAAGAAATAACACAAAACGAGGCTTATTAAAAAACAAACAAACACAACCACAGGTAGTCCTCGATTTACGACGACAACAGAGCCCGACATGTCCGTCGCTAAGCGAGACATGGCGGAAGTCAGCCTTGTCCCGTTTTAGGACCTTTCCGGCCAGCGTGGCTGAGTGAATCGCTGCCGTCGTTCAGCGAGGCACATGGTTGTTAAGCGAATCCGGCGGTCCCCCATGCCTGTCAGAAGGTTGCAAAAGGGGATTGCGCTGCGACCGTCATCAATACGAGTCGGCCGCCAAGCATTTTGATCAGGTGGCCATGTGGCTATGGCGACGGTCGTTAAGGGTGAAAAACGGTCGTAAGTCACTTTTTTTTCCAGTGCCAACGTAGACCGGTCACTAAGTGAACCGTTGTAAGTCGAGGACTATCTGTAGAAACACCCTTTCCTTAGATTGGGAATCCCACTGGGAAGGGAACTCTAGAGGTCATCTAGTCCAACCCCCCCGCTCAGCATTTCTGACAAATTCTCCGGACAAACACCTTGTTCTGCCAGTGTCAGCCTCGCCCGTGCCCACCTGTGGGGGGGGGTACTCTCACCTGCAAGCGGTCAGGACAGCCTTATGGGCTCGCAAGGGGCAGCCCCCCACCCTCAAGGTGACGTCCGTCAGGATCTGTCGCTTGCGCAGCTCGTTCAGGTTCGTCAGGACGTCGCTGGAGTGGCGGGTGAATTCCCGGACGTAGCTGGGGGGGCTGGGCCCAGCCATGGCTCCTGGAGGGCGGGAAGAGGGGAGAGAGAGGGGGCTCTCAGGCCGGGTGGGGCAACCTTGCCAGCTTGAAGGTGGGTGGACTTCAACTCCCAGAATTCCCCTAGACAGCTCTTCCCCCCCGCTTTTGCTGAAGTTAAAGATATATTACGTCGACTGCATTCCCACCGTCTATTAAGAAAGCTTCCCAAGCCAAAAAAAACACGATAAAAGTAGGTTAGTCACATTTATCTGGTGAATAAATTTTACCTGGTAAATCTTTGCTGGCTAGAGCTGGATGGGACCTTGGAGGTCTTCTAGTCCAGCCCCCTGCTCAACCGGGAGACCCTAGACCATTTCAGACACAAATGGCTGGCCAGCCTCTTCTTAAAAAGCTCAAGATTAAACAGAGAGACAGAGAGACAGACAGACAGACAGACAGACATAGATTTATAAGCAGCTAGATAGTGAGAGGAGAGAGAGAGAGAGAGAGAGAAAGAAAGAAAGAAAGAAAGAAAGAAAGAAAGAAAGAAAGAAAGAAAGAAAGAAAGAAAGAAAGAAAGAAAGAAAGAAAGAAAAGAAAGAAATGGAAGGAAGGAAGGAAGGAAGGAAGGAAGGAAGGGGGAGAGTGAGGGGGAGAGAGAGAGAAAGAAAGAAAGAAAGAAAGAAAGAAAGAAAGAAAGAAAGAAAGAAATGGAAGGAAGGAAGGGAAGGAAGGAAGGAAGGAAGGGTGAGAGTGAGGGGGGAGAGAGAGAGAAAGAAAGAAAGAAGGGGAAATAAATGGTAGGAAGGAAGGAAAGGAAGGAAGGAAGGGGAAGAGTGAGGGGGGAGAGAGAGAGAGAGAGAGAGAGAGAGAGAAAGAAAGAAAGAAAGAAAGAAAGAAAGAAAGAAAGAAAGAAAGAAAGAAAGAAAAAAGAAATGGAAGGAAGGAAGAAAAGGAAGGAAGGAAGGGTGAGAGTGAGGGGGGAGAGAGAGAGAAAGAAAGAAAGAAAGGGAAATAAATGGTAGGAAGGAAGGAAAGGAAGGAAGGAAGGGGAAGAGTGAGGGGGGAGAGAGAGAGAGAGAGAAAGAAAGAAAGAAAGAAAGAAAGAAAGAAAGAAAGAAAGAAAGAAAGAAAGAAAGAAAGAAAGAAAGAAAGAAAGAAGAGGAAGAAAAGGAAGGAAGGAAGGGTGAAAGTGAGGGGGGAGAGAGAGAGAGAGAGAAAGAAAGAAAGAAAGAAAGAAAGAGAAAGAGAAAGAAAGAAAGAAAGAAAGAAATGGAAGGAAGGAAGAAAAGGAAGGAAGGAAGGAAGGAAGGGGAGAGTGAGGGGGAGAGAGAGAGAAAGAAAGAAAGAGAGAAAGAAAGAAAGAAAGAGAAAGAAAGAAATGGAAGGAAGGAAGGAAGAAACGGAAGGAAGGAAGGAAGGGGGAGAGTGAGGGGGAGAGAAAGAAAGAGAGAAAGAAAAAAAGAGAAAGAAAGAAAGAAATGGAAGGAAGGAAGGAAGAAAAGGAAGGAAGGAAGGAAGGGGAGAGTGAGGGGGAGAGAGAGAGAAAGAAAGAAAGAGAGAAAGAAAGAAAGAGAAAGAAAGAAAGAAATGGAAGGAAGGAAGAAAAGGAAGGAAGGAAGGAAGGGGGAGAGTGAGGGGGGAGAGAGAAAGAAAGAAAGAAAGAAAGAAAGAAATGGAAGGAAGGAAGGAAGAAACGGAAGGAAGGAAGGGGGAGAGTGAGGGGGGAGAGAGAGAGAAAAAAAAAGAAAGAAGGAGAGAGGAGGGGGAAGAGAGAGACTCAGAGGGCTGGAAGGGAATTCTAGAGGTCTTCTAGTCCAACCCCCTTCTCAAGCAGGAGACCTATATATACCATTTCAGACAAATGGCTGTCCAAGCTCTTCTTAAAAAGCTCTAGTGATGGAGCCCCTACAACCTCTGGTGGCAAGTAGTTCCCCTGGCTAACTGTTCTCTGGGTCAAGAAACTTTTCCTTAGTCCTAGACTGGATTGCTCTGGGATGACCTCCACTCTCTCGACCCTCTTCAGCCGAGTCCGCACGGATCTTAAATCCCCCCCGCCCCCCCCCGGTAGGTTGGTCCCACCGAGTGGTACAAACCAACCCCACCCCACCGGCAGACCGTGGCTTAAGCCACCAAACCAGGTTGGCTTGTCAAGTCTACCGAGTGACCCCCTGCAGCTTCATCTCCTAGCTGTGAATCCAAGCCCCCCCCTCAAATACTCACACCTGTCCTGCAGGGTTGACGGGGGGTGCCTCTGTCCCGGCCAGCAGGTGTGGGGTGCTTTGAGCTGGGAGGGGGGGGGCAGAGATCCAGCTGGACCCCCCCAGTCCCTTCCAGAGCCGCAGCCTTCTGAGAACCAGCCTCAAACGTGGCTGGCTCCAGCGGGGTCTTTTATAACATCTGGATGGGGGGGGGACACGAAATAGGAAGGAAACTGACCGGGTGACGTTCAGAATCACTAGAAAGAACGGAGGATGGGGGGGGGGTGACAAAGAGGAAGGGGTTTATTTATAGAAGGACCCGGAAGGTGCTTAGAGCTCAGGAAACTTTGGCCGGGTATCGTGGGTGGGGGGGTCTCTGCACACACACCCCCACCCCAAGATTAGAGCTTGCCTCCTGCGGCCCCTCCCTCCCTCAATTCTTCTCTGCAATTTTCTGGATATTGTCCTCTTCCTGGTTTCCTTGTTTTTGTGCATGGCTCTTTGTGTGCGTGTGGGTCTGTGTGTGCACACGCGTGAGATGTGTAAGGGAGGAAGCACCTGCTTGTATGAGAGCATTTCCTAGCGGGGCAGATTTCCTGCTTGTTTGGCCGGGAGTTTCTTGGGCCCATCCGAAAGGCGAGGTTTTTAAGGGGGCAGGGAAGTTTGGGGCTGCCGCCGGATCTGCCGTTATCCGTTACTAATTTGGGCCTGGAAGATATGAGGTCATTGGGGGAGACGAGGGGGGTCTCGGGATGTTGTCCCTCTTTTCTCGTGACAAACAACTCAGTGCTTCTCCACATTGGCAGGTTTCAGGTGGGTGGACTTCAATTCCCAGGATTCCCCAGCCAGCATGATTTAAGATGGGTGGACTTCAACTCCCAGAATTCCCCAGCCACCATGACTTAAGATGGGTGGACTACAACTCCCAGGATTCCCCAGTCAACCATGCTTTAAGATGGGTGGACTTCAACTCCCAGAATCCTCCAGTCAGCATGATTTAAAATAGGTGGACTTCGATTCCCAGAATTCCTCATCCAGCCAGCATACTTTACTTTAAGATGGCTGGACTTCAACTCCCAGAATTCTTAGCCAGCAGGCTTTAAGAGGGATGGACTTCAACTCCCAGAATTCCCCAGCTGGCATGCTTTAAGATGACTGGACTTCAACTCCCAGAATTCTTAGCCAGCAGGCTTTAAGATAAGTGGAGCTCTATTCCCAGAATTCCCCAGCCAGCATGATTTAATAGAGGTGGACTTCAACTCCCAGAATTCCCTAGTCAGCGTTTTTAAAGAGGGGTGGATTACAATTCCTGAAATTCCTCAGCCAGCATCCTTTAAACAGGGATGGACTTCAACTCCCAGAATTCCCCAACCAGCATGCTTTAAGATAGGATGACTTCGGTTCCCAGATTTCCTCATCCAGCCAGTGTACTTTAAGATGGCTGGACTTCAACTCCCAGAATTCTTAGCCAGCAGGCTTTAAGATAAGTGGGCCTCTGTTCCCAGAATTCCCCAGCCAGCATGATTTAATAGAGGTGGACTTCAACTCCCAGAATTCCCTAGTCAGCATCCTTTAACAGGCGTGGACTTCAACTCCCAGAATTCCCTAGTCAGCATTTTTTAAGAGGGGTCGATTACAATTCCCAGGATTCCCCAGCCAGCATTCTTTAACAGGGGTGGACTTCAATTCCCAGAATCCTCCAGTCAGCTTTAAGATAGGTGGACTTCATTTCCCAGAATCCCTCATCCAGCCAGCGTACTTTACTTTAAGAGGGATGGACTTCAACTCCCAGAATTCCCCAGCTGGCAGGCTTTAAGATAAGTGGACCTCTATTCCCAGAATTCCCCAGCCAGCATGATTTAATAGAGGTGGACTTCAACTCCCAGAATTCCCTAGTCAGCATTTTTAAAGAGGGGTGGATTACAATTCCCAAAATTCCTCAGCCAGCATCCTTTAAACAGGGATGGACTTCAACTCCCAGAATTCCCCAACCAGCATGCTTTAAGATAGGATGACTTCGGTTCCCAGATTTCATCATCCAGCCATTGTACTTTAAGATGCTGGACTTCAACTCCCAGAATTCTTAGCCAGCCATGCTTTAAAATAAGTGGGCCTCTATTCCCAGAATTCCCCAGCCAGCATGATTTAATAGAGGTGGACTTCAACTCCCAGAATTCCCTAGTCAGCATCCTTTAACAGGCGTGGACTTCAACTCCCAGAATTCCCTAGTCAGCATTTTTTAAGAGGGGTCGATTACAATTCCCAGGATTCCCCAGCCAGCATTCTTTAACAGGGGTGGACTTCAATTCCCAGAATCCTCCAGTCAGCTTTAAGATAGGTGGACTTCATTTCCCAGAATCCCTCATCCAGCCAGCGTACTTTACTTTAAGAGGGATGGACTTCAACTCCCAGAATTCCCCAGCTGGCAGGCTTTAAGATAAGTGGACCTCTATTCCCAGAATTCCCCAGCCAGCATGATTTAATAGAGGTGGACTTCAACTCCCAGAATTCCCTAGTCAGCATCCTTTAACAGGCGTGGACTTCAACTCCCAGAATTCCCTAGTCAGCATTTTTTAAGAGGGGTCGATTACAATTCCCAGGATTCCCCAGCCAGCATTCTTTAACAGGGGTGGACTTCAATTCCCAGAATCCTCCAGTCAGCTTTAAGATAGGTGGACTTCATTTCCCAGAATTCCTCATCCAGCCAGCGTACTTTACTTTAAGATGGCTGGACTTCAACTCCCAGAATCCTCCAGTCACCCATGCTTTAAGATAGGTGGACTTCGTTTCCCAGAATTCCTCATCCAGCCAGCATCCTTTAAACAGGGATGGACTTCAACTCCCAGAATTCTTAGCCAGCAGGCTTTAACAGGCGTGGACTTCAACTCCCAAAATTCCCCAGCCAACCATGCTTTAAGATAGGTGGACTTCGATTCCCAGAATTCCTCATCCAGCCAGCGTACTTTAAGATGGCTGGACTTCAACTCCCAGAATCCTCCAGTCAGCCATGCTTCAAGATAAGTGGGCCTCTGTTCCCAGAATTCCCTAGCTAGCGTACTTCAAAGACGTGTGGACTTCAACTCCCAGAATTCCCTAACCTGTTGGCTGTGAATTTGCACTCCCATCCAGGGGGATTTTCACACGGTTGGGAATAAAACGTCTAAAAACAGAGGCTCTCGCCCTGCAGGCGTTGGAAAATTCGCCGGGAACAAGCTAGCTTTTCTCGGCAAGGAGAAACAAGCATAGACAAGCCATCTTGCAACATCGGTGGCAGAGATCAGGAAAAGAAACCCTCGAAAAGAGACGAGGGAGGGCGAAACTCTCCTTAAAAATATTCTTCTTTTCTTAAAATAAATCCAATCCGGGCTCGGCCTTCCCGCCCAGCAATTTTAACCAACAATGGTGGTTAGTGGTTGCAGGTTTTTTTTTTTTTTAATGTTCGGGCCGCTTGGGAGGTTCCCAAAAAACTGCATGCCCAGCAAAAAAAAAAAAAAGGGCAGCAGGAAACTCAACCGGTTGGAATCCTGCCCGCCTGCGGTTTTCAAGGAAGCCGAGTGGCTTTGAAGGCTTCCCAGGCCCGGGTGGGAATGTCGGCAGACGGGCGCCGTGGTTTTTTACGGAGGTTTTATTTTGTCTTTTTTTCCTCCAAAGGAAGAGAAAACAACCCCCGTGCGAGAGGTTGGGAATGATGGGCTTGTGGGTCCAACGGGGCAGCCAATTACAGAAGGGCAGAATTGAAAGGGACTGTGGAGGGAACAGTAACAAAGTTGGAAGGGACCCTAGAGGTCATTTAGCCCAACCCGCTGCTCAAGCAGGAGACTCTATAGACCAGGGGTGGCCATCTTTGGAATCTTTAAGATTTATGGACTTCAACTCCCAGAATTCCCCCAGTGGACTTCAATTCCCAGAATTCCCCCAGCGGACTTCAATTCCCAGAATTCCCCAGCGGACTTCAACTCCCAGAATTCCCCCAGTGGACTTCAACTCCCAGAATTCCCCAGTGAATGTCAACTCCCAGAATTCTTCAGTGGACTTCAGGTCCCAGAATTCCCCAGTGGACTTTAACTCCCAGAATTCCCCAGTGGACTTTAACTCCCAGAATTCCCCAGTGAACGTCAGCTCCTAGAATTCCCCCAGTGGACTTCAACTCCCAGAATTCTTCAGTGGACTTCAACTCCCAGAATTCCCTGGGGAATTCTGGGAGTTGAAGTCCGTAAATCTTCAAGTGGCCGAGGTTAAACCCAGGCCTGGTGTCGATACTTTTAAGTAGTCTTTGACTTACAACCATTCGCTTAGTGACCGTTCAAACTTACAGCGGCATTGAAAAAAAGCGACTGATGACCATTTTTCACACTTACGACCACTGCATCTTCTCCCTGGTCACGTGATGAAAATTCGTGCAACTGGCATGTACTTATGACGGTTGCAGAGTCCCGGCGATCAAGTCAATAGGGAAGCCAGATTCATTTAACGACCGTGTTGTTGCAGTGATTCGCTTAATGACTGAGTTACTGCAGTTACCGGCACTCTTTCCAGCGGGCACAAACCCCCCCCGGAAGGAGCCAAGGCAAAGCTGGCTGTTGCAGTGCCGGGGTGGCAGGAGAGCCGCCGCCTGGCCTTTCCGAGGGATTTGAACCCATTTCCTCCGGAGCACGGCGGGGCTCTCGTTCGGCTCTTCCCCCGTGCTCCAACCACTGCACCGCACTGCCAGTCCCGTGGCCATGCACCGCGATGCAGAAGGAGCCGAGACTCCCCATTCCTACAAGGGCCGTCCAGGCACTCTGCACATGCTCCGATGTCAAGCCCGATCTCAGAATACGGTTAGTCCTCAACATACGACCACAACCGAGCCCAGAATCGACGAGAAATTAGTTTCGGGGAGTTTTGTCCCATTTTACGACTCTTCATGCTGGTTTTGTTAAGTGAATCGCTGCCGTCGTTAAATGAGAAACCGCGTCAATTGTAATTGGCGGAGTGTCCTCGTCTTACGGCCGCAATGGAAACCCCCCCCCAACGTTTCAGTGGCTAAGTGAGATTTGTTCGCTGAGTTTTGCCCCTTTTTAGGACCTTCCTTGCCACCGTTGTTAAGGGAATCACTGCGGTTGTTAAGTGAGTTACACAGCCGTTAAGTGAGTCTGGTTTCTCCCATTGACTTTGATTGTCAGGAGGTCACAAAAGGGGATCACAAAAGGTGACCGTCATAAATGTGAACTATTTGTCAAGCATCGGAATCTAAATCTGAATGCTGCAATGGTTGTTAAGTGTGAAAAATGGTCGTAAGTCACACTTGTAACTTAAAACGGTCACTAATTGAATAAATTGAGGACTCCCTGTAACAGACTTGGAAGGGACCCTGGAGGTCATCCAGTCCAACCCTCTGCTCGAGTGGAAGACCTTATACAGGTAGTCCTCGATTTACGACCATTCATTTAGTGACCGTTTTTTCAAAGTTACGCCGGCATTGAGAAAAGTGTCTCACGACCACTTTTTCACACTTACA
Source organism: Pantherophis guttatus (assembly GCF_029531705.1). Next base: position 459,141 of record NW_026844150.1, on the reverse strand, counting down.
ACCGTCGCAGCCTCCCCGTCGTCTCGTGATCAAAATGAAAACGCCTGGCAACCGATTCGTATTTACGACGGATGGGGATCCCCTGTGTGGCGACCTCCCGACGAGCCAAGTCCATGGGGGGGAAGCTGGATTCGCTTAACGACCGTTTCACTTACTAACCTCCTGGAGGGAAGAAGATCAGACTTTCCTCCTGGCGGGGGGGGGGGGAAGGGAGAAAAAAAGGAAGGTCTATCTCCCCCCCCTTGCAAAATTGCCCCCCCCTTCCCCAAATCCCCGGGGAATTTGGAGAAGCCCAAATTCCAGACACACAAATACCCACAATCACACTCACACCCGAGGCAAGCAGAGGCTCGCCGGGTGATGAAACCCGCCGGGCGAGAGGCTGGCACACCCTGTCCTGTCTCAGCCGGGCGGGAGTCTGTCTGGTTGCCCTCCCCCCACCCCGGGGGGGGCCCTCTGCCAGCCCCTCCCTCGGCTGCACCCAGATGTGCAGGAACTACATTTCCCAGGATGCTTAGCCGGCCCAGGCAAAGAGTAGGGCTGCTGGGGGTTGGAGTCCAATGGGACCCCCCCCTTTCCCCATTACATACATTAGAAAGAAGAGATTGAGATTGCCATGTGTCAGAAATGCTGACAAATTTCCAGGTCCGGGGCTGGACTAGATGACCTCCAAGGTCCCTCTGTTCATCTGTAATCTGCAATACCCTTGCAAAAATCTAAGGAATGGTGCTTTTTTTTTTTTTTTCCCAGAGAAGCTGCTGCTTCCTCCTCCGTGCAGGAGATCGCAGCCCCATCCTCCCGTCTCTGCCCATGCAGGCTGGGGAACATGGGTAGTGGAGTCCCCCCCCCCCATGGCACTCAGGCAGGAATTGTTGCCCTTGAAAACAATTCCAAAAAGGAGGTGGGGCTCTTTCCCAACCTCCACAGGAGGAGATTGCAAAACCCACCCACCCATTCTTCTGCCCCCACCTTGTAGGGTGTGGAGCATGGGGAGTGGAGTCCCCACCTGACACTCAAGACGGGAGTCCCTTGCAACAATTCCAAAGAGGGGAGTGGGGGTCTTTCTCAACCTCCATAAGAGGAGATTGCAAACCCCCCCCATCCCCCCACTCTTCTGCCACCCCCCACCCTGTAGGGTGTGGAGCATGGGCTTTGGAGTCCCCACCTGTGCAGATTTCCAGGTGGGGGGGGAGGAGGAAGGGAGGGCTCAGCCTCATCCCAGGGGCTTGCATTCATTCATTCATTCCTGCCCTCCCTCCTTCCCTCTCACCCACCCACCCACCGGAAGTGGCAGGAATTCCCAGGCTCCACGTGACGCTGTGGAATGCGGTGACGTCACCCAGAAGGAGGGGGGGGTGTTCCATCTTTAAAAAAAAAAAAAAAAGTTTCCCCAAAAAAAGAAAGAAAGTTTCTTTGCCGCGTCCGGAGCGGAGAAAGTTTTGGAGAAAGTTTTCTGGGCGCGGGAGGGGGGCGAGAGAGACGCCTGGATCAGGTGAGGAGGGGGCAGAGATGGGGGGGCTTTAACCTGGTTCATTCAGGGTGGGGTGGGGGGGTTTAATCTAAATTGGGGAGGGGGCTCTTCTTGGGGGTCTCCGCTTTGCATCCAGCTGAGCCCCCCCTCCCAGCTCTTTCTGAGCCCCCCCCTCCTAATCTATCTGAGCCCCCCCACCCTCCCCACCGTGGCTCCTTGGCAAAGTGGGGAGCCCCGAGCACCCCCGAGCACGTGCAGAGTGCTCGACGCCCCCCCCTCCCCAGTTTTGAAAGCTGGCCCGGGAGGGGCTGCAGCTTGAGCCAGCTTGTGGTACTCCGCAGCCCATGCGGCGCTGCCTGGCAGCATTGTCCCAGGCATCTGGGCGGGCGACACGTTGGGGAAGGATGCGGGGAAGTGTTGGGCGGGGCGGGAGCGGGTGGGGGGGGAGGTGAGTGACGTCACGCGCAGGCTGCAAAGCCCTGATTTATTTTATTTTTTTACTTATTTTATTTTATTTTATTTTATTTGTTATTTTATTATTTTATTTTATTTTTTACTGATTTTATTTTAATTTATTTTATTTTATTTGTTATTTTATTATTTTGTTTTATTTTTTACTGATTTTATTTTAATTTATTTTATTTTATTTGTTATTTTATTATTTTATTTTATTTTTTACTGATTTTTTTTTACTGATTTTTTTTAAATTTTTTACTCATTTTATTTTATTTATTATTTTATCATTTTATTTTATTTTGTTTGGTTTTTACTGATTTTATTTTATTTTATTTTTTACTGATTTTATTTTAATTTATGTATCATTTTATTAGTTTATTTTATTTTTTGCTGATTTTATTTTTTGCTGATTTTATTTTATTTATTATTTTATTAGTTTATTTTATTTTATTTGTTATTTTATTATTTTATTTTATTTTTTACTCATTTTATTTTATTTTTTACTCATTTTATTTTATTTTATTTTTTACTCATTTTATTTTATTTATTATTCTATCATTTTATTTTATTTTGTTTGGTTTTTACTGATTTTATTTTATTTTATTTTATTTTTTACTTATTTTATTTTAATTTATGTATCATTTTATTATTTTATTTTATTTTTTGCTGATTTTATTTTTTGCTGATTTTACTTTATTTATTATTTTATTAGTTTATTTTATTTTATTTTTTACTTATTTTATTTTATTTTATTATCCTTTTATTGATTTTAATTTTAGTTAGGAGATTTATATGGCCGCCTGTTTGCCCGTGGCAATAATTGCAACATGGTTTATTGCTGGGTTATTCAAACTTGGCCACTTTGAAGCGACTTTGAAGCCGGGTAGACTTCAATTCCCAGAATTCCCCCAGCCAGCCAGCTGGGGGAATTCTGGGAATTGAAGTCCATCCAAAGTTGAAACTTTGAAAAAAACTCTTGATTTACCAAATTGGTTGCCGGAGTTGATGCCCCAAAATGGACCAAACACGACCTCCACTAAGTTACAAGGTGGCTTGTCTTACGGAGAGGCAATCCTGGGCTTGTATTGGCGCTAAGCCACGATTTCTGGCTTTTGGGGAACTCAAAACGCCAGGAATGGTAGTTTGTCGAACCGGACTTTGGGAAACCGGAGCCTAAAACGGGTGAATCAGTTTTGTGGATTGTTTTGATATATTTTTTTTCAGATGGCGCTTGGGGGCGTGCAGGAAAGGAGAGGGGGTTAACCCAAGTTTGCAAAAGCCTTCGTGTGAACTGGCGGGAGGACGGGTAGCCGTGTCTGGATTCCCACGTGGCCTCCTCGTGGCTCACTGAATCTCTAGGGCGGTGGATGATCATTTAAACTGGAGGAATTAGGGAGAAAAATAGGGTTTCTCTGTAAGGCCGGCAGATTGACTGGAATCGTGGTTTGTTTCCTTGCGTGTAAATGTTTAGCATGTTAGTATCACAAGGTCTTTGCCACTGTGTTTTTAGTAATGCCCTAATCATGGTTTGAAAATGGCTTGCCATGAGGCAAAACATGAGCATATGGTTTGTTTGCAGATTTATGGCTTATTCTCATAGCTTTCTTTCTTTTTCTTTCTTTCTTTCTTTCTTTCTTTCTTTCTTTCTTTCTTTCTTTCTTCCTTTCTCTCTCTCTTTTCTTCCTTCCTTCCTTCCCTCCTTCCTTCCTTTCTCTCTCTCTTTTCTTCCTTCCTTCCCTCCTTCCTTTCTCTCTCTCTCTCTTTTCTTTCTTTCTTTCTTCCTTCCTTCCTTCCTTTCTTTCTTTCTCTCTCTTTTCTTCCTTCCTTCCTTCCTTTCTCTCTCTCTTTTCTTTCTTCGTTCCTTCGTTCCTTTGTTCCTTCCTTTCCTTCCTTCCTTCCCTCCTTCCTTCCTTTCTCTCTCTCTTTTCTTTCTTTCTTCCTTCCTTTCTCTCTCTCTTTTCTTTCTTCGTTCCTTCCTTCCTTTGTTCCTTCCTTTCCTTCTTCCTTTCCTTCCTTCCTTTCTTCTTTCCTTCCTTCCTTCCTTTCTTTCTTCCTTCCTTTCTCTCTCTCTTTTCTTCCTTCCTTCCTTCCCTCCTTCCTTCCTTTCTCTCTCTCTCTTTTCTTTCTTTGTTCCTTCCTTCCTTCCTTCCTTCCTTCCTTCCTTCCTTCCTTCCTTCCTTCCTTCCTTCCTTCCTTCTTTCTTTCCATATCTTTCTCTCATCTCTCTCCATTTCTTTATATCTATCCATTCATCTATTATCTCTCTCTTTATTTTTTAATTTCTATCTATCTGCATCTACCTCTCTTGCCTCTCTCTCTCTCTCTCTCTCTCTGTAATGAATGGAATGGAATGGAATGGAATTCTTTATTGGCCGAGTGTGATGGGAGACACAAGGAATTTGTCTTGGGTGCCTACGCTCTCAGTGTTTTTCTCATAAAGAAAAATAAAATACATCCATCCAGAATCAGAAGATACAACATTTGGTGATAGCCATCGGTTACTAATAAGCAATCAAACCATGCTAGGAAACAAATAAAACAATATAAATCGTAAAGAGACAAGCAACGTGGATAGAGCCGTAAGTGGGAAGAGACAGGGACTAAGAAGGATGAGAAGAAGAATAGGAATGCAGTCTTAGTAAATAGTTTGACAGCGTTGTGGGAATTCGTTGTTTAGCAGAGCGATGGCGTTCGGAGGAAAAAACTGTCCTTGTGTCTAGTTGTTCTGGTGTGCAGAGCTCCATAGCGTCGTTTTGAGGGTAGGAGTTGAAACAGTTTACGTCCAGGAGGATGCGAGGGGTCTGTAGATATTTTCCCAGCCCTCTTTTTGACTCGTGCAGGATCCAGGTCCTCCATGGAAGGCAGGTTGGTAGCCATGGTTTTTTCTGCGGTTCTGAGTATCCTTTATGTCTCCCAACTACCTACGGTATTCGTCCGTCTCTCTCTCTCTCTCTCTCTCTCTCTCTCTTCATCTATCATCTCTCTATTTCTGTCTATATCTATCTATCTATCTATCTATCTATCTATCTATCTATCTATCTATCTATCTATCTATCTATCAACTCTCTATTTCTGTTTATATCTGTTCTGTTTATATCTGTTTATATCTGTTCTGTTTATATCTATCTATCTATCTATCTATCAATCATCTATCCATCCATTCATTCATTTATTTATCATTTCTATTTGTATTTATATATCTGTATCTACCTCTCTCTTGCCTATCTCTTTCTCTCCATCTGTCCATCCCACTATTTATCATCTCTCTATTTCTTTATCTCTCTCTTTATCCCTTATCTATTCGTTCATCTATTCTTTAAATTTATATGTATCTACCTCTTTCTTGTCTCTCTCTCTCATATATATATGTGTGTGTGTGTGTGTGTGTGTGTGTGTGTGTGTGTGTGTGCCTGTTACACGCGCAATGACCAAATTGATCAGCATTACATAAAAGCAAGCAGCTCTTCAATGGTGATTTTATACTCTGACGAAGTCGGTAGGGGCCAACGAAAGCTTAGCACAAGTTTTAAAATAAAATTTTTTTAAACTTTTAAACGTTCCGGAGATCGTGATGTCTATCGCTTCTTTTATATATATATATATATATATATATATATATGCATTACTGTTCTAGCCAGGGTTTTTCCTACGTAAATCAAGATGTTTGTATTGCCATAGTTAAGTGACATCCCAAATCACTATTTTCTAGGCTTTATCAGGCATTTAAGCAGCATTATGCTGTCTGCTGTAAGACTTAAGGGAGACTAAGATAGATCTATTTCGGCCTTATAAGGCCTCATCAGTCAGCCACACCCCTCATTTTATGACTCCTCCCTGTAACGGTCAAATATTTATTTTGTTCTTTTTTTTTTCCCCGGTAGGTCTATATGTGCATTGCTGTTCTAGCCAGGGTTTTTCCTACGTAAATATCTATATCTATTACAAACTATTCTAAAAGTACGAATGGCATATAAGGGCAGAGATCTCTGTAATGGTAGTTAAATACTCTGATGATGTCAGCAGATGGCTGACGAAAGCTTAGTAAAATAAAATTGTAATTCTTTTAAAATTTTAAAATCTTAAGTTCCGGAGTTCGCAGTATGTCTGCTTCTTTTTTTACCATATATATACATGTACATGTACATGTACATGTACATGTACATATACATATACATACATACATACATACATACATACATACATACATACATACATACATATATTATTCTGTGGCTGTTCACTGCCCTGAGTCCTTTGGGAGTAGGGCGGTATAGAAATTTAATAAAATAAAATAAAATAAAATAAAATAAAATAAAATAAAATAAAATAAAATAAAATAAAATAAAATAAAATAAAATAAAATAAAATAAAATAAAATAAAATAAAATAAAATAAAATAAAATAAAATAAAATAAAATAAAATAAAATAAAATAAAATAAAATAAAATAAAATAAAATAAAATAAAATAAAATAAAATAA